>JACWQW010000224.1:0-19826 GCA_014849355.1 Cryphonectria radicalis
CCCCCCCCCCCCCCCCCCCCCCCCCCCCCCCCCCCCCCCCCCCCCCCCCCCCCCCCCCCCCCCCCCCCCACCCCGGCGTGGTTGGTATTTATCTAGGCACATTCTAATTGTTGTTGAATTTTGACAAATGTGACAATCACTTGGGGGGGATGTAAGGATAACATGTAAATGTAAATAATTTGCTCTATTTCTCTATTTATATACTTCTCTATTCAAGACTTTCGGAACACATTTAAGTGCGCTTCAATTGTCTCGAGCCTTTTGGCAGCAAGGTAAGATGGGCCAGAGCAAACCGGCTTATGCATGCCCAGCTACTTCAAACATTACATATATATCGACCTCACGGAGACTTGTTTCGGTCATCTACGGGCACATAATCACCAACTCACGCAGGAAAGGGAAGAAAAAAAGAGGGTCAAGGAACCATGGTTGAAACGGTGATGACGGTATACCCGTAATTTTTTTCCTTCTTTCTTTCTTTTTCTTCCTTTTTTTCTTCTTCTTCTGCTTCACTTATCAACACCTGTCTAGTCTAAGGGGCCAAGCCTTCTTGTAGCCAAGACAAGCAACAAACAAAACCTTCATACCCAGCTTTCCCTTTCTTTTCTTTTCTTTTCCTTTCTTTCTTTCTGGTTTTTATTTTATTTTAAGGGAACAGCCTGCTCGGCGTCCTGGGGTAGTAAGCAGCCAACTGAACATTAGGCAGGTTGAGGTAAAAGGCCACAACACGGTCCAGACCAATACCACCACCGCCGTGGGGGGGACATCCGCCCTGCCTGAAGACGTTGACATACTCCTTCAGCCCGGGGGCGTTGGGGTCGACGCCCTTCTTGCGCATGCGGGCCTCGAGCTCGGCGGGGATGTTGATACGCTGACCGCCGGACATGATCTCCTGGCCGCGCATGAAGAAGTCGTAGGCGTTGGTGACGTTGGGGTTGGCGGGGTCCTCCTTGGCGTAGAAGGGCCGCGCCGACTCGGGGAACTTGTCGAGCACGTAGAAGTCGGTGCCGTATTTCTTGCGGATGATGGCGCCCAGGGCCTTCTCCTGCGGGGTGGACATGTCCTCGTCGTCCGAGACGTTGCGGAACTCCTCGGGCCCTTCCTCGCGGAGGAGCTTCTGGCCCTCGGCAAAGGTCAGGCGGACCTCCCTGCCGTCCTCGGGCAGCTTGAAGGGATCCGAGGGGTAGACGGTGCGCACGAGGGCGATCTCGTCCTTGCAGCGCTCCTCAAGGTTGCGGAAGATGTAGAGGAGGACACCCTCGAGCATGAAGATGACCTCGTTGTAGGATTCTTCGATCTCCATCTCGATATCGAGACCGGTGAACTAAAGAGAGAGAGGGGGGGAGGGAGGGAGAAGTGTGTCAGTACGATATAATGCGAGAATGAACACACACACACACACACACACACACACACACAAAAAAAAAAAAAAGGGGGGGGGGGTATGTACCTCAGTCATATGTCTTGGTGTGTTGGAGTTCTCAGCACGGAAGACGGGGCCAACGCAGTACACCCTCTTTCTGCCGCCTGCAATCTCCATCTGCTTGTAAAACTGGGGCGACTGGGCCAGGAAGGCACTCTTGCCAAAGTACGGCAGGCCAAAGACGTTGGCACCGCCCTCGGAGGCGGCACCGATCAGGCAGGGGGGCTCGAACGAGTGGAAGTCGTTCTTCTTGAGGTACTCGGTGAACAGGTCGCGCACGTTCTCGCGCACGGTCTGGACGGCCTGCTGCAGGGGCGCACGCTTGTGCATGACGATGTTGTCGAGGTGGGTCTCGAGGGTGGCGGACAGGCCCGGGGCGGCGCCGGAGATATTCAGCTCCTGCATCTTGCCGTCGACATCGAAGCTGCTGATGGGAGCGTTGGAGGCGTTCATGGTCAGGCCCAGCATCTCGGGGCCGCGGGCGATGCAGTAGATCTTGGTGATGTGCAGCTCATAGGCCGAGACCTTGCAGCTCTTGACGGGCTCGAGGGGCTTCTGGACGGTGGCCTCGACGGCGACGTAGCTCTCGAGGCTGATGGCGCCGACCCACTTGACCATCTGCTTGGAGACAGGCTCACCGTCGGGGCTGGCGGCGGCGATGCCCTGGATGCTCCAGTCGCCGACCTCGCGCAGCTCGACGAAGCACATCTTGGCGCCCTGCATGCGGCTGTTCTGGATCCAGGCGCGGAGCTTGACGGTCTTGCCCACATGCTCCTCGGCATACTCCCTGAGGGCGACCTTGGGCGCGGACAGGGTGACAATGTCGCGGTCGCCGTAGTTGTCCTTGGCCTTGTCCTCCGAGTCCTCCTTGGCCTTGGCTACCGCCGTGGCCGCCTCTCGCTCTGCGGCGCGCTTGGCCTTCTCTGCCTCCTTCTTGGCCTTGGCCTCGGCCTTTTTGAGGGCCTTCTTCGAGGGACCAGCCTCGCCCTCGGCACCAGCGTCCGCGGCGGGGGCGGCCTCTGGAGGAGGGGTGGGCTTCTGCTCGTCAGCCATGGTGGGTGGTGGTGGTCGCGTAGAGGTGTTGGAGGAGAAGCAGGAGGAGGTCGAGAATCGGGATCGTGATCAAGATCGAGGTCGTCGATAGGAACGGTGAGGCTAAGAGCGACGACGATGAGTTTGTGATACTTTTCTCTCTCTCTTCTCTCTATGAACAGGACAAGGAACTGGAATATAGTATGTATTCCCCTCTGCCTCGTGTAGTAGACGAAGAAGAATAATAATAAATAAACGGGATGGAAGGAAGAGAGAGGAGGGTGACTCAACCGGTCAATGTGAGACTCTATGACTCTTTTTTCTTTTTCTTTCTTTCTTTCTTTCGAAATCACCCGGGGCAGATGTTCTCGCCGTCAGTTTTTAAGCAGGCAGACAGAGTACGTAGTAGTTGGGGAGGCAGGGACGAGTCACGTCAGTTTCCCGAGCTTGCCCTCTTTTTGTGGAGGGGTAGATTTTTGAAAAGGAAGGAAGGCACGGTAGGCTCGCAGCAAGGTGGGGTGGTTTCCCACCTACAGTGGGCAGACGCTTCATGCAAGCAAACCCCCCTTGCCAAGTCACTTTGCCGTCTCAAGTCACACT
Organism: Cryphonectria radicalis; assembly: GCA_014849355.1. Lineage (NCBI taxonomy): Eukaryota > Fungi > Ascomycota > Sordariomycetes > Diaporthales > Cryphonectriaceae > Cryphonectria > Cryphonectria radicalis. The sequence goes on from JACWQW010000224.1 coordinate 3,056, forward strand.
TCCCTTCCGCTCACTCCACTGATTTCTCTCTCTCTCTCTCTCTCTTCTCTTTTGATCTCTCGACAACAACGCCATCCCGTGTTACAACTTCCGTCAGCAGCTTTCACCCGTTACGTCTCCTGAGACCCAACAAGGCCCTCTTTCACTGGATCCGTCTTTGGCTCTCGGTGTACAATCACGTCTGGAACCCTCAAGGAGAAGTAAATACTCTCACATCATCATCATCATCATCATCATCATCATCATTAGGACTACTTTCAAAAAGGCAAAACCCTCCTCTTTTTTTTTTTAGGGAAAAAAATAAATAATAATTCCCTCCCTTGCTCCTTGTCTGCCTTGCCAAAGATAATTGATGATTATGCTGGGTCCCATCGACGCGGTATCAATGTGATTATCAATACAATAATGCTTGTTCCTTTCCATTAACTCCAGAAGCCCCGAAAGAGAGAGAGAGGGAGAGAGAGAGAGAGAGAAAGCCGGTCAGACAAGTCCCAGTAAGCAGCAGCAGAAAAAAAAATCCCAATAGAGACTTCGGGAGGAGATGATGATGATGATGATGATGATGATGAACTGCAACATCTCCTTTCCTGTTTGTCGGTTGTCGTCGTAACGGCGTGAGCCAAGAGTCCACAAAGCCAATGATGCTTCCTACCATGTCACAACCTCCTTCCAAAGCCCTCTCCCTACCTCCCTACCTCCCTACCTCCCTCCCTCCCTTGCCCATCTCCCCTTTCGCTATGCCAGACAATCAAAAGAAAGAAGAAGAAAAAAACCCCGCCGCCCATTTCTTGGCTCGTAATGCTGGCAAGCAGTCGCTGTCGAGACTTCTTATGACTCTCTTCATCAGAAGGACGAGCCCGCCGCGGGTTCATTCGTACAGGTGAAGAGATTGATGTGGTGGTCTCCCCTCGCTGCGGCGCCCATGATCATGCGGTGGGGGTGGAATGCCGTCGATGAGATGGGGGAGCCGCGGTTCTGCCCCAGGAAGCTCGAGTACGGCTCGACACGCGAGAGCTCCTTGCCCTGGAAGTTGAACACCTTCACTATGTGGGCGGACGTGCCACTGTGGTCGCGCCGGAGGGGTTAGCAAATAAAAAACATCCCGTCGTCGAAAAAAAAAAAAAACCACTTACACAGAGAACACGGGCAAGTGCTCATGGACACTCGCCGTCCTGAGCACGTCCTTGGTGGTCTGGAACACCTTGAGAGGCTGGTCCATCCGTATGTCCCACAGCTTGACCCTGCCGTTTCTCGACGCCGACACGAGCTCCCTCTGCCCGCCCCGCTGCATGTGGACGCTGCGCACCCACTGCCGGTCCGGCTCATCCTTCCACTTACGAACCATGGCCTCCTGGGGCTTGAGGCGCGGGTCAAACACACGCACCGCCCCGTCCCCAAAGCCCGCCACAAAGATGTTGCCCGTCATCTGGTCCGACGTCAGCGACGTCACGCAGCTGCCCGACCGCGCCGGGATGTCCATGATGCACGTCTCCGAGCTGGCGTTCCACACTCGGATCACGCGCACGTCGCCCGCCACCAGCACCGTGCCGTTCACCTGCAGCCAGTCAAAGACCATGCCCGAGTTGACGTTGCTCGCCACCATGTGCGTCAGCGCCCGCCACGACGACGCGAGCTCGGGCTTCGCCAGGTGCGCCTCGTCGTCCCCTGGCGCGTAGTGCCGGTAGATGCGGATCACACCGTCCGAGGAGCCGCTCATCAGGAAGGCCTGGTCGTCCTCGTTGATGAACTTGATGTCGCTGATCTTGGACCCCTCGGGGTTCCCGTTCGAGAACCTGCTCTTCTGCTTCTGCAGCTTCCAGTCCCAGACGTAGATGGAGTTGGCATCGTCTGCCACGGCGAGGTGGTCTTCGAACTGATGGAAGGTCATCTTGGCGGGCTGCGCGCCGTTGTTGAGCAGCGCCAGCTGGTGGTTCCACTTGTGCGAGCCGGCGTGGGATTTCTGAGGTTGCGTCTCCCGCAGGATCCCCTCGTTCCGCGACCGTCTCCACAGTCGCGCATTGTATTCCTCGCTGCCGGGCTCCTCGGCCTCGTTCGCCTTCATCTGTGGCTCCCAAAAGTACTCGATCGACCAGTCCAGGAACCCGCTGGGCAGGGGCAGCACCGGCGCTTCTCGCATGTTGCGCTCCTTGTGACCAACTGAGACCGGCTCCTCCGCCACGTGGTAGTTGGCAGGCGCCATGAGCTGTTCATGCTGCTCCGGCGGCGCGTCGGGAAGTCCTGTCCTGTTCCTCAGCGAGCCGGCCCTAGAGGCAGACGGGGCAGGCGCAGGACCCGCGCCGGGGTGGACACCATCGGCGCCCGCCCATGGACCAAACAGGGTGCTGAAGGTTCTCTTGAGCAGACCTGGGGACGGCGGCACCGACATGTCAGAGGCCAGCGAGGTTCCCGTGTTTGTCCGTTGGTGCGAATTCGGGCCCCTGGAAGATACTGATTTGGTCCGTCGTTGAATCTCCTCCATGAGGTTCTGGGCCTGCGCACCGACAGCTGAGTGCAGCAGTGCGTTGTGCACATAGTCCGTGACGACGGTCGCATCTCCCTGCACCTCGGGGTGAGGATCAACGCTCATGATCATGATGTGTTTCCATGCCGCGGCAATGACCGTGTTGTTGGAGAGCCCTTCCGCCTGGGGCTGGATGGAGCCGTCCTCTGTGCGGTACGCAGGCCGGGCGTAGTGTAGTAGCATGTTCTGCCTGTCGAGCAGGGCATCCTTGGGCGGGAAGAGGAGGTACTCCTTCTCTTCCAGCAGGTGCTCGTATGCTGCGACGATGAATTTGCTCTCGTACCGCAGCACAAAGTGCGACAGGAAGACGAGGAGCTCTCGGCGGACCATTGCGCTCCCGTCATTGGCCATGTCCAGCAGCGTCCACGCGATGGCCTCTTCGATCCGCTGCACCTCAGCCGTCAGCTCGGGGATGCCGATGAACGTGGTCATGGCGACGAGCATCGCCGCGCGAACCTCGCAGCAGGGATCCTTGGTCAGGGCAGAAAGCTTCGTCGGGGCGTTCTCCCTGATGCCCTTCCACTTGGCCTCGGCCATGTTCAGCCACAGCTGGCTCAGACACAGGCAGGACCATTGCCGCAGGAGCGGGTTGTCCTTGTTCTGCAGGTACAGCAGACAGTAGGACATGATGTCTGTCTGGTTGCAGACCACCTGTCCGGGCTTGTAGTCCTTGCAGAGCATGGCCAGGATGAAGGCGCACATGGCCTTGTGCTCGTCGCTGTTGGTTACGCAGAGGACCTCGGAGGGCTTGAGGATCTGGACGAAGTAGTTGTAGCCACTGTCCTTGATCAGGTCTTGTTGGCACGAGATGTCCACGGCCAGGACCCGCGTCCAGATGAAGACCATGACGGGCTTGAGCTCCATGTGCGTCGACTGGAGCAGTTTGAGCACATACGGAAAGATGCCTATGCTCAGAGAGAGCTGAACTGCCCACGGCCCGAGGTCCAAGAACCTGCCGAGCAGGATCAGGGCCCGCACCCTGTGCTGCTGGCTTAGGAGCACCTGCAGGACCACGGGAAGCTGCTCGGGCGGTTTCTGCGACATGGCGTCGCCCCTCGTCAGGTAGACGTCGAAAGCGGAGAGCTGGTCGGTAAAGAAAGAGGAGCTCTGGTACTCGTACTCCACGCCGTCGTCCTTCCTCTCCAGCATGGAGAGCTGGGCCAGGGCCATGTCGACAGCCAGGTCCCAGCTGTCCCACAGGGGGTGCTGGCGGGTATCCGGTAGCTCGGGCCACGACTGCGGGTGACAACCGTACACCGACATGATCCTCTGCGCCAGCAGGAAATTTCGGAACAGTGCGGCGACCATGAGGTCCTGCCGAAAGAACTTCCTGAACAGGTGCCGAGGGAGCGTGGTCCAGGCAATGGTGTCGGTGATGGCGGTGAAGATCCAATTGAGCTCGCCCAAGGGGGTGCGCCTCTCCTGAAGGCGACCCGGGAGCTTCTTTGCCCTCTCTGGGGAGATGTCGGTCTTGAGCGGGTTCTGCAGGGCAAAGAACCACAGGGCCATCTCGATGGGCGTGGTCAGGCACGAGGTGAAGAGGTCGGCGGGGAGCTGGGGGGTCGTCGGCAGGTTCTCTTTGGCGGCGCACGCAGCGAGGTGGATGTAGGGCGTGAAGTTGACCTTCTCGTAGTTGGGGTCGCGGGCAGCAGCATCGATCTGTTCGCGGTCGTGCTTGTCGGCGAAGCGATGAAAGTTGTTGACAATGTTCCCAGCCTCGGAGCAGTCCCACACAAAGATGGTCGGAGCAGCCAGCCACGACTGCAGGTCGTAGAGCGAGACTGGGATGTACTGGGTGTAGTTCTTGTTGAAGACCCATAGCTCGCCCGACGCCGTGGGCTTGGGAACGCCGTGACCGTTGTAGTGGAGTAAGACCCTCTCATCCTTCGCATTACGACGGAGTGAGATGCAGAACTTCTTGGTCTCCTCGACTGACGGGTCCAGATACTGTTTGTACCGCGTTCTTATCGCGAGAGTCTCATACTGTGCCTGGAGCGCCTTGCCGATGTTCTCAAGAGCTTTCTGTACCGGTGGTACGGTGGGATCCTGCCATGCCTCCAGCTTTGCGCCCGGGTTTGTCTTCAGCTGGTCTGGAGGTTCGACGCCGATATTAAGACAGACGGCGAGTGCTGCAGAAACGGTCTTTAGGCGATCTCTCATCCGCCAGTCCTGGATGGTGAACGGCTCCGCCTTGGGCCGCCCCGTCGTATCGTGCCTCTTGTCCGTGTAATACATGTACCATCCCTGCGCGTCAAGATTAGCTTGTGGTGATGCCCAAAAAGCCATGGATGAAGACGTCACGTCAGGAATCGGTCAGCAAAAGATCGAGGAGAGGAGAAGGGCTCACATTAGCAAGCTGAGATATTATGTCCTCGCTCTGGTAGTGTCCATCGAAACCATGCCTCATGCCAAAATCCTCCGGGGCAGCTACGATGGTCTGCTCGTCGTTGGAGTTCTCGGCGCTGCTGTCGAGCCCTCGAGACGGGTGCTCGCTCCTGGTGCGCAGCAGCTGTGGTTTCTTGGGCCTGCGGGCGGCCTGGGGTCGCTGGTGGTCGAAGCCGTTTGTGGCCAGCGGGCCTGGGTCCTTGTGATTGTCGCCTGGGGCGCTCGAGGGCCGCGCATGGTTGCTGGTCGAGCTGTGCCTGGCGGCGGTGGCGGCGGCGGCATCAAGGGCCTGGGCGCGTGCTGCCGTGGACATTTTTGCCTGGGGGTCGGGCCGGGTCGGGGCTGCGGCCGAGGAGGATCTTACGGCGGAGGGCATGGTGTCGAGGGTGCCGCGCGCGGGCTGGGAGGCGGAGGAGGAGGAGACAGTCCTGGCGGGGCGGGCGGAAAGGTCGGAGGGGGAGAGGAGCTGTTGGTGCCTCGACTGTGGAGGAGATTCAAGGGTGGAGGCGGGGTCGTGAACGTGATTGTGGTACTGCTGTTGGCGCTGTTGGCGGCGGGCGAGCTCGGTACCGGAAGAGGTGGTTGTGACGGCGGTCATGTTGAGGATGATGTTCGCCTTGGCCTACTGCGGCTCGACCATCCTCGTTCGTCGGACAACGCCTTGGGCTCACGGACTGGTCGCTTGTGCTCGAGATGTGGAAGGAGAATGGGGACAATGCTTGCAGGACGTCAAAAGGCTGCAGTTAAGAACTGGTAGCCAGGATCAAAAGGGTTGAGCGAAGCCAACAATCGGCCGCCTGGTGACGCAGGCGTTTGTGAGAAAGTCAAGTCGGCCTCTGCTTCACCTAATGTTCGTTCCCGGCTGTAGGAACTGGACCCGCAAAGATGATGGAAGTCAAGCGGGAGGGCCAGCCGCGAACATCACGTAATAGGGTGGGTATAGTTCCGAGTGCCGGGTGCTGGGTGCTGGATGCTGGGCTGGGTGCTGGGCTGGGTGCTGGGGGCTGGGTGCTGGGTGCTAAAGGTGCTGGGGGGGGGGGCTGGGTGCTGTGGTGTATGCGTATCTATCTGGCTGTCTGGGTACTTGGCACGAACTGGCAGCCTGGCTGAGAGGGGGGGGCGGGGCGCTGAACGTTTGTTTGGTTCGGGGGCATGCATGCAGGTGCGTCAGTGTGCGTATGCCAGGTGTTGTGCGCTACTAGATCGTTCGTCCTAGGCGGTGGTGCCAAATTGAATTGTGCTGCCAGGCGCTGGTCGTGGACGAGAACATGGCCTGCCATCTCATTGATTCTCAGTCAGGTGGAAAGAGGACACCTATATATTCAGATTGTGGTTTTACTACAGGTCCAATTCCTGGCAGCACTGGCTACGTTCTACAAACTGTACGGGACATTGTGTGAAGCACCAAAGGTTGACGAAGGTTGCGCAAACCCAGCTCTGCGCAAGATACAGGGGGTAGAAGAGGCGAACCTCTGCTAACCAATCAAAGAGCGGGGGAGCCTAGGAATGTTTTCCGCTGACCACAATTCCGGCAGGCAAGTCAGTGTCGATGCCTACAAATGTAGTACTATGTACATATGTGTGACTGCTTCGTGGCGCGTGCGTTGGGCCCCCCCATCCCCCCATGTGTGGGTGAGGTCCCACTTTGTTCTGGAAGACCTGGTGGTGTATGTATGTACTGGTAAGGCACGCCAGAACGCCAGCTCCGCGTCTATCGATAACGTCAATCTCCTAATGTGTACTATCTTCGCCCACTTTCAATAAAGTTGCATCGCACGCACTGTGGAGGAGGTGTAGCAGCAAAGTCTTATCAGTCGTGCCCGACCATGTATAATCTAGACTACAGCATACTCTACGCGACAGGTCTGACGCCGGATGAGCCTCAAAGTTATGCCCCTGAGAAAAGTGTGAGAGGGAGTGGGGACAACATTTTAATCTGGAAAGAAAAATATCGTCATCCTCATACTTACTACCTCAGTACGTATGATGTTGGGCCAGAGCAAACGAGAAGAGGTTTATAGCGGAAGGGGGGGCCCATGACGATAGCCCGCCCGGGAAGAAAAGAAAGGAAAAAGGAAGAAGAAAAGGAACGCTGGCGGAAGGCCGGTCGATCATTATATGGAGGGATCGCATGGGCTCATGGAGAAAACAAATCTCGGCATGGACAGGTTGGGTATGTGGGTGGGTACGGGAACATCTGTAGGACCCTGTGCGGAGGAGCACCCATCCTGTTGATACTCTGTAAATTTCCCTAGGGCTCAAAGTTGCGCATGTAATTTTGTGAATCCCCCCCCCCCTTCCTCTCTTCTCCCCTTTCCCTTGTCACGCCCGTCTCTCTTCCTACGACGCATACTCAATACTTACTGTGCTATATACATGCCATGTAGTAGTAGTATAGTGAGTATGTAATAGACTTCAAATATCAATATGGAGGTCAAAGGGCGGGTCTATGGAGGGGGTCTGTGCGTGTATGTCCTGTCCTGACGATGCGACAGCAACGCTGAATGTCGATCCTATCATCTTGAATGCTGCTTGTGGCTATATGCGATGCGATGCGATGCGATGCAGAGCGTTGCGCTGCGTTACATTGAAGTGCGATGCAGCACCACGTTCAGTACAGTGCATATTCCTTCTGGTCAGGTTGGTTTGCAGCAAGATTCTCTTTTTTTTCCTTCTCTCTTTCCCCTTCTTGTTTTTGAAGGAGCTGACCGCGGCTTGACGAGATGAGACAAGAGATGCACCGCCTTTTGGGGTCCAAAAGACGGCCCCCCAGGGGGACGAACAGAGGACAGACCTTTGGGGGGGGGGTCCAGCGCTCTCCCAGGGAGTAACGAGACAAGATCCTGGCCGTGCTTGTGGTGTGCTCCATACAAACTTCAGTCCTACCACGTACTATGTGGTTTGTGATGATGGTGGTATTGGATGAAAAAGGGTGTGTGTGCCATCACATCACATCGTACATGCGTCAGGAACGGGGGATGGAAGACACAGAACCATCATCGATCGACCACTCACACTGGCTAGAATAGCTGACAGCCCCTACATAAGTAAGGAGTGATATTATTTATAGCAACACAACCCGCCGCAGCCCAAAAGATGATGATCGTTAGTTTTAGAAAGCAAAATTTCGAAACCAATGTGATAAAGGCCATAGCACACACAGTATCATAGAAATTGGAGGACAGTCTTGCAACTGCAGACTTGACATAACCAGCCAACAAGTACATGAAACATTTATCATTATGATCAATCAGGGTCGGAAACTGAAACGAGGCTGGCGAACCTCGGTCGTTGTCATTTTTTGGGTTCGGATCAAAAGAATCAAGTAAAGAAAACACTGGTACGCTACTACTGTGTTACTGTGGTACGCCCGCTCAGGCAGCCGAGCCTGTACTGCCTTCGTAGTCGTAGGGCATCAGGGCGTCTCTCTCTCTCTACCAGGTACGGCCTGAGGCACGCCCAGGGTACCGAGCCCACTACACAGTACCACATGTGTACATGGTAAGTAGGTACGCAGGGCCCTTGTTGCGGCCCCACTCGTACCTGAACCTGCAGCCTGCAGGGAGTGCGGAAGGGCTTTAGCGTTTCCACGTTTCCCAAAAAGATGCATACCTTGGGCAGCCCAGGCTGGCCCTCACTGGGCTGCTGGGACCCTGTACGCTGTAATAGCACGTTACACCATGGCCTGCTCGCTCCCTCCCACTGGCTCGCCAGCCCCTCCCGACCGCCGGCTCAGCACATCTCAGGCGCCCGTCCAGGGCCCTCCTCTCTCCCCATCAGGGAACCAGGACAGGCAGGGTCTTGGACGTTGTAGTAGTGGAGGTCCCTCCTCACAACGAAATATGCTTCGCACCCAAACCGTGCCATCAGCCCAGGTGCCACAACCCGCCAGCGTGCGGATTCCCACCCCCCAAACTCGGCCTTTCTCCTTTCGCATGCCAGTCCCCATCTGCTACTGCAATACCATCTACCACCCCCCATCCTGTCGTCGACCGGGCCGCCCTTTTTCTTTTTTTCCCCCCCTTCCCCCCCCCTTTGACTTCTGTACTCTGGGACTGGGTTCGACAGGTGATGATGAGATGTTAATGGGCTCTGACGACTGATTCGCTTGCTCCTTATTGTTTGGATTCCTCAGCCTCGAACCCTCGACGTTCCCTCGCTGATTGGGAAATCCCGACGATCGCATCTCTTGGCCTCGCTTCGCCTCACCTCCAACTTGCCCTCAACCTCGCTCGACTCCACCGGGCACCGCGAGCCGCGCCCGTTCGTCGATCCAGCGATCAAGTGTGTTCCAAGCTCGTCCTCTCTGTCTTTGGTGTCGGGCCCTCAAGCCTGAAGGTTGCTGTTTCTCCAACGTCGAGGTGTGGGTCGTTTAGGAGGGAGTCAGGGACATCGCCAGCGACCAACTCCCCCGATGTGCCTCTATTTCCAGCCCTTTTCAGTCTCGACAACGCACCATCCACAACCTGTTCCACCGCTCCTGTGCACCACCCACGATTTCGGCTGCTCCTGCTGTTGTTGCCTTCCTGCAGCTCGTCTCTCCGACCTCACGCTCAGTCTCAGCCTCGATCCGTTCCGTATCCCAATTTCTCATCGCCTTGATCACGTCTAAGTCGAATCGCTGCGCTCGCCTCGCCCATCCCGTCCGCCATCGAGGCGTAGGGTCCTTCCCACCGCCACCCCCCCTGCCCACCTCTCTTCAAGGCCGACGGCATCCCAGCTAGAACGACTAGCCATGGCTTTTCTTTTCAAGTCGAAGAAGCATCAGGACAGGGCGCTGGCCGGAGGTCGCGAGGGTGTCAATGGCTCTCAGGGTTCCATGCAGAGCCCTGATGCTCGCGCGAGGGTCGTCAGGGACGAGAAGTCCAACACACATAGGTCGACGCCCACCGGCAGCTTGAACTCCATCGATAACGACGGCAGCAACGCGAGTCCCGATCAGGGCTTCAACCCCAATAACCTCCGCCGCGCCCAGACTGGCGATCCGCCACCCCAGATGGCCAACGAAAGCCCACAACAGGCAAGTATTTCCCTCCCCCCCCCCCCAAAGTCCACCACCTGCTACTCGCTCTTCTCGTTTGCGTCGTCTTCTACTTTCTCCCTGTCTGTTGCGCCGCAGCCTGCAGCGTGCTTCCCGCTGACCTCGCTCGTTCCTGGAAAATAGATGCGCAACGGCCCCTCGCAGACGAGCCCGAACTCATCGCTGTACCCTTGGTCCCAACGAAAGCTCAACTTCACATCCCCCCACCCAGGTCCCTTCCCCCGATATGGCGCCGCTGCCAACGCGACCTCCTCCAAGGAGGGCGACATGTATGTCATGGGAGGCTTGATCAATAGCTCTACCGTCAAGGGAGATCTCTGGATGATCGAGGCGGGAGGTAGTCTGTCGTGTTATCCGTTGCCCACCACGGCCGAGGGTCCTGGTCCAAGAGTTGGGCATGCAAGTCTTTTGGTCGGCAACGCATTTATTGTCTACGGAGGCGATACAAAGATTGAGGACAATGACGTACTCGATGAGACCCTCTACCTCTTGAATACATGTAAGCCCACCACCTCCCATCCAAGCCCCTTGCCGCCACCCATTTCTTTATCTTTTTTTTTTTTTTGGAGGCTTTCCTACCTTACTGACCTGTCTCAAGCAACTCGACAATGGTCAAGGGCCCTACCGGCCGGGCCACGGCCCTCGGGTCGATATGGCCATACCTTGAATATCTTGGGATCCAAAATCTACATATTTGGTGGCCAAGTCGAAGGCATCTTCATGAATGATATGGCGGCATTCGACCTAAACCAATTACAGATGGCCAACAACCGATGGGAGATGCTCATGCTGAACAATGAATCCGGGGCCGCAGGCCCAACCAAGGTCCCACCAGCAAGGACCAACCATACGATGGTCTCTTTCAATGACAAGATGTATCTGTAAGTCTTTTGACGTCCAATCGAGAGTGGTCATTCCCCTCTGGTGGCGGTAGCGTTTCTGATTTTTAAATACTACAGCTTTGGAGGTACAAACGGTTTCCAATGGTTCAACGACGTCTGGTGTTACGATCCGGCGACAAATGCATGGACCCAATTGGATTGTATCGGCTATATTCCTGTGCCTCGCGAGGGTCACGCCGCCGCACTCGTCGACGATGTCATGTACATTTTCGGAGGTCGGACCGAAGAAGGCGCCGACCTGGGAGATCTGGCCGCCTTCCGCATCACGTCTCGTCGCTGGTATACTTTCCAAAATATGGGGCCTTCGCCGTCGCCGCGCTCAGGTCACACCATGACGACAGTCGGCAAGATGGTGGTCGTGGTCGGAGGTGAGCCGAGCCAGGCAGCTCCGCCGGTGAACGACCTCTCCATGATCTACATGTTGGATACTACCAAGATTCGATATCCTAGTGATTCACAGATACAGTCACAGAGGACGCCCGGACAACGGCGGCCTAGCATTGCCGAACCACCGTCGCAGTACGCTCGCAGCGCGCCATCCCGAGACGGCTCCCAGGGTCCACCAGACCAGAGGAGGATCATCCCAAGAGACGGAGGTGTAATGAACAGCCCAAATGGTGTGAGAGGCATCAATGCACCCGACGCAAATGGCGTCAGTCCCCCTGGATCAGGCTCACGAGGGCCCAGGGGTCCTGCAGGACCGCCCCCGAGCGGGCCGCCTCCTCAGGGCCAACCACCAAGACCGGGAGTGAGCTCACGGCCTGGCAGGAACACTTCTCTAGAGAGGAACGACTACGTGGGCGGCACGCCAAATCACTCGCCTCCAGCACAACAAGAAAAGGCGGACAACTCAGGAGTTAATGGACGGCGCACCCCAACATCCCAAGCGGCCAGGTCTGGCCCCGGGAACGAGACCGTGGCTGCCGAGGCTGCCGCGACGGCCGCGGTGGCGACGACGAAAAGTGGGAGGGGTACGCGTCAGACACGAGGACAAGGCTCGGTGGACAGCACAACAGACTCGGCTTCCAGGAGTGTTGTCACATCCCCACCTACATCCAGCTCAGGCCCGGCCCCGGCTCCGGCTGCGGCCGCGACTGCTGCTCCCGCTTCGAGCCCAGGTGTGACGATCTCGAGCCCTGCGGCAGGGCCGCCGCCAGCCAGACCAGCCTCTCCACCCCCACCTACACGACAGCCTAGCAATCCAGTATCACGGCGGTCCTCGATGCGCAACTCACAGACAGTGGCTCTCTTGAAGGAGTTGGACGCAGCACGCAACAGAAATGCCTGGTATGCGTCGGAACTGGAGTTGGCTCGGAAATCTGGCTATGTCGCAAATGCGTCACTGAGCCCGGTTCTGGACAGCCGTGGTGCAGAGACGTTCGACGATGACGACAAGCCGCTGATCGAGGCCCTGTTGGCTATGCGGACAGAAGTTGCTAACGTGCAGGCCTCCCTCGACAAGCAGGCCGTGCTGGCTTCCAAGCATATCGCCGAGGCCGAAAAGCAGAGAGATGCTGCTATCCAGGAAGCTGCACATGCGAAAGCGAAACTGGCAGCCTTCAGTGGCGGCGATACCGCCGCCTCTACGTACGCGGATGCCGACCGCGAGGGAGGGGGCCGGTCCAACGAGCTCGGTCGTAAGCTCGCTACGGCGCTGACTGCTCAACGGGAGCTGCAGAACGCTCTGGATCGGATGTCGACAGACGTGGATGCTGAGAGGCGCGCTCGCAAGATTGCAGACGACACGGTAGCTGCCGCTGAAAAGCGTATGGTTGCCCTGGAGACGTACAAGCAGCGGACCTCATCAGAACTGGAGCAGTTGAAGGCGGAGTTGCATATGGTGCAACGTGAGGCAAGAGAACAGTCCGTGCTTGCTCACGAGGCCCAGGCCGCTCTGCAGTTGCTGCAGGCAGAGAAGACGCGGTTCGAGACGCAGTATCACGAGGCTGTTGGCAGCTCGAAGGATCACAGCGACACGATGGAGTCCCTCCGCGACGCCATCCTGGCATCGGCTGAGACCAAGGCTCATCTGGAGGCGAAGCTGGACGAGGAACGAGCGCTCCGGGAGAAGGTCGAGAACAAGCTGACAAAGCTGAAGGCCGAGCACGAGGCGCGGACTGCCGAGCTGGTGGCAGCGACCCAACGTCTGAGAGACGCCGAGGAACTCGCCGAGCGTCACGCGAACGAGGCGCGGACACACCGACAGGTGGTTCTGGCGGGCCTGGATAAGATCTCGACCCGCGACGTCTCGTCAACTAGCCAGGCAGATACTGACCGAGTTATGGCGCTGCAGAGCCAGCTTGATGCTGCCAATGCTCTGGTCAAGAGATATTCACAAGAGGCCGACGCGGCTTCGGACAGACTGCGTGCTGCGGAGGAGCGGATAGCAGGCCTCGAAGCTTACCAGGAACAAGCCAGTAGGGAAGGCGTTACGATCCGGAGGCAGTTACAAGGTACCCTCAGGGAGACGCAGTCGCTGCAGGCTGCCAACTCGGAGCTCAAGAACCAACTCGCCAGCCAACAACTCGAGGCCAACGCGATCACCGTCCAGCATAACACGCTGAAGGACATACTCGTTGAACGAGGCATCAGCCCCACCAGTGCTCTCAGCCGGACTCGGTCCATCACGAGCCCACGCGAGGGGTCTCCAGAAATGTCTAGAGTACGCGACCTGGAGAAGCAGTTGGCTGCATCCCTTGCCGCCCATGAGGAGACGAAGCAGACGTTGTCCTCCCAGTCGCAGGAGTCCGAGGCGCAGTATCGCGAGAAGCTTACTCAGCTCGAGAATGACTACCAGTCGGCCGTGCACTACGTCAAGGGCACCGAAAAGATGCTCAAGCAGCTCAAGGACCAGCTTTCGAAATACAAGACGGAGAACTCGCGGCTCAAGGAGGAGCTATCTGACCTGGAGAGAAAGGGTACCACCACCACCACCACCGGTGGCGGCGCGCCGGCGAGCTGGGAGGATGAGCGCAGGCAGCTACACGGCAGGATCGAGGAGCTGCAGGACGAGATCACGTCGTCGTCCTCGCAGCTCGAGCAGCAGCTGCAGTCGGTGCGCCAGCAGCTGGCAGATGCCCAGCGTGCAGCGCGGGACAACGAGAACGCCAATGCCCGCCTCACCGCAAGCAAGAGAGACCTGGAGCAGCTGCAGCAAGAAAACGCGCTCCTCGAGCAGCGCGCTCACGATGCGGAGAACAAGGTGTCGATGCTCTTGGACCAAGTCGAGACCTCTGTGACCAACTACCGGCGCAGGAGCCGGCAGCTTCCCAGCATCGGCTCGACGGACCAGATGGCGGCCGCCCTTGCCAGTGAGTCTGCCACCAACGGCGGAGGTCACGCGCGCAAGGAGAGCTCGGAGGCAGGATCGGTCTACAGCCCCATGGGTGACGCGCGCAATAGTGCTGCACTGGACAACCTGGCCAACGAGCTCGAGACGCTGCGCACCCACTGGGAGTCAACCAAGAATTATCGCCTCAGCAACACATTTGATTTCGAAACGACGCCGGCAACAGCACCCTCCGACCCGGTTGGCACCAAGGACGAGGGCAAGGGGAAGACAGACGAGGGCTTGGGACTGAGCGAGAGCCTGGCTGATTGGAGAAAGAGGTTGGATTCTTGAAAATATAAGTGACTTGGAAGGTCTGTTTTGTCTTGTGCCGACCTCCTGCCTGCGTTGAGGGGGGGAGAGAGTGTGTGTATGGCTCACTGAGGGCGGGTCTTGACCCTCTCAATTGCACGGGGGCGTCCCTTGACGGTTTCATGATTTGGCGTTCGGAACCCTTTTCTCTTTTCTTCTTTCCTAGGGAAGACACCCCTATTTCTATGTAATGTTTCTTCTATCAAGCCTCTATTTTTTATTTTATTTTTCCTTCATCAGACCACCACTTCTCTCTCTCTCTCTCTCTCTCTCTCTGTGCGATGTTGACATCCTCGCTTGTCCGCTTGGTCACATCACCTCCCCAGGGGGGAAGCGAAACTACTTTTTTCTTCTTTTTTTTCCCCCCTTGTTCAGGATTGTCTCTTGCCCTTTCAATTTGTTGCATACCCCATGTTTCTTGTTCACACACACACACACACATCACCCATGAAAACCCATGTGTATGTCAGATATTCGAAAAGAAGAAAAAAAACAAATAACTGGGGTTTTTCGGTGGGTGGGGAGGGGTTTCTTTGTATGTATGTGTGTATGTACATAAAGTATGTACGATAACATGGTAGATGTTTTATTATTCCTTCTTTTCTCCTACCGCATTAATGTGGTAGCGGTCATTGTGTTGACTACTCTATACTTGAGAGAAGTGTCGTGTGCATGTGCATGCGCATGTGCATGTGCATATTGTGTTGTTGTATATGAATGTGTTTGACAAGTATTACAGAATGTTGTTGCAATAATTAATATGTTCCCCTCCGGGACTCCTTGGATGTTGTCGTTTTGTGTGTGTGTCGAAAAGGTTGCTCTGCCTCCTTGGGCTGTGGTAACAAATACGTATGCTTACTCACTACAACTTTGCTCTGGTGCTTCTGGTCAATGTAAATAGAGAGTCTTTGAACAGGTACAATGTGGCGGGCTCAATATATAGCTTTACATCAGGCTACAATTTTCTTTGCTTGCTTGGATTGGCTTCTTGCTGCTATTTTGTGTAGTTTCTGATGAGCTTGGTGATTTCTTTTCTTTTTCTTTCTTTTTTCTTTTTTTTTTTTTTAGGGGGGAGGGTGTCAAAAAATTGTTGTAAGAGAAAGGAAAGCACTGTAAATTCATTATGATAGCAACTATTATTAACCCACCAGGATATAGAATACTATATGTAACCAGTAACTCAGAGAAATTCTCAGTTCATTCAGCAAGGTATTATCAATATAATTGTGCTTCTTCAAGACACTAATTAAGTCATCATAAAAGACATAAGCAGGTGAAAACATAATTACTAAGTACCTTAAGCTTGTACAGCTCACAACAACGCAGTATTGCGCATCAAGCAATGAAGGTGCTCACTGAATAATCTATGGAATGATCTGGTGGCAATGCAGTCCAGCTGGTCTCTTGTACAGACAGCAACACACTATAGCACACATCCTCAGCCAGAGCAGTGCCACAAAATCCCCAAAGAATTCATATCCCACCGAGAAAATGTTTTGAGACATGCAGAAAATGAATAATCAAATTCAAGCAGCAATGCTTAAGTAAGTTAAGTACTTCAGCAGAATGAAAAGTTCATATATGGCCAGATGCAATCAAAACCTCCTCCCCCAACTAGTCTCCCTTCCCACACATACTTGAGTACATAGGGAGGGTTATCAAGCACCGGATACACCACCAGAATGCAAGGCAGCAGCATCATCATTGCCCAAGTCATCATCATCATCCAACATCATGAATAATAACAGCATGAAAGATGCATACAATGCAGCCACCAACCACCGAAATGAAGCAGCAGACTAAAGAAAACAGACATTACACACAAGACACAACAAACCACCCACTCACCCACTCACTCACTCTTGACAGAAGAAGGGCATTGAAACGAAGTAAAAAAAGGAGAATAGGAAATCTAGAAATCCAGAGCAGAGCAGACTTTGATGCCTCGAGTTAATCAGAAGAAACAGGTGGACCCGCCGTCCAAACCTCTCTCCCTTGCCCGTCGAGTAAATCACTCTGATACAGATGCGTCTTTGTTCAGATCATCATCAACTGCCTTGGACCCAGCCTCATCAGATTTCCAGACAGCCTCGACAATACTCATCCGACACCCCTTGGGACGCGTGACTCCCTAAATCAGACCGAGATAAACTGTCAGTAAGCATGCATGCATCATCCCCACAATACACAAGAAATCAATCACCCAAGAAGAAAAGAAAAGAAAAGAAAAGAAAAGAAAAGAAAAGAAAAGAAAAGAAAAGAAAAGAAAAGAAAAGAAAAGA
>JACWQW010000225.1:0-19228 GCA_014849355.1 Cryphonectria radicalis
CTCTCTCTCTCTCTCTCTCTCTCTCTCTCTCTCTCTCTCTCTCTCTCTCTCTCTCTCTCTCTCTCCCCTTTCTTTACCTTCCTCTCCTCCTCCTCCTTCTTGCAACCTCCTCCTTTACTCACTCGTCTCCCCGCCGCCCAACATTCAACCCAAGCTTCCGCAGGTGCAGGCGGGGATACACTCCCAAGACGACCAAGACGACGCCGACGACCACAGTCCAGAGCTTCACGCCGAGCACATTGGCATTAAAATCGGTATACACGGCACTCAGCACGGTAGCCAGAAGCAACAGCAAGAACAGGTAGCCGCTCAGCCGGTGGTACTTCCACACCCTGCCGGCGCTCTCCCGGCCGCCCAGGAGGCCCGGGACGGCCCACATGAGCACGCCCACGGCACACTGCAGGGCCAGGACCACAGCGGAGGCGACGCCCAGGTAGCCGTGGGCGCTGTGGAAGTGGCTGCGGGGCCCCTGGCGGATCTTGTTGGCCTCGATGACGGCGATGCCGGCGGCGAGGGTGGCAAAGGTGAGGGTGTTGAGGAGGGCGTGGAGGCGGGCGCCGGCGTGTTTGGCCTGCGGGGTGAAGGTGGGCTGGAGGACCAGGACGGCCTCGGTGGCGAGGAGGAGGCCGAGGGACTGGAGGAGGGGGTGGGGGGAGAAGAGGGGGATGAAGGGGCCGCTGGTCAGGACGGCGGCCCAGACCAGGAGGAGGAGGAGGAGGGCTCCTGCCTGGGCGAGCCAGGCGGTTCCTTTTGTTGATTTATTTGTTAACATGTATATTTGATGGGAGGATAGGAAGAATAGATGGATTGAATGGATGATAGATGGGTGGGTAGGTGGAAGAGACGTCGTGTGAGTTTTTATTCTCTCTCTCTCTCTCTCTCTCTCTCTCTCTTGATGTCTCAAAGGTACTCGAGTAGTTTTGGTGTAAAACGTCATATATATCAAGGGCAGTTCATTTTCAATGCATGTGAAAACATACCACTAATCAGGTTATGAAATATCGACTCGCCAGGCCTCTGCATGACGTCGCCAGGTTCGCCGAGAAGAGGTTGTGACTCTCCTCTCTCATCGTTGTTGTTGTTGTTGTTGTTGTCGTCGTCTTCTGCTGCCTCTGGACGGCGCTCCGGGATTCCTGTTGTCGAGGCCATCTTTTTCCCCCCCTCCTTTTTTCCCCTCCCTTTTATGTCGATTTTAGGGGAAAGGGAAAAAAAAGAAGAGCTTTGCTTGACTAAAAATGTGCCTCTAGGAAGGGGCGGTTTAACACCAGCGCCGTCTCCTAGTGGTTTTTTCTTTCTTTCTTTCTCTTTTTCAGGATGGCGTGAATTCAGTGCACGAGGAAGATCACAGTCGGTTCGTTGGGTGTGCCGAAATTGGGAATGATGTGAGGATGGGCAAGAGGGAGGAAAGAAATAACTGGCTGAAGGCTGAAGGGCTAAAAAGGCTTCCCCCTCCTTTTTATGATGCAAAGCGGGGAAGGAAAAAAAAAAAAGGAAAAGGAAGAAGAAAAAAAGATGCAGCTGACGTTTTTTTAAGCCGGCGCCGCACGCCACTCACGCGCTGATGATGATGATGATGATGATGATGATGTGAATCACGATTGATTGATTGATGCGTTGAGAGACACCGAGACAGAGACAGAGTGAGAGTGAGGGGTGTAATGTCCCGGAGGGGTTCAGACTCTGGAGAACGGAAACCGAGCGCTGGACCAGCTATATAAAGTAAGCTTCCCAGCGTCCAGCCATTTTCTAAGGGGGGGTTATCTGGCTTTCCCCTGTCTATAATTTTTTCATCTTTCTTTTCTTTTTCCCCGCAGTCAAACACACGCAACACAATGACACCAAAGACCGGGGAAAAGAAGAGGGGGGGGGGAGGAAGGCAAGGTAAATCGGCACATGCATCATCCTCCATATCACGCAATCACATGGGAAAAAGACACAAAAAAATTAATACAAATCGATGATGTATGTGATGAGAAGGAGGAGAAGGAGGAGGAGGAGGAGGAGGAGGAGGAGGAGCCGCCAAAAACACAGGTACTTTAGCATGTTAAAAAGAATGTACTATGATACTATAGTATGAGAAAGGCAGATTCCCCCCCCCCCCCCGGGGCGCCGCGCGCTGACGTTCTCTCCACTACGCTGTTGGGTTTTGAGCCTATAAGAGACGTTTTATTTGATTTTGAGGGGCTTTTGACGGCTACTACGGTTGCATGTGCTAATGGTACCATACTTAAGTACAGTAGTATGTACCCAGTGGTACCACCCACACCTTGCTTGCATGCGCCACTCACCCACCCGCTCTTTTTTTTTTCTTTTCCGTTCTCTTTCTTCCTGGTCTGGTGGGGTGGGCTGGTTGGTGGTGAGGGGAAAGGAGGGGTTGGTTGGTTGATTCGGGTCAAAATGGTGTACACGCCTCTTAGTAAGAAATCAGAAGAAAAAAAGAAGAAGAAAAAGAAAAAAAAAAGGGAGCAAAGTGAGTGGTCGAGTGGAGGGTTGATTGATTGGCCATGTTACACAAAGTTCTTGTCGTCTTGTATTTTTTTCCTCTTCTTTTTCCTTCCTTTTCCTTGTCTCAACACAAGGCCTCCCTCACTACTTTATTCTACTTGTCAGAAGAGAGAGAGAGGATGGGCAATAAAGGACGTTATCAGAGGGGGGAGAAAAGAAAAACAAGTGGGACTCTCCTCTCCTCCCTCTCCTCAACCAACCACCCCCCGGCGCGCTTTCGGCCGCCCCCGAGCGCTCAGAGGTCCGGACCCGGAACTGGGAACCTCTAACATTACTCGATTGACACTTGTCATTGGACGACAACGTTTATCGCCCTTTTTTTCCTTCTCTCTCTTTGGTCTGGTCTGGTCTGGTCTGGTCTCAGTCACTCACCGGTGTTTAATGCCTTCATCTTTTTTTTTAAACTGAGATCTTTTTCTTCTGATGGTCAGGACATATTCACTTGGTTGTGATCTTGCATAAAAGACTTATCTCTTCGTCTTCTCTCCCTATCTCTTACTCCCTCAGTGTGTAACAGGCCACGTATATAACTCATAATCCAAGAAAAGAGTTTCAAAATGGCGGAGGAGATCGAGTACAAGCTACAAGATGTCCCCTCGACATCAATAGCCTCCGAGGACATCGACAAGACCTTTCGGTCAAGCTGTATAGGTGTGTACAAGAGATCCCAACAACAAGAAGAAGAAGACGGCAAGAGAATCTACGTGAGAGAGAGAGAGACCGGACCATGTCCCATGCTCCACAGCACACAGCACACAGCACACAGCACACGCACGCACACACACACACAGTGGTTTTTCTTTGCTTTGCTGACAATCCAAACCCTCCAACAGACCTCATCTCCGCCGCCCTGGGGGGAAAAGTCCTAGGCTTCTCAGACGAGTGGTTCGCGGAGGCCGCCAACCTCCTGACCCCGACACCCCCCATCCGCCAGCCCGGCAAGATGGTCTTCACAGGAGCCTGGTACGACGGCTGGGAGACCCGCCGCCACAACCAGGCCCCCTTCGACTGGGTCGTCATCCGCCTGGGCGTCGCCTCGGGGACCGTGTCGGGCGTCGAGGTCGACACCGCCTTCTTCAGCGGCAACCACGCGCCCCACATCTCTGTCGAGGGGTGCTTCCGGCCCGACGACGACGGCGACGCCGAGGTCCTCTCGTGGGGCGGCGGCAGGGGCGGCTGGGAGACCATCCTCGGCGTCAGGGAGTGCGGGCCCTCGCAGCGCTTCGCCTGGAGGCTGGACAAGCCCTCCTCCGCCGACGACAAGAGGTACACCCACGTGCGCCTCAACATGTACCCCGACGGCGGCATCGCCCGCTTCAGGCTCTTCGGCCACGCCGTGCCCGTGTTCCCCGAGGACCCCAGCGCCGTCTTCGACCTCGCCGCCGCCCAGAACGGCGGTGTCGCCGTCTCCTGCAGCGACCAGCACTTTGGCACCAAGGACAACCTGCTCCTGCCCGGCAGGGGAAAAGACATGGGCGACGGCTGGGAGACGGCGCGCTCGCGCCAGAGGGGCCACGTCGACTGGGCCATCGTCCGCCTCGGGGCCCCGGGCTTCGTGCAGCGCTTCGTAGTCGACACGGCTCACTACAGGGGGAACTTCCCCCAAAAGGTCACGCTCGACGCCATCGGCTGGGGCGCCGAGGGCGAGCCGCCCGCCGACGCACCGGCCTGGGAGCAGGTCGTCGAGGCGAGCAAGACGGGCCCGGACCAGGAGCACGAGTTTGCTTCGGCTGTGCAGGACAGGCCCTTCACCCATGTCAAGCTGACCATGATACCTGATGGGGGGGTTAAGAGACTGCGTGTGTTTGCGAAGCGGGCCGTCTAGCCACCCATCATCATCATCATCATCACCACCACCACCATCATCTGGAGGAGGCTGGGACGTTGTCACTGAGGAGGAAGGGGGACCAAATTAGAGCAAACCAAAAACTAAACAAAAAAGAAGTACCTGTTTCTCTCTCTCTCTCTCTCTCTCTCTCTCTCTCTCTTATTCCTCTCGTTCTTTTGAGAGGCTCGACCCCTACCCCACGTGGGTCACTTTTGTGTCCCGTGTTGATGTTGCTTTTGCCCGACGGGTCCTTTTTTTTTTTTTTTTTACCCCCCCCCCCCATCTGTGCATACTGATGTTCAGCCCCCTTCTTCGCCAAGCCGCTCCTGGCCGCCCTCCTTAGTCACATCATAGGTGTGCGTGGCAAGCGCCACAGCGACACATTGCTTCTTCTCCTGACCGCCAAACACAATTTTTTTTTCTTTTTCTCTTCTTGTAGTGCGGTCCCAGCATGCAGTCCAGGATTGTACCTCGTGTGAATGGCCGTTTCACTCTGGCCGAACTCGGCCCACCTGTGATTGTTCGTTCTCCTTTGTTCGAGCCGCCCTCGGTTGCTAGACCAAGCCTCTGGGCCGTCCCGTCACAAGTGTCTGCCCATCACTGGGTTGATAGTGGAAGAGGAAAAAGAAAAGGGGGGGGGGGGGAGAATTGAGGTGCACGCATGGGTGGCTACAACCACCCCGTCGCAGATCGTGACCTTCCAAGACGTATAAGTCCAGGTCATCCATCACCCACTAATAGGCTCAGCGTCAGCGACAGGCCGCCAGAAAGCAGAAAAAAATTTCCTTGGCTCTAATCTATTCGCCACGGTGGCCCATACTGGTGTGCTCATCTCACCTGACATATCTACCGATGGCCATGGTGTCATGATGAGGGGAGCGCACGAAAGGGTGCATCGCTAGCGAGACCGGCGAGGCGGCTGCATCATGCCTAGAGATTCACGAAAACATGAGGACGAGCGGCTTTCTTGACACGTAAAGTGCCTTTTCTCTGGCATACAGGACGTGATACTGGAGCAACATTCACCGAGGTACGGTAGTCGTACGAAGCGCGAATCTACCACACCCACCCCTCTCTCCCCTCTCCCCTCTCCCCTTCTCCTGGGTTGCCGACCCCGCGTCTAGAAGCAGCAGAACGGGGAAAACAAGCGCAATCTCGGTTCTCGTTGTTGAGAACTGAGGAAAAGCATTGGCTGCAGAGCGGTCAACGGTCACGCTATGCGGCTGCTGTTAACATCGGCCGGCGCTCGCCATTCGAGGGCTTCTGCCGCGCAGGGGCCAGGGCCCCTTCAGCAGCGCAGATTATGTCTCATAGGTGGAAAGCCCGAGTGGTTCTGAATAGTTAATTCTGACCGAGACCTGCAGTGATCATGTTCCGAGACATATGGCCGCCACTGCGAGGCTTGGGGGGGGGGGGAGGTAATAGAAATAAATGATCGAGGCAGAATCGAAGGAGTTGCACCCAAAAATACCTGCCTGTATAGTAATAGCCCTTGGAAGAAGCTCCAACATCGGGGCATCTTAGGGTCTAGCCTGATATTCTTTTCTCTCCAAGGTGCATGAGGGGAGGTGAGTGTCCCACACGGCCACCTGGTATTGTTTGTGGCTGGCTGAGAGGCCCAAAAGGGTGATAGAACCTCTCCATGTTCCTGCACTGTCGGTGCTGACGAAAGAGATGTAGAAGGGTTTTCCGGGCTTGTCGGGGTACGCTCCGAGCCAGAACCTGGGATGCTTAGACAAGACCTTCCTGTGGTTGGTTGAAAAAGATAGTGACAAAGTCATTGTGGCAAAACAGTTCCCAACAATCGATCGCCACTGCACGTACGACATCACAGGACCCCGCCAAGAGTGAGCTGGGTTTGAGATCTGAACTCCGACTCTCTCTCTCTCTCTCTCTCTCTCTCTGAAAGAATCTGACGTGCAAGTTCTATTGCGCATTTATCTCAGCAACAGCGTCTCTCGGACGTGAACAAGCGTCGTTGCACCACTAATTTCGACGTAGTAGTCTGCAAAGCACAAGTGACTGCGGAAGCTCGCCATGTCAACATCCTGGACCTCCGTGGAGCCGACACATAAGGATTGGAGAGAGGGAGAGAGAGGGAGGGAGAGAGGGTTTCATTCAACAGTTTTCACTGTTCTTACTCACCTCACCAAGCAGCACCATCCCCCCTACACCCCCCCTTCTTCCCCGCCCCCTCTCATCCGAAGACGGCGTCGACGCGAAGCCTCTAGCGAGAGCTCCGTACTGCTGTGCAACCACAAGGCAGCCCGATTAGGCCACATTGGCTTCCGCGCCATGTTCGACCCCGGAAGTATATGGGCGCACCCCGGTATTAATATATTAATGTCCGCGACCAGAATCTTGGTGTGTAAGGTTACTGATCAGCACCTATCACTCCTTCTTCTCTCCGTTGTGGAACCGTTTCACGGCAGCCGCTGGGGACTCGGTCGTGGCGTCGATGGGACAGGCCCAAAGTGTAAACTTTGGCGTGCGTGCCCGCTCATTTTCGTGGATACTAGCAGCCTTACCCTGACACCAACTGCAGCTGTCCTAGCCTCTCCCTTCTCTCACCCTATCTGTAGTTGCGTGAGTTAAACTTGTCCAGGATGCTCGGTGCTGACATCTGATATGGTTTCGACCCGTCGAGGCTGCTTTAACGAAGTGTGTGTGTGTGTGTGTGTGTGTGCGCACGCGCGTGTGTGTTTGTTTGTTATTAGTGTCGACGCAGCCCATACTGTACAGCCACTCAGAGATGCAGCCTGGGAACCGCGCCTAATGCTGCCCCAATGCAGAGCTTCTGCACGTAAGCACAAGACTCAGGCCATTGACGCGCCACCGGCCGAGTCACGGACGCATCTACATTCACTCCGCCCGTCGACGAGCGCCTGGCATCATCCACAAACGACCCGGAAGATGGTCGGTAGTCTGCTGCCACAGCAACAAGCCCGGCCCCCAGGCGGACAAAGCTGCAGCCTGCTCGCTTAACGACCTACAAAATTAAAATCAGATACCAGAGTATATGCCCTGGCAGCCGTGGCGCGCCAGGTGCGAATAAAGATTGTGTAGTGGTTGGAGGGCTCATGTCGTACAGCTTCCTCCTCGCACGACGTAGCGAGCCGAACTCTCATGGGATGTGAACAAAAGCCATCATCCGACAGACACTGGTCACTATCCGAGGGGCCGGTGGGGCTTTTTCTCGGAGCTCCGGTGGATGCAGATGCAGCTTGTGCCGTTTGCGATGCTGTCCTGGACTGCAAGTTACAGGAGGCGCGCGGATCGGTCCTGTGGCTTGCGTCCCTCTAAAGGAGGGGCGCACGCCGCGGTACGGTTTATTGGTACTTTCTGCAAGACAGCGCATGCATATGATGTCGAAGTCGAATCACCCACGCTGATCCCTCGGGACACTGACCCCGCCAATCCGCAGGGACTGGAGTCGAGACTTAAGGCCTGGTGGAGCCTATATCAAGTGTTGAGTAACTGATTTAATCAAGCATATTTTCGTCGGCCGTTGCCTGAGCTGGGTTGCGCGACCATCACTGATCAGCTCCTACAAGGGTCCCAACAAACAAGAACGTAACCCCCCCCCCCCCAACACACTGTTGCGGGAAAGTCAATGTGCCACCGGTCAAGGGCCTTTTCATGCTCATGGAGGGTCGCAAGTATACTGCAGGGCCTTAGCGAGGGGAGAATCGAGCCGCCGCTTCATGTCTGATTACCGCTAATTGCAGCTATGGCTTCCAAAAGCGGAGTTGGTCCTGACCCGCGAACCTGTTAGTTGGATGAATGGCACGGATTATTGACCGATTTCAGCACCGAGCAGACGCAGGAAGCCAGGGAGAAAGGAACAACCCCCCCCCCCCAAGAAATCAAGAAAAGGTCCAATGTGTGAAGAAGGCAGCTAGGTCAATATGATGTGAGCAAGCACTCATGCGGGTTTGATTAGCCAGGGTCATGGCTGTCATACTACACCTTCACGCCCAATTTCTCTCAAGCGCGAATGAGATTCGAACCCGGTATTTCGGGCCTCGACGTTCTGGTTTGCCAGCTATCCTCGATCTGGCCTTCCTGGAATAGCATGACCCGTCGAGCGTCGTCCTGGCATGGCAGGACGTGGGTGGTGTTCCTGGGACCAATATCACATGCCAAAATCCTGCGTGCTGGAGAGAGGGGGAGACAGAGAGAGAGAGGCGGGACTTCCCTCCCTTCCACAAGCTTATCGATGACCATGCCTCCCAGAGAACCACCCCCTCCCCCCTCCCCTCGGTGGCCTGGGAGGGGGCCTGAACAGAACCTCGCCGTGCTGTCGAGGAGATGGAAGTAGGTCCACAGAGGGGACCGGAGCACAATAGGTTGCTGGACCAGTCACGGCTTGGACAATCGGGAAGGCTGAGATTTCGGGCAGGAACTGCGAGATTGAGCCGACTGCTCACAAGCACAATGGGATCCGTCGCTGATGAGATCTCAGGGATGGGGATGCGGGTCTTTTTTGCAGGGTAGCATCGAGAGAAATGGCACCTTGTTTCAGATTGATCCCCGGGTCTGTTTAGTCATCGACAGACCAGGGCTCTCATCCTCTCGATGGTTCGATGGCAGTCCCGGAGGGGAAAGCAAGGAGGAACAGCGTCGTTCAGGGTGGCACCCAGACGAGTGGGGAGGCGGGGCCGAGCAGCCACATCACCTAGGATATGCTGCTGTGGTAGAAAGCCCGAATGCCCCGGGGTAGGCCCTGCCAAGCAGGCCATGACGAGGGGCTGGCGCAAAGATTTTGGTGGCTGACGGCTCGGTCTTGCTGTGGTCCCGGCAAGACGTCAGCGTTCACCGCTTGGGTGTCCCAGCAGGCAATCTGCCTTGAGCTCTTTAATCTTCCAACCACACACCACACCACAGGCTAGCCACCACTCCCGTACTGGGTGCAGCAACAAGGGGGGGAAGGGGGGAGGGGGAGAAGCCCCAGTCACCATCCCATCTCATCCCATACCCATCCTGTTGCCCCTCGGTCAACGTTTTCTTTCCTCTTGTCGCGTGTGCATGCCCTGTACAAAGACCAGTGACGCACCCTTCGGCTGTGGATCGTCAGATCGGGGCTGTCATAGACAAGCAGTAACATCCGGCGAGCCTGATTGCGAGGGTGACTTGCAGCAAAGTGTGGGGACCAGGCGCAGATTTGTTTCCCCTTTGAGTGTGGACCTAGGTCTTGGGTCTAGCCCTCGGCTATAGCAGACAAGCTTTAAGACACGGTGGTAGACGGTAGATCCCAACGGTCTGGACGAGGGAAAAAATGGAGGGAGGAGGGGGCCAACTTTGCTGACACGGCCCCAGCGGGGGGTGCACAAGATGGTCGGCGTATTATCTACACCGCATGTATATAGTACAGCGGCCATCGGGTGCTGTAAGGTTGGTGGTTGGGAGGGGAGGGGGGGTGTTGTCGTGTGTAGAGGACCAGGTTCGCACGCACGATGGCTGGTGAGGCCTGTACTACATTCACAACATCGTCAGCATAACCAGAGAAACAAAAATATGTTGAGGTTGGAAAAGGGTGGGGAGGGGGTCCAGGCACGAGATGAAGCTGCGAGGGGGGTTACCGAATCCTGTTGTCTGCTGGACCAAGTGAAACATTGTAGTCCGGGCTCATAAACGTTTCTTCAGCCCCAAACCAATTCCTGTTAGGTTCTGCCAGGCGGCATTGATGCCTTTTTGTACTGAGGTACCAGAGTGCCTGTGTACACACCACACAACAAGAGAAAGAGAAGGAGAAAAAGTGAAGTGGCTGAGAGGGCCTGCATTGGCTACTGCATACTGAAAAGAGCCGAGGAGGATATCAGGTGCAGCAGGCACAACACACGCACACACTTGGGGCACCTGCTGTGGCAGCTACCCATACATAGATAGTACTTGCTTGGTACGTAGTAGCCCTTCACCTGGCCAAGGGCTAACGCCGTCAGCTAGCCCCTTCCCTGCCGGTGCTGCAAGACTTGTCATCAGCACGAAAATGAGAAGATTCAGGATACCCCTGCACACAAAAACGACGTCCTTGTACCTTCTCGCACAGACGTATACTTGTAGAGCTTAAGGGACAGGGGAGTATGAAGTACCTGTCATAATTCTCCAGCCCTGCAAATTCAGATCATTTTGGGAGGTACCAAGGGGGGTACCGAGGTCCTTTCCGGAACAGAACAGCTCAGGAATTAAACTTTGGTCACCAACAAGGTTCTTCACTGAGGAGGCTTCTCGTCTGTGTGGTGAGCCTCGACCATTTCATCCCTATTCCCCATCACCGCTCGTCAGCGGACGCGCCGTCAAATATCGATCATAATTACGGTCATCGACCCCGTCAATGCCGCTTTGACAATAAAGGGGGGGGGGGGTTTGGATGGACGAGGGAATCTGCCCTGTCCTGTCTCATGGGCATGTCGATCTTGCTCTGTTATCTTCAGCTCAGCTTGCTTCCCTTCTCTCCCCCACGACGGATGGATCCCCACAGCTTCTTCTCTTCCCTTCTTGGGCACACCCCAGCAGGGGCAGTGTTGACCAAGACCAGCCGCCTCGTCCATTAGGGTATCCAATTCCGGCCACTGACCTTCTACATCCGCCAGCTCATCCTCCGCATCTTGGGACCCGGAGCTGAAGACGTCCAGATGTGAAGGCGGGACTCGCCTCCGCTGTTGTCTTCTCTTCCCAGGGGCTTTTAATTTCCAGAGTTCTTGCTCCCCTGCCGCGGGCCTCATATCGACGGATTTGCCGCTTTGGGTCTGGCCCCGCCGACACGCAAGCCACAATGTCGCCCTGTCCCGTTGGGGTGTGAGAGCGGCTGTTTCATCCTCAGCCCAACTCTGGCTAGTCCCAATTGATTCCTCACGCCAACCCGCCATCTGAACGCAAACACCCCCCCCCCTCCTCCTTAGTCCGCTACGTACTTACTATGGTACTATGGTACCTACCATGGTATTTAGGTCCTCGTCAGGGACCAGGCTTGGAACCCACGATGCCAGGCTCTCTACTATGGTGGTAGCCAATGCTACCGGCGGAGATGATGAGGCGCTACGACGTTGGCCTGATGCGGACGGAGGAGGGCCATGGTTGAAACTTGCCGCGGTGCCCACGGTGTGACCTTCTTAGCCCTCAACTTTTGTCTACTACTACTACAATGGTACACACACACACACAAGGTAACATGGTCCCAGATCGCATCCATCCCTGGTTGCGTGGTCATTGCGCAGTGAGCAGCGGGCACTTGGGCATCTCCCGTGACTGCGGGTCTATAGATTTCGGATCAAGGCACGCGATACATCCACTAGGAATGCTCCAAACTCGGGCCCGACGCAACGACGCATACACACAGACACAGTCCCTCCTTCTCACTCAATCTCCCTCTCCTTTCGGCCGCCCTCTTTTTTTCTTTCTTTTTTCATCAAGGCCATACTCGTAGCCACAGGAAGCAATTTAGGACCCACCACCGACTCGAGCCAGACCCGCTCTTCATCACCGCTCTGCACTACAGCCCCCCCCCGTCTCCAGGCTGAGCTCGAGCACCCAGCCTTCATAAAAGTGTCCAGTTACACAGAGTATCGAGTATACACACACTACTCTTGTCATCATCCGTCGCAACTGGACGAATGTGACAGCACCATGCCCTGGTCCTGGGTGCTGTGTGGGCTTTCTTCAGGGAGCCGTGCACCCATCCACAATGCTGATACGTAGTGGCTGGTACCTCCTCTCTCTCTCTCTCTCTCTCTCTCTCTCTCTCTGCAGGAAGCAGTGTACGCTAACTAGGGGACTGGGCGACGCTGCTTGGGGCAGACGCCGCCTGAAAAGTTGTTCTCGAGCATCCTGGGAAGTATCTGCCTCGGTGGCACGGGCTCCTCATCAGCATTGTTGTACAAGTCCTTGCGACTGCCCGTCATCCCCCCCCCCCGTTGCTGTGACATGTTCTCACGATCAGTTTCTCGCCTCTTTGTCCCTGCCGAGACCCAACGACCACACCGAGCGATGTCGTTGTGCAGATTGAGGATACCGGACCATTAGAATGCGGGCTATATGACAAGGCCCTGGACGCACATTACTAAGGTACCTTTAACCTGGAGGAGTGTGCAGCAGCAATGCCCCCCACACGGACTGATTAGTTCACGGTGGCCTATTTCTCTTCCCGATTGCCCTAGGGATCTACCCTGCGTCCGAACAAGCCCACTTCATTTTGTGGGCCCCCCTTTGGGGCCCCCTCATCTCCCCTGCCCGAGATCTCATTGAAGAGGAGAGAGGAGAGGAGAGGAGAGGGGGGGGGGGGCGGGAGAGGCAAAAGGAGGCAGAGAAGGGCGCGTTAGGAAGCGGAAACGTGACAGTGCCACAGGGAGACGGCCGACCTCTTCACTACTGTGTACGGCAAGGAGGGGGGAAGAGAGAGAGAGAGGGAGAGAGATGCGGGCAGCCCCAAGGCTCTCCCAGATCATGTCCTCCTCCTCTCCTACCTTGGCCATATCAGTCTTGATTTTTCTCTCTTTTTTTGCTCGCTATTACTTTGTACAGTAGAAACTGCGGAGTGCATCGATCTGATATCATGGGAATATTTCCTCTCTGGGGTCCCGCGTATTCGCTCTAGGCTTTGAATGGAAACTCAACAGCCACATGTCCACATCGCCTGTCTCTACTCCCTCTCCTGTGCGCGGATCGCTCCTCTGGAAAATAACGGGCCCCTAAGTATCTGCCTCGCCTCCTTTTAGCGGCCACCTTTTTTTTCTTCTTCTTTTTTTTTCTTTCTTTCTTTTTTCTTCTCCCTTCTCTTCTTCCCGCCTTCTCTCACTGCTGATGATTTTCACGCAGCACAGACTTTTCTTTTGTGCCCAACCAAGCCTTGCCCTTGGAGCAAGTTTTCATGGCAGGGGGAAGGGGGGGGGGGTCTGGGGAGGAGGGGGCTGACCTGCTCCATCGAGTCAAGGCTCCTTGCGCAAGCTGCATTCCTCTTATACAACCGCTGCTGTACAAGTAGGTACATGGTCGCCTGGGCTAAGGATCTCCTCTCTCTCTCTCTCTCTCTCTCTCTATCTCTGCTTATCGTTGGACGTATGCTGCTGGCCCTTGTGGTCTTGTCCGTCTCTCGCTGTGTTTTTGCTTTGCTGCGCTGCCCTGCCTTGTATGTGCTGTAGATGCGGGTCGTGGCTAAATTCGGTCTCATTCGAGAAATCAACCCCCAAGTATCCTTGAGACCTTAATATCGCGACCCTTTTTTTTTTCTCTTTTTTTTTTCTTTCTCTTCCTTCTTCTTCTTCTTCTTTTTCTTCTTCTCAGGGCTTATGATTCTGTCCTCCGAACCCTGGCTGGGAATCAAATCTCATCTGATACAAGGCGCGGCTTCCAAATGAAATAACCAAGGCAGCAGGCGCCTCTGCTCTCTCCACCTGCCGTGCCGTCCTGGTCGAATGTACCTTCTCATCCACACCCGCACCCACACACCCACACACACACACACAGTCGTTCTTTCTGTCTCGTTCAGGATCTACTGCCAATCTTTTCCGTGCCCGCCGCTTTTTTCTTACCTTACCCTTCGCTAATAATATCCGTTCTATTACCCTCTCGAGCAACCCTCCCTGTCAGCTTCCTGTCACCTGGGAAGGGGAGGAGGGGGGGGGAGGAGCTGGTCAAATCTGCTCGAACCCAGCAGCAGATCTCCCTTCTTGCCAGGATCGGCCCCCGTCCGTTCGTCGCCTGCTCGCTCGCACGCAAAACCTCACTCAGCTCAATTCACACTCGAGCCCGCGGCCGTTGCTCCACCCCGAATGGGTCTGGGCCACACCGAGCCCTTGATCAAATCAACAAGACACACACGCACGCACGCACACATACAGCACAGTACATTCCGACCGGTCGAGCATTTTCCTTCCCTGGGAGAAGGGGGACCTTGGCTTTTATTTGCGTCCCGTTGTTATGACCAAATGAGGTTGGGTTGGCTCATTTCGACGTTTCATCACACACACACACACACACACGCGCGCCCGCCCCGCCTGCGTCCTGGCCATTCTTTTACCAAGCTGGCCGCCACCACCAGCTCTTTCCTTGCACAAAGGTTAATCTCAACCACCTTCTTCTCTTTGCTACCTTCCCAAACACATTTCCTCTCACCCTGGGGTTCGGTGCTTTCACTTCTGCTTTCTTCTTGACAGCAAGCTCATGCTCTCACACACACACTTGCTTTGGAGTTCTTTTTTCCCCTCCCAAGGTTTTTTTTTTCTTCTTCTTTCCGTCTTCCTTCTCTTTTCAACCTTCTACTACTACCACTCAGGAGACTTTTTCTTTACTTCTTCCTTCGTTCTGATCGACCTCTTGGTGTCTTTTATTTCTTCTTCTTTTTTTCTTTCTTTCCTTCCCCTCCTTCGCCTCTATACTCTTTTGTGATTTTTCAAAAATTGTTGGCCTCGTATGTAGATGAGAGGATGCTCACCATCAACAAGCCAGTTCAGTACGGCTACAAGTCGATCCATGACCTCCCGACGCCGCCAAACACCTCTCGACCCTCTCCCCCTCTGATGTACCAGGAGTCTCAGAAGCCACTCGCTTTTATCTCTCGAAGTCGCAGTCCGCCCGGTCAACTCATGTCTGGGTCTTATCGTGGCTTGCCACCTCCGGCAGCCATGAGCTCTGGCCAGCCGCTGCCTCCTGGGTCACATACACAGCCTCCTCTTCCGCCTCCTCCTCCTGGACCATCATCAGTCGGGCAGGGACCGCCGCCGCCGCCTCCTCCTCCTCCTCCTCCTCCGTCAGCCTCTCAGGGTCAGCAGCAGCAGCAGCAGCAGCAGCAGCAGCAACAGCAAGTGCAGCACCAGGCACAGCAGCAGCAGCACCTGGGCCAGCTGCCTCCACCTCCTGGATGGCAGTCCTCGGAAGATGCCATGCGGGCGTGGTTGCATGCAAAGGCTGAGGAGGAGAAGAGAAGACAGGAAGAAGAGCGCACCAACCAGGAGCGTTTCCGCCTCGAGCAGCGAAAGACTGAGTTCGAGATCCTGCGAGCCTCGTTGCAGGGTGGAATCCCCCCTCCCATGGTACCAGTGGTGTTTGCTGGTATGGGTGCGGGCACTCTCCCCCCTGCTGCCCTGGAATGGGCGCAGCAGTTTGCGCAACAGATCCACCAGCAACAGCTCTTGCCGGGGCCCGCGTCCCCAAGGCACCGGCGCGACTCTCACCCACAGCCGTATGCGCACTACCAAGGCTCTGGAGCAGTCCCTTCGACCCCTGGATCTGGGCAGACTGGTGTCCATGGCAGCTTTGTGGGGGGCTATCCTGCTTCGCCTCGGACCCGCGGGTACACCGTACCCGCGTCTGGCAGCCGTCCTTTGGCTGGAGGATCTGGCCTGGCCAGCCTGAACACCAGCGTGCTCCCGAGCTCAGGCGGCACGGTGCCGTCGCAGTCGCACCCAGGTGTCGGCCCAGCGCAGCAGCAAGAGTCCCAGCAGTCGCCGTCCATCTACTTCCACATGTGGCAACCTCCCTCGAATCAGAACAGTCAGTCCGGCTCCAACCAGCCATCAACTCCATCTGGTGTGTTTAAACCCAAAACTCGATCTTCTTGAGAGGAAAATAAAGGGGAAAGGAGGGGCGCAAGAAGACAAGGAAGAAGAAAAGTGGTGGGCTAACGTGGGTTTTTTTTTCTTTTTCAACAAGCAGTAGGGGAATCACCACGGAAGCGCAAGGCGGCAGGACCACAACAAGCTGCGCCACCACCGAGCACGCAGCAACGCTTCAGATCCCCACCGTTTTCCCAGCACACCGGCTCGACGGTCTCGAACCCCCCACCAGGACGAAGAAGGGGGCACTCGCGCCAGACGAGCGACGGATCGACAACGTACAGGCGTGGCCGGGCCGAGACGATCGGTTCCTCCCGTGGCATGTCGCCTCTGTCCAATCCGGGGCCTGTCACAGCGGGGCGAGAGGCAGCAGGAACACCGGCAGAGCCGTCTTCGTTCACCCACCAACCACCCACGGCGCAGACACGCAACGTGGCGCACTCGGTTTCCTCGTTACTTTCATCGGATGACCCTTCGCTGCATGCACCCCACTACCCATCTGCTCAGGCAGCAGACACGAGAGGCCAGCCAGGCAGAGCAGACCCCCAACAAGGCTCACCACACTTATCAGAAGATCGATCGCGAGTCGGAGGCGCAGGACCAGCAGCTCCGCGGGAACGAAGGGATGAATGAGTAGAGAAGCATTGAAGATCAACGACAAACAACCTCCAACCTTTCGATTCGACCGGATAGGCATATTTCCATCGCTGTAAGGAGGGGGGGGGGGGGCGAATGACAGACAGCCTGCGCAACGCAGAGAAAAGATGTGAAAGCCTTTTTTTTCTTCTTTTTCTTTTTTTCTTTTTCTTTTGCGCAATTTCATTCACTGAGAAATCTCAGCTGGCAAGGATCTTCATGGTGGTTTTTTTCTTCTTTCTTTTTCTTCATTTCCCTGGGCCAGCCTGCAGCCAATTTCCCCCCGGGACCCGTCCATGGTCAGGGGGGTTTTTTGGCGAGCCAACTTCATCATGGGTTTTTTTCACCGCCGAGCTGGAAATACTCCAGAATAAGCCTACGTTTGCATTTCTTTTTTCAAAAACATACCATTGTCGACGCACTTGTTCGAGTGTTGTGCCATAGGGATCAGGTCTAGTTCTATACTTCTCTTCCTTTTTTTTCTCTTTTTCTTTCTGCTTTCGGGGGCGGCTTCACTTCGTGCCTTTGTTGGCGGACCATAGGGATCACGGTTTTTTTTTTTTCCTCTTTCAACTCTTCGCTTCTACACCACCTCTAAACTTAACGACACCTTTTTTTTTTTTTTTTTTTCTTTCAACACGGCGGACTTTGATCGGAACTACTTCCTTCGCCCTGTACCAATTTTCAGTTCGAATTTTCTTTTCAACTTTGTATATAAGATGGCAAGGATGCCTGTACGGTGCATGCCGATGGGACGTCACGAATGAATCAGACCAAGGCGGACCGAAAGAGGAGAGGAAATTAAACTCTGGAACAGGAAATAACCCATCAGGAGGGGAGGAGGGGGAAAAAAGGAAGGGGGGGAGGGGAGGGCTTTAAGAAGGAAAGGGGCGGAAACAAAGAGAATGGAACATACGAAACACATTTATTAAAGTACTCAAGCACTGGGAGTGGCAAGGGCTCGTTTGGTGATATATGGTGCCAGCATGGGAAAATGGGGTGGGCGGCCTGCATCATTATGAAAACCTTTGCCCGGCTTATTATTGCATCTTTGCTATCTTTTTCTTCTTTATACATCCTTTGGGGTCAAGCTGAATTCTCTCCAGCTTCTGGCGTACGCATCGTACCTCAGGATGACCGGCATGATATAAGAAAATTAAAGGTAACATAAGAGAAACCATATATTTTCGAAATGCAATCTTGCAGCACTGGAGGAGCATACGCAAACCCCATCATTGACACCGGCCCGAACCCATCTGTTCTCAATATCAAACCGTTGAGTAGTATAGAAGGAACCTCCCTGGTGTGAGATTGAGATGATGACTTTCCTGCTTCATACTAGGAAAACCCCACGCTTTTGGTCGAAATCAGTATGTGACAGTAGAGCCGAACGTCCAATTTCCTCCGGTATGTTATCCTCCTAGGGTGTAACTCGAATCACTAGCATCTAGGAATGGGGAATTCTTCTATTCCTTACTTTTTTCCCCCAAGCGTATCCCGAACCGGATCATCCCCAAATAGCGTTGGATTCTGCTAATTTTTTTTATCGACAGACAGATAGTATACGTGAAGCACCACAGCCACCCTCACGGCAGAACCCCCGTGCTTAATCCTAACTCAACCCCTATCTGCATGTAATATTCTTTAGAAGGACGAGGACCTCCGTTCAGCATATTATCGTGCCTGGCCGAGGCTGTTTTGGACACGGCGTTGGGGGCGGGAATCAATGGCATATTGATCTCGCTCGCTGCTAGGAAAAGCCATCAAGTCTGGTTGAAGAGGGTAATTTCGGTGTTTTGAGGGAGCCAAGGGAGGGAAGACTCTCCTGACGACCGATCAGCACCAAGTGCCATCTTGGAACGGCTCTCTGGTGCACATTTCGGGGGGGGGGTGGCCAAGAGAACTTAAGTTCTTACTGATGCCCTCCCTCGTCTTTTCCCAACCCCGCCATGACAAGCCAGTAGAAGAACTCTTGCGTTGTATTTTTTTTAAGAATATTACGAGGATCAGAAAAGAAATTTTGCCATGCTAACGCATCTCAAGTATTTGAGTTGTATATAGGACGAGATAAATGCATTACTGGTATACCTTGATCCACCACCCTCTGGACAACGCCCCACCAGTGAGGCTGGAGCTCTCAGGACCAATTACTTTGGTGTGTTGAGGGGGGGGGGGGTTGGGGTTATGGCGAGTCCGCATACTCTCTGCATGAGTAAACTAGCTTAGAACCACGCTTTCACATACAAAGATGTGGATTTCCTCGTTTCCTAGGGTAAGTATGCTAGGGAAAAGCCTTTTTCTCGCTGCTGTTGCTGCTGCTGCATCCTGGATGCCAGAGTGTATTGAAGCGGAGGGTTGGAAACTTGGAACTACATCAGCACGGAGAGGGTGTCTTGCTGTGTGCACTTCGGAGGGGGGGGGGGGCTGTTTATCAGCAGCCCCCACGCTACAGCTAGAGCATTGAACATACTACTAATAAGTACTCAAGTATGTATTCGTGTTGCAATACAGCTTGCGTATTTGTGAAGATGGCATCACCACCATTGCCATTTCACGAGCCTCTCTCTCTCCCTCCCCATTCTTGCTCTATTTACTATGTATACAATAATATATATTCTTCTCGATGTGCATCTTTAACACCTCGTGGGGGGGGGGGGGGGGGGGGGGGGGGGGGGGGGGGGGGGGGGGGGGGGGGGGGGGGGGGGGGGGG
>JACWQW010000226.1:0-18716 GCA_014849355.1 Cryphonectria radicalis
CGCCTCGCCGGCCCCCGCGGCGACTTTGCCGTCGAGACCCTCGAGGAGCTCGGGTTCCCGGCGGCCACGACCCCGCACCGCGGCGGCGAGACCGCGGCCCTGCGGAGGCTCGACGAGGTGATGCGGGACGTGCGCGGCGCCGCCACCTTCCGCAAGCCGCAGACCAGCCCCGCGCAGCTCGGGTCCCCTCCGGCGAGCACCACGCTGCTCAGCCCGGCCCTGCACTTTGGGGCGCTCTCGCCGCGGCTGTTCTACCACCGCGCCGCCGAGGCGTGCGAGGAGTTTGGCAAGGGCGCGTCGGGCCCGCCGGAGAGCCTGACGGGGCAGCTCTTGTTCCGGGATATGTACTTTGCCTGTCAGGCCGCGCTGGGGCAGGCCATGGCGCAGACCATGTATAACCCGCAGGTGAGGTTTGTGCCGTGGCACCTCCCGTCCAGGATGGAGGAGAACAAGATGAACGACAATGCTGGTGGTGGTGGTCCGGAGAAGATCACGGTGCAGGGCGAGTACGAGGTCGACTCCAGGCAGGCCGACGAGTGGTTCCGCCGCTGGGCCGCGGGGGCCACCGGGTTCCCCTGGATCGACGCGCTGATGCGCCAGCTCCGGCACGACGGCTGGATCCACCACCTGGGCCGCCACTCGGTCGCCTGCTTCCTGACCCGCGGCGGCTGCTACGTCCACTGGGAGCGCGGCGCCGACGTCTTCGCCGAGCTCCTCCTGGACCACGAGCCCGCCTGCAACGCCGGCAACTGGCAGTGGCTCAGCTGCACCGCCTTCTTCGCCCAGTACTACCGCTGCTACAGCCCCGTCAGCTTCGGGCAAAAGTGGGACAAAGAGGGCGCCTTTGTGCGGCGCTGGGTGCCGGAGCTCAAGGACCTGCCGGCCAGGTACATCTATGAGCCCTGGAAGGCCCCGCTGCCCGACCAGAAGAAGGCGGGCGTGCGCCTGGTGGACTTCCCGGGCGTGGACAAGGAGCTGGGCGAGGGGGCATACCCCAAGCCCATGTTTGACTTTGCCGAGAGGAGGAAGATCTGTATCGCGAGCCTGAAGAAGGCGTATCAGGTTGGCCTGCACGGCAACGACAGGGAGGTCCTGGACGGGACTTACAAGAGCCTGTTCGAGGGCGGTGGCGAGGATGAGGAGATGGAAGGGGCCGCCATTGGGGAGAGTGATGACGGGGCCGAGGCCGATCATGCTGCTGGGAATCATGAGGAGGACGAGGAGGACGAGGAGGATGATAAGAAGAAAAGGAAGCAGAACAGGAACAAGCGGGTAAAAGGGCCCATGGACCGGCACGTCAAGAAGCAAAAGACATAAAAAAATTGCTGGGGCGTTGATTTTTATTTTATTTTATCTCTTGATGTGTTGTGGATCAGATCCGCCGCCCATGTTCATGTTTTTTTTTTGATTGTTTTCTTCTTTCTTTTTGCTGACCAGCCACGACCTGGTTTGCTAGATGTGAGAGTATATATAAATAAAATGTCAAGATCCAAATCTAATCGAGGAAAATGCTGTTGACCGCCCAACCTTTACCCCAGGAGACATGCAATGAGGAAATCCGAAAACAAAGAGATAATGAGATATGCACACACATACACAAACTTACACACATACACAAAGTGACAGATACAGAAAGAAAAGAAAGAAAAAAAAAAACACCCACCACTCTACCTTGTGAGATGGCTCTCTGCCAAACATCTTCTACTAGGAGGTCTCCTTATGCTCCAACTCCCTCATGTACTTGACAAACGTCTTCTTGTGCGTCATGCCGGCGTACTTGCCCTCGCGGAGGACGCAGATGTATCGCAGGCCAAGCTTCACAAAGCATTCGTAGACAAGGTCCATGGGCGAGTGTATATCGAGGGCCACGGGCGCCTGTGTTTCAGATAGGTTAGCGACCATACGACCAATAGAAGAGGTTTCTCCCCCCCTCTTTTTTTATTTTATTTTAAACAAACAGAAACAAAAAAACCAATGCAGCAAAAAGGTAATGAGTGAGTGAGTCTTACGGGGTCGATATATCTCGTAAAATCGGTGGGGTCGACGCTGCCGTCATCCGAGTCATCGATGGACGGCACCTGGGCCATCAGGCAGAGGTCCGAGCTCTCATCAGTGAGCTGGTCGAGGGCGAACTCTAGGTCCGGTGCCGGGATCAGGCCCACCAGGATCCCGTGCCGCAGGATAGGGAGGCCACCGTCGATCTCGCCCGCCGCGTGGAGCCGCTCGAGCTTCCGCCGGAGGCTCGCCGCCGAGACCAGCGGGGAGGTTGTGATGTCAATCACCCTCTCGCGCCGCACACGAGGCACAATATCCGCCAGCTCAGATGTGAAGATGGGCTTGTGCTTGTTGTTGAGGAAGGGATACGAGTTCAGCTCCGTCAAGAGATCCTGGTTTGGTCAGGTCAGTTCACGGCCGATGCTACGTCCATCATCATCATCATCATCATCATCATCATCCTGATTCCAGTACTCACGTAGATGCTGACTGGTTCGATAAAGTCCGACGTCCACTTGGCCACGAGGATGGCCAGGGAGAACGGGAGCACATAGTCGAGACTGCCAGTGAGCTCAAACAGGATGACCGCCAAGGTGAGGGACAACCGGGTCACGCCACACATGGTCGAGCCGGCTGCGATCAGCGCATATACGCCAGGCTGGATACATGTGGCCTCTCCTATTCTGGAGCAGCGGTCCCACACAGGCCACTCGTTGAAGGTGAAAACAAGCCACTGGATAGAATGCCCAATCAGCCGGCCCACGAGACCGCCTACCACCATGGACGGAACGTAGATACCGGCAGGAACTTTCTGTTGATATTGAGGGTCAGATGAAGTTTCTCTCTCTCTCCCTCTCTCTCCCTCTGATCGCCGAGTAATACACATATTACTAAGAAAATATTTATTGGGGGGGGGGGGGGGGGAACTTACAATGCCAAAGGTGATGACCGTCAGGGCCCCCTTGATCAAGAAAGCGACCAGCAGGTTCAGGAGGATCGGGGGGATGTCGTCCCGCGCCTCTGGGCACAGGACGGCCTCGTCCAGGTCCCTCTCGCTCGCGTCGCAAGGGGCAGCGAGGTTGTACATGAGCTTTGCCACGGGCAGCTTGACCAGGCCGTTCCAGTACGACAACAGGCCGGTGGCCAGGGCGACCAGGATGACCTCGACCATTGGGTACTGCTTGATGGCGGGGATCTTCCGGAAGCTCTTGGCCCAGTAGCGCGAGGCCTTGATGAACAGCGCACCCAGCGACCCGCCGACGAACCCGACGACCACAAAGGTAAACAGCTCAAAGTATTCCCAGTCGATAGTGTAGTGGACCTGGAACATGACAATCTTGTGCGTGCCGTAAGGGTTGAGGAACTTGAGGCTGAGCGCGGCGATGATGCAGCAAAAGAAGGTCCGGAAGAGCGTCTTGGCCGGGAAGAAATAAGCCACCTCCTCCAGGCCAAAGAGCACACCTCCGAGGGGGGCACCAAAGGCAACGGCCACGCCGGCGGCTGCAGCGGCCGAGAGCACCTCCCGCCGCTTGCCGTCGTTGCGGTCGTACTTTTCAAACAGTCGGCACGCAATGTTGCCAACACAAGTCGCAATGTGCACGTAGGGGCCCTCCTTGCCGAGGCTGAGGCCGGAGGCCACGCTGAGCACCAGGCCCAAGGACTTGATGACGAGGGTCTTCAGGCCCAAGAACCCGTGAAGAACGAAACCACTAAGGATGACGCGCACCTCAGCAACTCCACTGCCAGCAGCGGAGTAGTAGATCATCGGTGGCGAGGAAGTCTCAGACTTGGCTGTCTGTTGTTGCTGCTGTTGCTGTTGCTGTTGTTGCTGTTGCTGTTGTTGCTGTTGCTGTTGTTGCTGCTGCTGCTGCTGTTGTTGTTGCTGCTGCTGCTCTTGTTGATGATGTGGAGGGCTGGCCTCCCCATTGTCCTCCTGAGGGTCACTATCGGCAAAGATAACAGGTGGAGCTGCGAGGTTCTCGTCCAGCGTGCCCAGCCGATATGCCGAAGGGACGACGGTCTTGGTCAGGAGGGTCAGGAGGCAGGCGGCGATGGCGAGGGCGTTCACCCCAAACACATAGACCACAAACTCCCTCCAGCTGTCGTCAAAGGGCAGCTGCTTGGTGACGTCGGACCAGGAGACCCAGTCGGTGCAGCCGCCCAGGGGGCAGCAGCGCCTCTCGCTCAGGTACCAGCCCTTGGCACAGTAGCCGTCCTTCCAGTCAAAGACGACCTGTTCGGCGACGTTGATGCAGTAGGCCAGGACGGCGACGACGAAGCCGACCAGGGCCGAGAGGATCCAGCCCTGCGCACCGTCGAAGGCGAGGTACAGCCGGCCCCAGAAGTCCTTGCGGCTCCTCAGGGCCTTGGCCCTGTAGGCATCGGCAATGCTGTCGTGGACCCAGTCGGTGGATGTGAACTGGTCGTACCACACACGGTCGTCGGGAACAATGGACCCCTTGGACTCGGTCAGGGAATCTTGGTGTTGGGAGAGCGCCTGTATCAACCGCGCGCTCCAGGATTCGCCTCGGAAGTGATGTTTGGTCGGGGGGTTGCTGCCTGTAAAGCCGAAAGCACGAAGGCGGTTAGCCGCAGGACCCTGTGTCTCTCTCTCTCTCTCTTTCCCCCTCCCACACACACACAAAGAATGAAGAACTCGGGCTAGAGAGGTAATGAAGGTCGAGGTCTTCGGGATCGGGAGCGGGGGCGGATGCAGGGGAGGCGAACCTAGGAAGCTGTGGGACGCCGACAGCGGCGGGCGCGGGGTGCGAGGCGACTGGACCTCGCTCGAGATCCTGACGCGAGGTCGAGAGGCAGCACCGAGCAGCGAGGTCCTCTCGCCGGGCTCCTCTGTCATGGAACCTCTCCTGCTGTGCATGCGCGAGGCAGGGCGGGAGCGCCTCCTGTGCGACACGGGCGAGGCGGGTGGCACAAGACGGGTCCGCTCATCATAGCCACCGTCGCCGCTCTGCTGGCTGCTGAGGCGGCTGTTGTCCATGGCGGGGTCGCGAGGTCATCGAGGGTTGGGGGAGGGCGGATCGGCTGGTAATCGTGTAGCTTCGGGCGAGGGGCGAGGAGAGAGGTGGTGGGTGGTGGGTGGTGGGTGGGTGTGTTCTCCTGAGGACTCAAGGCATCTCTCTCATGCCCTTAGAAAGGGGATTGGAGGTCGAGCTGGTTCGCTGGTAGGTTTATAGAGGGGGTAATTACGGGTGGTGGTGGTGTCGTCAAGGCAAGCCGAGAAGTGTGCAGGTTAGACGAGGACGAGGAGGAGGACGAGGACGAGGAGGAGGGCGAGGAGGAGCAGGAGGAAGAGGGGTGGGTCCAACGTTTAGGCTGGGCCGGGACTCGAGGTCGCATGTCGTGGCCTATTTTAATCAACCTGGGAGAGACGGGATGGCTGGGATGGATTGATGATTTCTTGAGGGAGCAGGACGGCTTGGGGGGATCATGAAGCTTCTCACCTACTGCAGGGGATTCTATTCAGGTTCTGTCCAGGCCCCTGTCCAGTGTCCCAAGCCCTGTGATGCAGGGTATTACAAGGATGTCAGGTAAGTAGTTAGTATAGATACATACTGTAGTACTTATGATGTACAGCGCTACTGTGTACAAGGCTGGGTATGACACACGCCACTGTACCACCCACTGTACCACCCACACGTAGTACCGTGTACAATACCCGACACCATTGGACATGCTCTATCCATGCTTGTGCGCACACATGGCAGCTGTGTAGGACAGAACCCAGTACCATAGTAAATATGCCATTAACCTCTTGCATATGAACAATCATACATCTTCTACTCGAGACCAAGGGCAGCACACATAAAAGTATGGAATGAGAGGGAAATGACAGAAGGGGGGCATTGTGACGTTCCCAAGAGCACATGGCCCCATCATGCTATCATGGCTAGGCCCAATGAAGCCATACTGGACCACCCAGCATTGTTCTTTGTTCTGCCGGAGCCCCGTCATTGGGTGTGCTCGCTCGCCACCTATGCTGCCCGCCATACTGAGCTCAGTCTAGCTAGTCCCTC
This sequence comes from Cryphonectria radicalis, assembly GCA_014849355.1. Taxonomy (NCBI): domain Eukaryota; kingdom Fungi; phylum Ascomycota; class Sordariomycetes; order Diaporthales; family Cryphonectriaceae; genus Cryphonectria; species Cryphonectria radicalis. The sequence goes on from JACWQW010000226.1 coordinate 6,030, forward strand.
AGGACCCTTTAAACAAAACATGAAGATCCACGCGATCGACCTTGGGTGGCTCCAGCCAGACAGACGCGCTATGCGGGTGACAAAAGTGAGTTTTCTGCATGACCGAGCTACTATATCATTGATCAACAAGCAAACTAACCATATTATGACTCGTAAATATAATACTGTACGGTACATTGGTTGGTTGGCTGGCATGATCAGTACTTGTACAATATGTCGCTGTTTTAAATGCGAGAAGAAGAGAGAGGGGAAGAAAAAAAAATTAAAAAGAGAAAAAAAGAACCAGGGCTCAACTGGCCTTAGTCATCTTGGCCTCCCCAGGGTTCGGGTTTTTTTGGAGCATCTATTGGGTGCTTACTCCAAACTTAGCCCAGTGTCATCACCAATGCTCCTGCCTTGAATGTCATCACACCGTCTGAAGAACGAAAGATCGTGACTCAACGTTGACTTGCACAATTCATCATCTACTTGCTGTATTGAATTGAATGCCCCAAGAAGAGAACATGTGCCGCGACAGCCCTTCTCACCCCTTATGCCTCCGACCTTGAGCTCCCTTGGTCTGGTCCGGCAGCCTGCCGAGATTGTTTCTGAGGTTGGGCGGAACGAGCGCCTCAGGACCAAGACCAGGTGGGACCAAGCCGCAAATCTCTTGTGATCGACAGATTCAAAAGAAAAGCCAGTGAGCCTGAGGAAGCCTTTTTTTTTTCTTTTTCTTTTTCCCTTACCAACCTTGACCTGGAAGAGGCCCCGCGACATGGACAGCAAGAAGCCAGCCGTGCCAAGGTTTGCCTCCTTCAGACCAAAGGCCGAGGTTCCCACCGGGCCAACCCCCCGACCTGATGATAAGGACGACTACGACAGAAAGGGAGATGATGGCCATGCAGAGCGCCGCCCTGGGGGGCCTGACACGCACCGCAGGAGCCACTCCAGACCCCACCCTCACCATGACCGTCATGATCGCCGGCGCAGGTCGTCGTCTCGCAGTCCCGACCGGCGGCCGCCTCGCCAGCCGGCACCAGCTTCAGAGGATCCTCTCTACGTTGTCGACAAGAGGGGCGACCCGTTGATCGTGCGATATGGGTCCAACGACCGCTCCAGGGTCCCTGCGTATCGCCGCTCTGGCTCGGGCAGGGTGCTGGGGGCCCAAGGTCGTCTTCGGCTCACGCGCGATGGCGCCAAGGAGATATTCAGCCTGGGCGACAGGCCGGGCGAGGGGCCGTCTGCCTTTCGTGACAGGGCGCTCTTGTCCAGGGCTTCTCGGAAGAAGACCCAAGCCTTCAGGCTGCGTCCAGACTCGGGTCAGGAAAAGCAGCCACAGATCTCCCAAGACGAGGTCGACTTCATCCCCCTCTCTGCGCATCATCATCATCACCACCACCACCACCCTCCAGACCCGAAAGAGGATGTCTATGCCATCTCGGGAGATGAGGACCCCAACTACCGGTCCGTTCAGGGCAAGGCCAAACCTCGCGACTTTGTGGACAGTGACCTGGAATCTGCGGACTCTTCGGACTCTGAGGCCGCTGCGGACCTCGGCTCGTCGCACCCGGTCAGGCACAGGTCCGCCGAGCTGTCACGTCGGGTCAAGGACCACCCAGGGGACGTCGAGGCATGGCTTGAGCTCGTTGACATACAGGCGGACCTGCTCAGCCTCGATGCGGACGCCCGCCGAGACATGGCAGACGACGAGGTCAGAGGCCTGGCAAGTATGAGGGCTGCACTGCTCGAAGAGGCCCTGCCTCACTTCACGGACAAGGCCGACAGGGAGAGGGTATTCCTGGCGCTGATGCGCGAGGGCTCGCGGGTCTGGAGCAGCAAGGTGCTTGCCAGACGATGGGCCGAGGTAGACCTCAAAGGCTGCAGCTTCGCATTGTGGAAAGCCCGGCTGAACCACGAGCTGTCCGATATGATGACCTTCACATACGGCCGGCTCAGGCAGATCCATGTCGAGCGGCTACAGCTTCTCGCGCAACAGGTTTCCAGCACCGTTCTCACTGCCACCTCAGGCGCCGGCCACGGCAGGTCTTTCCAAGATATCTGCCGTTCGGACGGTGCCGTCTCGCATGAACTGTCAGGTCTCTGCGACGAGCTGGTCTACACTTTTCTCCGAACAACCTCTTTTATTCGCGATGCGGGCTACTCGGAGCTCGCAGTCGCCGCGTGGCAGGCCCTACTAGAGCTTACGTTTGCCCACCCAGCGGCAGAGGGCGATACAAACCCCGCCGACCTGATGTCCTCTTTCCAGGACTTCTGGGAAAGCGAAGTCCCGCGGATCGGCGAGCAGGGAGCAAAGGGCTGGCGCAATTTCGTCGAGGCAGAAGAGATGGCAGATCTGCCAGAAGGGAAGACAGACGCGGCGCCACAGCCCCCAGAGACAAGAGACGTCTATAAGGCCTGGGCTGCCGTGGAGACACAGCGGAGCCGCAATGCGGCACTCCCTGCTAGGACGTTAGATGATGGTACAGAAGACGATCCATTTCGGGTGGTGATGTTTGCCGACCTTGAGCCCTTATTACCTTGGCTTCCGCCGGCTGTCGTCGATGTGCCCAGGGTCAAGGCCTCTATCCTGAATGCCTTTCTCCTGTTCTGCCGGCTGCCTGTTGCGCCTGACAGCACAGAAGGGCGGCTCTGCGACATGTGCCATGATCCCTTCTTTTACCACGACAGCGAGAACCTGGACAGGACAGGCCCTGGCCCGCGCGGTGATGACGCCGAGGACGGCAAAAAGCCGCCGCCAAGGTTTGCGGATCCGGGACAGCGATTTACGGCATCTGCCGATACCATCTTCTCAGGACCAGACTGGTTTCGGTTCTTTGATGATGGTGATACATCGGCCGAGTCTGACCTGGCTCTTGCAGCTGCAATGCAGCTAGCCACCGAGTTTGGCTACGAGCCCATCGCAGAGTACGGCATGGGCCTGGCACGCTCCAAGGATCCAGCTGCTGTCAGGAAAACCGCCAAGGCACTGTTGAAAAAATGGCCTGATAATACCTTGCTCTACAACGCTTATGCGGTTGCCGAATGGCGGAATGGGAATCGAGATGTGGCACGAGGCGTCCTGAGCTCTGCCACAGCCCAGAACCTCCCGGACAAGGAGCGCCTGTGGGCCACGTGGGCCTGGCTAGAACTCGAGGGAGGAGACATACAGACCGCTCTCGCTCGCTGCATCGCCGCAAGCCAGAGTGAGAAGCCGAACAACACAGACACCGCCGCAACATATAGCCAGCTCATGAAGGCACGGCAGGCTCTGTCGGCCCGCCACGAATTCCTCCTCTCGTCAGGGAGCATCCGACAGGCCGCGCAGTCCGCCGAGGCTGCCTCCCTGCTAGAGTATGCTGCCCCCTTCGCCGGCTCGCCGGCAGCCACCGGATCTCGGCGGCAGGGAGACATAGAGACGGCCATGACCAGTATCCACGCTTTCACATCCGAGGCTGCCGCGCGGGGCCACGGTGGCTCAGCCCACACGGAGCGGCTCCTGCAGTTCGCAGCGCATCTCCTCTACCTCCACGCCATCCGGGGCGCCTTCCGGCCGGGCTACCTCCGCGAGCAGGCCGAGAGGTTCATCACCCTCTTCCCCACCAACACCATCTTCCTCTCCCTCTTCGCCTGGGCGGCCGACACCAGCATCCTCATCAACGACCCCGTCCGCGCGCTCCTGCGCACGCGCGTCCTGGCCAGAGCCAACAGTCACCACCCCCTCCCGGGCCGCCTCTTCGCCATCGGGCACGAGATGCACGTCGGCAGCGTCCACTCCGTCCGCACGGCCTTTGAGCGCGCCCTCGACGACGACGCGTGCCGGGGGAATGTGGGCCTGTGGCTGAGCTATGTGCGGTTCTGCGCGAGACACAAGAAGGAGCTTAATGGCGGCAGTGGCGGCAGCAGCAGCAGCGCCAAGGTCAAAGACGTGTTCTACAGGGCGCTGGGGGCGTGTCCGTGGTCCAAGAGGCTGGCCATGGAGGCCTTTACCACGCTGGTGCGGGAGATGGAGGGCAGTGAGCTGCGGGAGGTGTGGGACACGATGGCGGCCAAGGGGATGCGGGTTTGTGTGGATCTGGAGGAGTTTGGGGGGCAGTGGAGGAAGAAGGGGGTTGGGTCGTGAAAGGGGAGGGGGGGGGTCCTCCTCCTCGATTTACGTGCTGGTTTGGTGAGGTTTGGCTATAGTTGTATATTATTATTATCAGCGATGTACAAGCTTGGATATATTATCCCAACTGCTGGGGGGTGAGCCTATGGACTCATCAGGCTATCGCTGTCCCATCCCATCAGAGCGTGCATGTTACATGTTTTTTTTGGTGTCTCTGTTTGTGTGCTATCGTTGTTGTTTCAACAACACTCTTTTTTCCACAAGGGACATAAACATAATGGGTGGAAAAAAGGAAAAGAAGAAGAGAGAGAGAGAGAGAGAGAGAAAAAGAAAAAAAAAAAAGAAAACAGAAGCAGGACAGAGGTGATGGCAAGGGACTGGCCAGACGAGCCTCGGCCCAGGGGGAAGTGCTGTCGTCTGAGAGAGCACACAACACTGGCCAATCGCGTGTTACACTTGCCCCCCTCCCCCTGTGCCAACCCCACATATTTATGATGAATAATGCAGTGAGGCTACCTACTTCTTCATTACCACTCATGAATCCGAGGCGAGTCCTTGGGACCACTGGTTGATGGGGAAGAGGATTGGCTGGATCAGTGTGTGAGACCTGTTATGGACTTTTTTTGTACAAGATATTATTTAAATAGCTCTTGTAATGTTGTAGTATCTGGTACAGTAAGTAAGTAGTAGTGGATCTTTTGGCCACCTGCAGCAGACAAAAGCGAGAGCCTGTTGGGTTTGTCTCTTGAAGTTCTGCATCCCTCGTGCACCACATCCTCCTATGTTGTTCTTCGTGACCTCTTGTTGTAGTTTGTTGGAGATACTCACTTGCCTGGATTTCTCTCTTGTAGTTCTCTTCTTCTTCAGGCTTGGTTGTCATGGCAATGTCGGGTTCAGTATTGCAGGGCAATCGAGAGGATAGCGACAAACCTGCCAGCTGCAGTCTTGTTCTATATAAGAGTGTTGATAATATCTACTTAGGAAGTAGTTGCTTTTCTTGTCAGTCAGGCTTCCCCAAATGGCTCTCAGAAGGGGGAGTGAGACAGGAAAGAGAGCCATCACCAAGATTGGTTCATTCGAGACCTCCAAAGAACTCCTCGAAGGTGGACAAACCTGTAAGGAGGGTGTAGAATATGCAAGACACCACAATAGGGCAAAAATTCTCCAGAGTTTCAAGGAAACCACAAAAGATCCTTCCATAACTTGCCAATGAAGGATACTTACTGGTCCAAGTGAAGTACATTATGTGTGACTGACAGAACCTCAAGCATCAGCACCCAGCCCCACAGACTTCAGACGTTAATGCTTCGATGAATTTCTATCATTAATTAACCAATTCAAGGTGAGGTGAAGGTCATAACTAAAGGCGGTCAACAGCGTGGGCATCTGGTCCGTGCACCTATGGCTATTACTATATAATACCTCTGCACTTCGGCGTAGATTGATCTTTTTTGGTTTCTTTCGTTGTCATGGAGCCGCAGGTTTTGGGTGCTGGCACCACACCTGGGGCTCGACCCGGGACAAATACTACCCCCTCCTGGGAGACTAAGAAGCATATATGGGTTGGCATGTGAAGGTTGGTCTTCCCCTTTCTCATCATCCCTCATCCTCCTCCTCTTCCTCAAACCAGACCTCTGCCCTCAAATATACATCACCCTCCCTTCTACAAACACACAAGCCCTGTGCTAACTCACTCACCAATAACATTTCCAGTCCTGGTGACTTCACATTGCCGCTTGCCACAGCCAGAACGCCATGGGGAAGAGCGAAAAAAACCAGGCGCTGGTTCGCTTGAATGCGTCTTCCTCATGGCGCTGGCTGGGCTGTGGCAAGAATCCCAAGCACAGCGCGTATGACCCGATCAGCACAAGGCGGCAGAGAGGGGGGGGAGGGGGAGGGGGAGGAAGAAGCTTTTCGCGGTCCCGCCACACCGCGGTCCGCCGTATCTCGCTGATCCCAGATGAGCGCCCCTGGATTCGCTGGAGCGAGAGGGCTGGGCTGGGCTGGGCTGGGCTGGCCCTCTCGCTCCCGCCAAGATGTGGAAACAGAACAACCAGTAAGCCAGTTCTCTCACCCTCGCTGATCCCCTTTTTCTTCTTCCAGTGTTTGCTGACTTTGGTGGACGATGTCTCTCTCTCTCGCTTATCAAAGGAACAAATTCGACACATATCTGTCAGACTATTTCGAGGGGTTGCAGGATCCTCGGGTCGGCCGTCACCAAGAGCTTTGCCGACTTCATCAACCCTCAATCATCATCGACTATGACCAGCAGACATTCAGCTAGGAAAGAGGACATACAAGGAAAGGAAGGATGCACTCTTCTTCAGGTAGAACAGGGTGATGGAACAAGCACAATCAAGACAAGGAGGTGTTGAGAGTGATCAAAGTACGAGGGGGGAATCAGAATAAAAAAAATTCAAAGATGGTTCACACACAAATGCCGAGAGAGAAACACTGCTCAATTCATCTATGCTGGCCACCTCAGCAGGAGCATCACAGGAGGAACCCTCTCCAACCAATAATAGACCTGCTTCTAGCCACCCTTGATTAATGAATACCCACCATATATATCTCACTGATAATACGTAAAAGGCAACCCAATGCCGCTACACTGCGACTCCTCCCTAAAATTATCCTGATAAGGCGGCCAATCCAGCGCCCTCATCGTCAGATTCCCCCTCACCGCCGGCTCCCATCTTCCCCTGGCCCGCAACACCTCACTCGTGTTACTATACCCCCTCGCCCGCAGGAACCCCCCGTCAGGATTCGGGTCCAGCGTCCTCGCAAACGAAGCCCAGGCGTCCACCACCATCTGCTCAAACGGCAGATCCCACGTGTCCCGAAAAGGCAAGCCCTGGAACACGATGTTCCCAAACACCTCGTACAGGTCGCCCGAGTGGCATTTAAAGTAAGGCCCGCTGGGGTCGCCGTAGGGAAAGGCCGCGGTGGTTGGGGGTTGGCACACGTCGTAGCTGGGCCAGTTGGAGAGCTGGTACGAGCGCCCCATCTCGTAGTAGTAGACCTGGTCCCACAGCCCGCCGGCGAGACCCGCGTAGACGGTGGACTCGTCGGCGCAGCGGAACTCGGCGTCTGTGGCGTAGCGGGCTGTCATGTTGAACAGGTCGAGGGTCTGGTTCGTGCTTGTGCTGTCGGTCGGGATGGGGAAGAGGCCGGCCGGCGGCGCGGCGAAGTCTATCTCTTCTAGGTAGACGGTCTCGTCGGTCGTATCGGGGTAGGTGATGAAGGCCGCGCCGTCGTCGCGCATGATGCCCATGAGCAGTCTGTAGGGCGCCGTGGGCCCCGTGAGTGGGAGGTGGTCCGAGGTGATGTACACCCCGTCCTGGACGACATATTCGGCCGTCGTGGCCAGGTTGAGGAGGGTGAAGGCGTCCAGCTGGCGCAGGCAGTCGACCTCGGCGCAGCCCATCTCGGCTAGGATGGCGCTGCCGGCGGCGTCCATCTCCTGTTGGATGGTGTAGTACTCCGAGTACGTCGTGCCGTAGTAGAGCCCGCCCAGGTTGCTCTGCGGGATGGCGCCTGCGAACTTGCCTTGGGCCCTCGGGGAGGCCATCAGGGCGCGCACGGAGCCAGCACCCGCCGACTGGCCAAAGATGGTGATGCGGTCGGCGTCGCCTCCGAAGTCGGCAATGTGGGCCATGACCCAGTCCAGGGCAGTGATCTGGTCAGCTATGCCGTAGTTGCCGTTGGTGACGCCGTCGCCTAGGGCCAGGAAGCCCAGGGTCGACAGCCTGTAGTTGATGGTCACGACCACGACGTCTCCTCGAGAGGCCAGGCTGCCTCCGTCGAAGGTGCTGTCGCTGCCAGTACCGCTCACAAAGGCACCGCCGTGGATCCAGAACATGACGGGCTTGAGGTCGGCCTTGACGTGCTCGCTGCCCGGGCCCGGCAGGTAAGGCGTCCAGATGTTCAGGAACAGGCAGTCTTCGGACCCGGTGTTTATGACCTGGGCACATTCATTGCCGAATGCTGTGGCCGAGACGGTGCTGTTGGAGCCAGAGTAAAGCTGCGAGTATGTGAACCGCCCTGGCTGGTCTGCATAGCGGATGCCGTAGAAGCGAAAGGATGTTCGATCCCGAAAGCTGAGGATGATGAAGAAGAAGAGCACATGTCAGGATGTCTTGTCATTTTTATTTTTATTTTTTTTATATCTCTCTGGGGAAAGGGGAATTCTAGACCAACCCGATAAGATGGTCATTGTTCGAGTGCACCGAGACGTGCCACCTGGAAGAAGTCGAGGTCTCCTCCGCAGCGGCCAGAGGTGCAGACTGCGTGCAGAGGGCACCAAGGCTGAGACCAGACTGAACCACAGATACCTTTCCCGAGGCACTAATGGCGCGCGCGCTACTGCTGCTGCTGCTGCTGCTGCTGCTGCTCGGAGACGAAGAGGCCACCCAAAACTGCGTCTTCTCATCCGCCCTACCCTCCCAGACGAGATAATCCAGGCTGGACTGGATACTCGCCCCAGCACCTTCTGGGGACCACAACTGCTCCCCCAGTGCCTTACAGCCGTTGACAGCGTCCTTGTGCGAAGAAGGTCTGCCGAGCAGGATCACTGCTGAGTCTATGTACGGACTGCTTGTGCCTGAATTAAAAGTGAGTGCAGAAAGAATTGTTACACAGCCAATGTCAGTCAGAATGCCCTCATACACACACACACACACACACAACAACAACAATTGTGTTCGCCCCCATAAAAACAAAAATCACATGCCTTGAAGATCATTGTTCATGAGAATGGTAAGGTCCGAATTGAGACTCCGAGGAGACGGCGTGGCGATGGTGAGAGGGGCCAGGAGGAGGAGGAGAAAGAGGAATGGTGGGAAGAGGAAGAAGAGGAGGAAATGAGAGTGAGAAGGAGCCATGCTGCTAGAGTCTCGACTGGGTTCGTCCAGAAGGCAGTCGGGGCAGTCACGGAGGTGGAGCAGCAAGGAAGGGCAAGAGGCAGCAGATCTTCTACACAAGGCAGGCACGACCTCTCTTGTCCATGCATTCGCGACTTCCCACCCGCCCTTATATACACCACAAGTACTTAATTACTTGTCGACCACTACAGTAACGTGGCACAGTCCCACGTCGTCATCTCTCTCTCTCTCTTGTCTCTTCTCCCCCCCCCCCCCACCCCCTCTTTTTGAAAAAAATCCTGGGGTGGTGAGTTCATGGATCATGCAGGTAAAAGACCAAGGTTTTCTGTTCAGTTGGTTAACTACAAGTAGTAACTGCAAGGTCAAAAAAAAACACGGATTCGGAGGGGGGGGCGGGAAGGCAAGACCAAACACTGGTACTGGGCAGATTGGGAAAGGAAAGGGCAATCAACAAAGTCCACCAGTCGATGCATGCGCTAGAGAATCCTGTGGGGGATCCCGGGTCGACGGTCCGCAACCAGACATGCTGCTGGACTATTACTTGCAGTAGTTGGAAAAAACCAGAAAAACCTTGGCACTAACTCTTGTCAATCGTGTTGAGAATTGAGGGGGATGAAAAAACGGGGATGTAGGGTTTAATATTTGTCCGCCTGAAGAGGTAAGCCGCCGGGGGGGGGGGTTCATCACTTAGCATCTGAGAGGTTTATGATGGGGACTGGACAAGAGAATCACGACGACGATGATGATAATGATGATGATGATGACGACGACGATCTAGGGGAGAAGGAAGAAAAAAAATTAAGAAAAAGAAAAGGGTGGAAGAGAGTCAATTAGGGGGGTATACCATCAAATGAATCACTTGCCAACGCCACGCAAAAGAAGAAGGGGAAAAAAAACCCAAAAAAAATTCAAAAAACCAAAAAGAAAAAAAGGGGGATCTCTTTTGTGTCAGATCGAGCAAACAAGCAAAGCAACCAAAGAAACCAAGCAAAGTAGGTATAGGCAGACAGATCTCGAGGGGAAGAAGGAAGGGGCAAAACACAACCCCCCCCCCCCCCTTCTCTTCCAAACAACAACATCCCTCAACGACCAGACCCAGGTGTGCCAGGCAGTGGCCTCGGTCCGGCGATCTGCCTCCTCCCTGCGCCGATGCCCTGTGTCCCGCGGTTCTGGTTGTCACCGCCCGTAAACCCAGCCCACTGGCCAACATCCCACCTCCCACCAATGCCACCTCCGATCCCCTCCACCCCATCTCCAGCCCGTGCCGCCTTGGCCGTCTCCTTCTGTGACTCCTCCCACTCGCGCTGCCGCTGCCGCTCCATCTCCATCTCGCGCTCCAGCAGTGACTTGGATGCCCATCCGCCTGCCTTGGTTCGCTGCTGCGTTTGTTGCCGCCGTCGGTCCTCGTCGTCCCGCTCCGCCGTCGCTCCGAGTTCGCGTGAGTACGTGGGTGATACCTGCTGCTGCTGCTTCTGCTTCTGCTGCTGTTGTTGCACGGGTGCCGGGCTGGTGGCCAGGAAACGGTCGGAAAGGTTCATCTGTGGAGAGGGTGGTGAGGTAGGTGAGGAGTATTTTCGGGGGTCCGGTAGGGGCCGGGAGCTGCCACCAGTATTGTGCGCCTTTACCTTGGGTGTGGAGAACTCGCCTGTGCGGGGTGTCTTCACAGCCTTCGCACTCGCTGGTGTTGTTGGTGTCGCTGGTGTCTTGGGGGAGGAGGTCATCGAGGCCGTGGGGTCGGGCAGGGGCCGGGAGTTTTGTCGCGGCGGGGGCTGCGGCCGCTGCTGCTGCTGCTTCTGCTTGCGCTCGTTCCAGGAGTGCCTTAGGCCTTCGCCGTCCGAATCGTCGCCGCGGGCCCACGAGTCCTGTCTGCTTGGTGTACCGCTCGCGGGGCGTGGTCGGCTACGTGAGCGAATCCTGGCCTTAGCATCGACGCTCTTCATCCGGACCCGGGTCTGTCGCTCACTCTCGTACTCAGCTTCTCGCCGACGCGCGCGCTCCAGCTCCTCCTCGAGCTCCCTGATGCGCTGGCTGGGATCGCTGCCGCCATTGCTGCCGCTGCCGATGCTGCCGCCGCCGCCGCCGACACCAGCACCGGTGATACCTTGTTCTGCCTGGTACTGGCTCAGGAACTGGCCGTGCAGGCGGGAGTTGGCCCTGCTCCTGACCTTGCCTCGCTCCTCCGCCAACCGCTTCTCCGCCTCTTCCTCGTCCCTGCGCCGCTTCTCCTCGGTGATCTTCCACTGGCGCTCTTCCTCTTCCCAGCGGCGCTTCTCCTCGAGCAGCCGCGCCTCCTCCTCGCGCTTGCGCCTCGTCTCCTCCTGCCACCTGCGCTCCTCCGCCTCCGTCTCCTGCTGCGCGCGCTTGGCCGCCTCCTCCTCGCGCTGCCTCTTCTCCTCCGCCTCCTTCTCCCTGCGGAGCTTCTGCTTCTCGGCAAGGCTGGGCACGGCCGGACCAGCGCTGGTGATCTGCCGCCTCCCGCCGAACGAGATGCCCAGGTTGCCCTGGCTCGCACCGCCCATGTATCCGTACTGTGCGATATTCCACGCCGGCGAGGTCACGCCCTCGTGGGCCCGGCTGCTCCAGCTGCTGACCGAGGGCGACTTGGGTCCGTTCTGTGCCGTCGGGCTCCTGTTGGGAGAGAAGCGGCCCGAGCCCGAGTCGCCCGTCTTGCTTGCCGTGAGCGCCGAGCGGATATTATGAGCCGAGGAGGCGCTGCTGCTGCTGGACATGCCGCGCGGTCGGCCGCCGGCTGTCGGTGTCGGCGACAGATGTCCAGGTGCACCTGTCCTCTGTGGGCTGAGGCCTGCAGCGCGGGGTCCTATGGCAGAGGGGAAGGCAGCCGGCTTGGCCTGGTTTGCCGCACGGCTGAAGGCGCCCAGGCACTGTAGGACCTGCGCCGGGTCTTTGGCCTCGTATAGGTCGACTGTGAGGAACATGTCGTGCTCCTGAAGGTTGAGCGGTGGGAGCTTGCAGGCGCGGAGGAAGTGGGAGATGTTCTCCATCTGTACGAAGGGCATCGCCGAGGTCTTGAACTTGACGCCTGGCGGCGGCAGGGCGAGGTTGACGAGCCTGTCATAAAATAAAATAAAAAAACCAGTGCTTAGCAAGCCGTGCTTGAAGAGATAAATGGGGCATAGTTATTTCATGAAGAACCAAGAACCTACTTGCAGAGCGCCACGCCGTCTTTGAGAGACTCGAGCAGGTCGCCTGGAGGCAGGCGCTCACCCAGGACACCCTCGATCCATGCTCGCACCTCGTTCGCGGCGGCGGGCGTGTACTTGTCGAGGCGCATCTTGCGCAGATCTCTGTCCAGGGACGTCACCGAAGCCATGGTGGGAGTGGCGGCTGCTGCTGCTGCGGCTGCTGCTGCTACTGTCTTTCAGGTCCGTCGTGTTGCTCAATATGAATTTTGTGCGTGTGTATTGCGCTGTGCGTGATATTGTTGGTAGAATAACAGATATGAGAGCCGACGACACGGTAGGTCGAAAATACCAGGAGAGAAACGGTGACGTATGTTTTCGTTCCGTCTGCGTGGGCGGGTGTGTGTTGACGCTGAGGCTGGCAACTGGGCGAGAGGTATGCGATTCGATCTGGAACGAGTCGGGGGGGGGGGGGGGGTGTCGTTCTGGGCCGTCCTCACTAAGGTCGTACACGAGGAGGTAAAGCCCAAAAAAAGAAACAAAAAAAATGCCCACCGACACGACGGCAACGGTGTTTGTT
>JACWQW010000227.1:0-18417 GCA_014849355.1 Cryphonectria radicalis
ACGTTGAGGATTCCATACACCCATAGTACTCTGTCTAGGAAATCAAGTGTTTATGACTGGAACGCGTCGAGATGACACGGGTTGGTTCAGTGCCCAAAAGCCACGACGCGTCAAGCTCAGAGCTAGGTTATATTAAAGAAAGGGAACTTAGAGGAAGTTGGCACCGATAGGTGCTAATAGGAACCCCTAAAGAAAAGAATAAGCAATTAATGCACTAGAGCTAGATTATATTTAAAAAAAAAAAGGAACTTAGAGGAAGTTGGCACCTAAAGGTGAGAACTGAAAGATAACCCCAGAAAATCACTAACTCTAGCACTTACTAAGTTCGCTAAACTGGATAGAATAGAGAAAGGGTTAGCTAGATTATATTGAAAAAGGGAACTTAGAGGAAGTTGGCACCTAAAGGTGGGAACCGAAAGATAACCCTAGAAAATCGCTAATCCTAGCACTTACTAAGTTCGCTAAACTAGATAGAATAGAGAAGGAGTTAGCACTGATAAATGTTAATAGAGATTTCTAAAGAAAAGAATAAGTATTTAATATACTAGAAGTAGATTATATTAAAAAAAAGAAACTTAGAGGAAGTTGGCACCTAAAGGTGGGAACTGAAAAATAATTCCGGAAATTCGCTAACCTTAGCACTTACTAAGTTCGCTAAACTAGATAGAATAGAGAAGAGATTTGCTAAATTATATTAAAAAAGAGAACTTAAAAGAAGTTGGCACTTAAAGGTGCGAACCGAAAAATAACCCCAGAAAATCGCTAATCCTAGCATTTACTAAATTCGCTAAACCGGATAGAATAAAGGAGAAATTAGCCAGATTATATTAAAAAAGAGAACTTAGAGAAAGTTAGCACTTAAAGGTGCGAACCGAAAGATAACCCCGGAAAATCGCTAACCTTAGCACCTACTAAGTTCGCTAAACCAGATAGAATAGAAAAGGGGTTAGCACTAATAGGTGCTAACCACTTTCAACAGATATTAGAAAACCTAAACCCCGCATCGACTAGAGGCAAGGCTCTAAACTAGCTAGCTAGCTAACCTGTTTTGCCCGCGCTATCACCTGCTTAGAAAACCCGCTAATATTAATAAAAGTTTATAAAAATAATAAAAAAAATATTTTTCTTATTTACTATTTAAAAAAATATTTTATTAACTGCTTATTTATATAAAGAAAAATAATAAGCACTAATTTTAATTAAAACTAAAAAAATAATAATTTATATAAGCTTTATAGCTGCTATTATAATATATAAAAAGTTTTTAAATAATATTAATATATAAAGAGTTTTTATATTAAAATATAAAAATATAAAGCAAAATAAAACTAAAATTATATTTAATAATAAAAATATTTTAAGTTTAAAAAAAGTAATATATAAAAAGTTAATTCTTATATTAAAATGCAAAAATATAAAGCAAATAATAAAAATATTTTAAGTTTAATTTTAAGGTTAATAATAAGATTATTTTAATAATAAAAAACCTTAATAATAAAACTATTTAAGCTTAATTTAAGCTTAATAATAAAATTACTTTAAGCTTAATAATAAAACTATTTTAATAATAAAACTGCGCTAAGTTTAATAATAATTATTTTAAATATAATAAATATTATAGTAATTTAAAGATTTTTTAAATATATAAAAAGTTTATATTAATAAAAGTAATATTAAAGTAATATTATAAACTTATTTTATAAACTTAGCTTAAGCTTTAAAATTAAAAGTGCGCTTATATAACTTAGTTATATAAGTAGAATTTCAAATAAAAATATTAACTTTGCTAATCTTATTTGCTTATTTTATATTATAGATTTTTAAGTTATATATTATAATTTATTTAATAAAGAAATTATAAAAGAATAATATAAAATAGCTAATTAAAAGTTAAAAAGAATTTAATATTTTCGAATTATAAATATAATATAAAAACTTATATAATTAAAAGTTAAAGTTATAATAAATATGCAATTAATAAAATTAATTATTAATTTTAATAATTAATTAAAAAGATTATATATATAATTAAAAGAAATATTTAAATAGCAAATTTAAATATTAGCTAATTTTTAATTTATATAATATAATAATACTTTTTATTATAAGTTATTATATTATATTTAAACTTATTAAATATATATTTTAAACTTATAAATTCGAGTTTTTATTTAAATAGTTTTTTTATTTATATTTATAAGTTATAATTGCTAAGCTAAAATTAGCTTTATTATTTAATTTAACTAATATAAATTTAAAAATTAATTATATTTTTTATTTAATTTAAAAATAAATTTATAAGAAAAGAAAAATAATATTATAATTTATAGTTTAAATATAAGCTATATATATAATTAAAAGAAATATTTAAATAATAAGTTTTAATATTAGCTAATTTTTTAATTTATATAATATAATAATACTTTTTATTATAAGTTATTATAAATTAATTATTAATTTTAATAAAGTATATTAAAAAGCTAAATATATAAAAATATGCTTTTTATTATTTAAATAAATTTTATATATAACTTTTTAATTATTAATTTAAATATTAAATTATTTTATAATTTAATATTATTTTTATTAATATAAACTTTTTATATATTTAAAAAATCTTTAAATTACTAAATTACTTATTATATTATATTTTAATAATTAGCTTATATTTATTTAAAATAGTGCTTATTTATAATAATAAAACTTTGCTTATATAATACTTTCTTTTCTCTTATTAACTATTATAATAAGTAATTTATATAAATATTTATTATTTTTAAAGCTATTAAACTATAAAAAAATTTAATATTTAAATTAATAATTAAAAAGCTATATATAAGGTTTATTTAATTAATAAAAGCATATTTTTATATATTTAATTTTTTAATTTTTAGCTTAGCTTAGCTTAATAAAACTTATAATTATTTAATATTATTTATTAATTTTTAATAAATACTAATAAGCTTATTTTAAAATATTATATAAAATATTTATAATATTTTATTTAAAAATAAATAAATAAATAAAAAAATAAAATTAAATTATTAAATAATTAAATTATATTATTATTTTATATATTTTATAAATTATTATTAAATTTAAAATTTAAAATTATAAATAAAAAAATTTAAAAAATTTAAAAAATTTAAAAAAAATTTTAATTAAAATTATAATTTATTTAAAAATAAATAATATAATATATAAATATTTAAAAAAAATTAAAAATTAATAATATAAAAAATATTTATAAATAATATAATAAAAATTAAAAATAATAAATTAAAATATAAAATAAAAAAGATTTTTAAATATAAAAAAATAAATATTATATAAAAATATTTTATTAAATAAAAAAATTATTTAATAAATAAAAATTTATAAAAATTAATAAAAAATTTAAATTATTATAAATAAAAATTAAAATAATATTATTTAAAATATTTAATAATTAAAAATTTTATTAATTATATTAAATTAATATTTGAATAATAATAAAAATATAATTAATAAAAAAATAGCTTAAAAATTCAAATTAATAAAATTAATATTATTTTTTTTAAAATTTTATATTATAATAATAAATATTAAAAGTATTAATAAAATTAATTATAAATAATAATAAAAAAATAATTTATTATTTATTATTTTAAAAAAGCGCTTTATTAATTATTAATTATTTTATAAAAGTGCTTTATTAATTATTTATATATATAAAAATAAAATTAAGCGCTAGTTTTAATTAAAACTAAAATATTAATAATTTATAATTTATTTTAATTTAATTATTAATTAAAAAATTAGTTATTATTTTTTCTAATTATTAATTTAAAGCTTTATATTTTATTTAAGCTTTATAATTATTATTATAAATATTAATTATAAAAAAATATTTTTATTATTTTTAATAGCTATTATTTATTTTATAAGATTATATGCTTTTATATTAATATTATATTTTATTTAAAGTTAAAAATAAATTTAAAAGCTTTTATTTTATTATTTTTAACTTTAAAAAGAGTTTTTAATATATTAATAAATATATTTAATATATTTATATTATTAACTAAAAATATTATATTTTTGTAAAATTAGCTTTATTTTTGCTTTATAAAAACTATTACGCTTTTATTTATAATAATTTTAATATTATTATTTTTAAAAGCTTTAAAAGCTTTAATAAAAACTTTTATTAATTTTTTAAAATATATATATTTTTAGTTTTTAATAAGCTTAAAGCATTTAAAGCTTTTTAAATCTTTTAAGCAATTATATTATAAAAACTATTTTTTTTATTATATTAAATATTATATTATATTTTTATTATTTTATAATTTAATTTTTTTTATTTATAATATAATTAATCTTATAATAGTTTTTATTTAAAGTTATAAAATTAAAATTATTATTATTTTTATTATATTTAATTAAATTAAGCTTAAATAATTAATAATTAAAAATATTATTTATAAGCTTATATTAATTTAAATATTAATATTATAATTATTAATTTTGAAATTAAGCTTATAAGCTAAAAATAATATTTTTGTAATAATTATAAAAAGGTTTTTTTAAAATATTTAAATTTTATTATTTTAATAATATAATAGCTTATATATATTTTAAAATTTTAATTAAATTTTATTATTTTTTTTATTTTTTTTATATTAATATTTAATATTATATATATATTTATTGCTTATTATAATAATATTTATTATTAATTAAGTTTTTTTTATAAATACTTATATATAAAGTAAATATTAAAAAGCTTTTTAATAATATTACTTAATTAATTAAATAATAATTAAATTTTAAATTTAAATAAATATTTATAAAAGCTTATATTAATTAAAAGCTAATAAGTATTATTTAAATTTTATTATAAAAAGGAAATTAAATTAATTTAAATCTTATTAATATATTTAATTATATAATATTAAATAGCTAATTTAATATTTTAATTCTTTTATTTAGCTATTTTATTAGCTTAAAAATAATATGCTATTACTATTTGTAAATATATATTAAAAGCTTTTTATAAGCTTATTTAGTAATTTATAAGAAACTTTGTATTATAATTAAATATAATTGCTTAAAAATATATTTAATTACTTAATAAAAAGTGCTTATAAAACTACTTTTTATTATTATATTAAATAAATAAAATAGCTAAAGATTAATAAAGTTTTTTTTAAAGTTAGCAAATTAAATGCTTTAAAGCTTTTAAATTGCTATAAAATACTTATTAATTTAATTAAAAGCAAATTAAAAATAAAATTAAAAGAAATTATATATATAAGCTTTAAAAAGCTTAAATTAGCTAAAAAAAGCTTATAAGCTTTTAATTATTCTTTTTGTAAGCGCTATATTTATAGCAATAATTAATATATTAAAAAATAAAAGTTTTTAACTTAGCTATTATATAGTTTTTATTAAAATAATATTTATTATTATAAGTATTATATAAAAGCTTTTATATAAAAAATTATAAAATAATAAAGCTTTTTTTGCTATTATTATTATAATTATATAATAATTAATTCTTTAAATAAAATAAATAATTAAACTTAAAAATAAAAATAATATTTTATTATAAAGTAAAATTAAAAGCTTTTTTCTAATTAAACTAATTTTTATTAAATTTATAATAATATTTTAATAAATTAAAAATTTTTTATATATTTATTAAAAACACTAATATATTAAATTAAATATTTAAACTTTTATTAAAATTAAAAATACTATAAAAGAATTATTAATTATTATATTAAAAATTGCTAATTTAGTATTTTTATATACTTTAATATATTTAGCTATTAAAAATAAAATAAAATATTAAAAATATAATTAAGCTTTTTAATTAAATAATAAATATTAAATTAATATTAATTAAAATAAATTAAAATATTAATAAAATATTAAAATATATTTAATTAATAATTTTATATATAATATTATAATTTATATAAATAATTAGAAGCTATATTTAATTTAATTAAATTAGCTTATATAAATATTTTATAATTTAAATTAAATATATAATTTTTTATTTTAAAAAGCTATAATTTATTTTAATTTTAATTAAATAATAGCTAAATAATATTATAAATTTAATAATATATAATAGAATTAGCTAGCTTAATTATTAAATATATTTCTTTTTTTATTAAAAAACTATTATATTAAAATTATATTAAAAATAATTATTTATTTAAATAATTAGCTTTTGCTTTAGCTTTATATAATATAAATATATTTTTTTGCAAATAATATATTATAAATTTATAAAAGCTATTTTTTTATATTTATTAACTTATAATATATATAGTATATATATATTTAATATTGCGATTTTCTTTTAAAAGTAATCTTTTTAAGCTTATAGCTTTTTGCAAAAAGTGCTATTTTCTTTTATTAAAATAGCTTTATAAACTAAATATAATAAGAGATTATTATTTAAAGAAAACTAGTTATACTTAAATATATTTTAAGATTTTTAAGATTTTTAGAAAAGATTATTTTCTAAAAAGCCTTTATATGCTCTTTTATAATAAATAAACTAAAAGCATTAATTTAAAAGCTAAAAAGCTTAATTAAAAAAAAGCTAATATTGCTTTTTATAAAAAAAATAAATATTCTTTTTTTATTAAATAAGATAAAAGCTATATTAAGATATTTTAAATAATTTTTAAAAATATTTAAAAAAATTATAATATTATTAATAAAAGCATTAATATAATATTAATATCTAAAAAATAAATAATTTATATATTATTAAATATAAGCTAAAATTAGCTATTTAAAGCTATAATATATAATTATTATTTATTAATTTTAATAATTTAAATATATAAAAAACTAATAAAAAAAGCTATAATATTAATAATTATAATATAATATTTGCTATAAATAGCTTTAATAAGATCTAATTATAATAATAAAAACTAATTATTAAAAATTACTTATTTATTAATAGCTTTAAGATTTGCTATAATATAGCTTTTTTTTAATTATAAATTATTTATTAAATTATAAAAATTAATAAATCAGAAAAGCAAATATTAATAGCAAATTTAAAACAGTTAACTTTATATATTTTCTTATAAATTTAATTAATAAAACGCTTATTTTTATAAAAAACAAAATAATAAAGATAATTTAGCTTTATATATTATTAATTATTTATTAAAAAGACTTTTATTATTTAATTTTTAAATATATTAAAAAAAGCTTTATATTTTTATATTATAAGATATTTTTTAATAATTCTTTTAAATTTTTATACTTTGCTAAAATTTTATAAATATATATAAATTCTATTATTAAAAATAATAATAAAAGCTTTATTAAAAACTTTAATATTAAAAAGGCTTTTAATAAAAATTATTAATTTGCAAAAATTAATATTTTAATTATTAAAAAATATAGTTTTAATAATTAAAAATAAATTAATACTATAAGGTATTTTTATATTATTATAAAAATAAAAAATATGCTATTTTTCTATAAAAACTTGCTTATAAAGTATATTTTTATATTAATATTTTTAATTATAATATTAATTTCTAATATAAGATTAAATTTAATATTAATAAATATTTAATTTTTTAAAATCTTTATTAAAAATATAAATTATATATTGAAAGCATTTATTACTTTAATATTAATTTATAAATAAATTAAAATTAAGCTTTTAAAGCTATTATTATAGTTAAAGCTTTTATAGCGCTTTTAAAAATAGCTTTATACTATTTAATATTTTTATATTTATAAATAATTTCTATTTATATTTTCTTAAAGATCTTAATAGCTTTTTCTATAATATTATATAATATTATAATTAAAAGCAAAAAAGTATTAATTTAAGCATTTAGCGCAGCGCTATAAATAAATATAAAAAAGAAAAAATAGCTTTTAAATAGCTTAATATATTTTATAATTATTTTAATAGTTTTATTAAAGCTAATAATATAAATATAAACTATATTTATTTTTAAATAATAAATAAAAAAGCTTAGCGCTAAACTTTAAATAGGATTTTGAAAGTACTTTAATATAAATATATAATAGCTTAGTTTTTATAATTAATAATAGCTTTTTAAGCTTTAAGCTATTTATTGCTAATAAAAGCTTTAGCTAATAAATTATTTAAAATTTAAACTTTTATATATTAGTAAAAAAGCTTAAAAATACTATTAATGCATTAATTATAAATATAGAGATTTTATTTAATATATTTAAATAATATTATTATACTTTTTTCTCTTTTGCTAATTATTTAAAGCTTATAAATAAAGATATTTATAATAAAAAATTATTAAAAAGATTTTCAATTAATAAGATTATAATTAATACTAATATCTTTGCAAAGAGTTATATTATTATAACTTATTTAATATGCAGGTTATAAAATAGGTTATAAGTAAACAAAAACTAAGTGTTATAACTTAATATTAAACAATTTACAAAGATTATATAACTTAGGGTTAAAGTTATAAGCTAATTAATTAGAAAAGCTTACCTATGCTTACTAAGCCTTAGTAAGCACTATTAAGCAGCAGTAAGCCTTAGTAAGTACCACTAAGCCGCAGTAAGCCTTAGTAAACATTAGCAAGCTATATTAAAAAGCTAAATATATAAAGATATATTAATTACTATTAAATAGATTTAGTACATAGCTCTTTAGTTATTAATCTAAGTATTTATTTATTATACACTTGAATAGCTTTAAAGGCAGTGAATATTTGCACTCTTATTAGAACTTGTATATTTCCGTATTTAAAGACTTATATTTTAACATCGCTCTTATTAGCATAAACCCAATTAGTACTTAAGAAATCTTCGGATAACTGCAGTGCTTATTATATATATTTAATTCGTTAAAAATAGCTTAAATAGTAATTCTCTTATATATATAACTACTAATAAGCTTATTTAATTATTTTTAAAAGTAGCTTTTATAAAAATATTTTTATTATAATATTAGATAAATAATAATCTTATTTAAAGAGAAAATATTTCGAATAAAATAGCTTATTTTAAGTATTTTTTAATTTTTTTAAAAATATTTATTTTCTAATTATATTTCTAATAGCTTTTTATATATTAAAATATTTAGCTTTAAAAATCGAATTTTTTATTATAAAGAATATATTTATAATTAATAAAATAATTAATTTCTCTTAAATTATAAATTTATTTAATAAAACTAAGTAATTGCAAATATTTTAATAAAGCTAGCAAAAATAAGCGCTTAAAATTATTAATTTAATATCTTTATTTATTATTAAAAAAAGCAAGCTATTATTATTATTTTCTAAATAAGCTAGCTTATTTTTATTTTTAGTAATATTATATATTTGCGCTTTATTAAAGCTTAAAAGCTAGTTTTATTTATAAATTTTATAATTAATAAATTTGTTATTTTTTTAAAAGTAATTATAATTATAATTATAAAGCTTTTTATAATAAAAATTATGATTTTAATATAAATTATAGTTTTAAGCTTTATATTTGAAAATATAAATACTGCTTTTCTTATAATAGCTTAAATAATCGCTATTATAATAATTATAGTTTTAATTATTATAGTAATTTTAGTTATTATAGCAGCTGCTATTAAAGCAAGAGTTATATTTGCAAGCTAGCAAATAGTTATAATAACTGCTTTGTTTTCTAAAGTATTTTAAATAATATTTATTCGCAATATTAACTAAAATACTTTTAGCTTGCTTAACCTTTTTTATATATTTATCTAAAATATTAAATTAATAAAGAAATTTAAAATAATATTAAATATATTTATTTATTTTACTTTAAATATTATTTAAAGGGCTTTTTTAATTAAAATTCTTATTATTAAAATTATTTATATTTTAAATATATTAAAAATTCTTTTAAAGAAATTTTTAAAAAGCGAATTTATTTTTTATAATATTTTTTAAAATAAAAAAGCTTTTATAAAATTTGCATATAATATATATAAATTTTATTAAAAATCGCTATATTAAAAAGTTAATAATAATTTTATAGCTTTTTTAATAAAGCTTAAAGCGCTTAATACTAATTAGCTTATTAATTTATTAATATATAATAGCATTTTATAATAAAATGCTAAATATTTATAATATTTTATATTTAATCTTTTTATTATTTATATTATTTTTAAAAGATTTAAAGTAATTTAAAAATAATTAAATATTTATAAATATAAAATTCTTTTAATATTATAAAAATTAATAAGCTATAAGAAAAATTTAGCGCTTTTAAAAGCACATTGCTATTATTAGCTTAAAACTAAATATTTAAAATTATAGCTTTAAGCTTAAGATTAAAATAATATATTAATTAAATTAATATATTAATTTATTTGCTAATTAAAATATTAAGCGCTTTTTTCATTATAAAGATTACTATTTGCTAAGCTTTTAAGCAAATTATTATATTAGCTGTTTTTTTAATTTCTAAGCTTATATATATAGCAGCTATTTTTATATTATTCGCTTATATTTTAATATAATAAATATATTTTTTAAACGCAGAATTATTTAAAAAGTTAGCAAGTTTTTTAAGATTTTTATATTTAAAAGTATTTCTTTTATATAGTTTAAAGAATTTAAATAGCGCTAAGCTATTACTATAATATTTTCTTGCTTAAATTAAATTATTTTAGCTAGTATAATTATTTTCTTAAAAAGCTATTATAGCTTTACTTATAGATTTTTATTTATAGAAAAGCTTAGAATTTCTTTTTAGCTTTGCTATTAGATTTGCAGCTAAATTAGCAGTTAATAAAAAATAATAAAAGAGAAAATATATTAAGTTTTTTGAAAATGCGCTTATAGTTAGCTTAAGCTTTTAATATATTTTATTAAAAGCAAAATTAATAAAAGAATATATTAAATAATATTAATTAATAATATATATTAAATAAATATAAATGCTTAAAGATAATTTTAGTTTTTTTAATAAATATATTATAATTAAAATAATTTATAGCTTTTATATAAAAATATTTATAATTATACTTATTAATATTAAAATATACTTTGCTAAGTTTTGCTACTAAGGCTTTTACTAATAGAAAAAGAGAAAAGAAAATAGCTTAGCTAAAATTAATTATAAAAAGCTTATTTTAATAAAGTTAATAAAAACCTATTTATAAAATCTCAAATACATATAATATAATAAGTTTAATAGTTTATAATATAATTTTAAGTAAATATAGTGCTAATAGTTGCAAAAGGTATAAATAGCTATAATTATTATAATTATAAGCTTTTAATATATTTTAAAAGTTATTTATTAAAACTACAAATTTTTTAAATAAGCGTATTTATATAATAGCTTTAAAAAAATAAATCTTTAATATATTAATATTAATATTAATAAATTAAATTCTTAATATAATATATAATTATAACTATTATTTATCAAAAGCACTAATAAAGGTAATTATAAATAATAAAAGAAAAAATAATCTATTATTTATTAATTTAAAAAGGCGCTTTATTAATTGCTTATTTATATAAAAAAATAATAAGCGCTAGTTTTAATTAAAACTAAAATACTAATAACTTATAACTTGCTTTAGCTTAATAAATAGTTAAAAAATTAGTTATTATTTTTTATAACTATTAGCTTAAAATATTATATTTTATTTAAGCTTTATAGTTATTATTATAATAAAATTAAATTTAAAAAGAAATTAGTAAAATTTTTTTTTAAAAAAAAAGCTAAGCTTTAATTTTTATAATATAGCAATATTTTTTAGCTTTTTTAGCTTTAATTTTTTTAATTTTTTTATATTATTTAAATTTTAAAAAAAAGCTTTAAATATTTTTTTAATTTATTAATAATATTATTTATATAAATAATATATTTTAATAATTGAAAATTTAAATTATTTTTTAATAACTATTAATTTTTTATTAATTTAATAATATTAATTAATAATTTTTTATATTTAAATAAAAATAAAATTTAAATAATTATAATTATTATAATTTTATAATATATAAAAAATATAATAAAAACTATTAAAATTAAAAGCTTTATATTTAATTTTATATAAATTATAAAAAAAATCATAAGAAAATAGTAAAATTAATTAGCTTTATAAAATATAATTTTAATAAAATAAAACTTTTTAATTTTATTTTTTATTTTATATAAAAAATATAAATAAATAAATAATAAAATAAAATAAAATTTTTATAAAAGATTATTAAAAATAATAATATTATAACTTATTTAATATGCAGATTATAAAAACAAGCGTATAAAACAACTATTCGAAAAACAAAAAATAAGTTTAATACCTTAAGAACTAAAATAAGGCTTATATAAGCAAGGGTTAGGGTTATAAACAGATATATAAGATTAAAAACATATTTAATATATTAAATTAATCGAATTAATAGCATATTTAAATAATTTAGCAATAATTAATAAAACTAATATTACTAATAAGTTTAAAAAGCAAAATATAAAAAAACACATTTATTCCCTTATTAGATAAATCTTATTTATAGCTCTTTAGTTATTAATTTAAATATTAGATTATATTATATTTTAATAGCTTTAAAAGCAATAAATATTTGCATTAGAAAACTTAATATACTTCTATATTTAAGGCTTTTATTTAATACTGCTTTTATTAGCATAAACTCTTTATATACTTTGAAATCTTCAGATTATTGCAATGCTTATTATATTTTAATAACTTTTGTTTAAAAACAGTTTAATATTTACCTTTTAAGCAATATAGAAATATAATAGCTTTAAAAACTCTCTTTTTATTCTTATAATAACTTATATAGGAAAATCTAATTAATTAAATCTACTTTTTTATTTAGCATATTAAAAAACTCTAATTAAGCTAATAGCAATAGAGAAATATTATTTAAGCTTAATAAAAACAAATCTAATATAGCATTTAAGCTTTTACTATTATTAATACTAATAAAGGCTATAAGATAAATAAACTAGCTATATATAATAGCACTTAGAAGCTTTTCTAAGGGTTTTTCACTTACTATAAAGCCTTTTTCTTATATTATATATCTTAGTTTACTATAAAACCTAAGAAAGTAATCCTTGCTAAAACTTGCTTTAAGAAAAATGCTCTTATTTAATATAAGCTTTTTCTCTGCAATTATCTGAAATATACTAATAATTCTAATATATGCGCTAAAAGTACTAAGGAAATATTCGATTTTTTCGCAAGCTTTAAAAAAGCTATTAAAAAAATCTTTAATAACTTTAATAAGAAATATATTATAGCTTACTAATTAATAAAACTATAGCAGATTAAATTAGCTTTTATATATATAATAAAGTTTAAATAGCTAATAATATAATTGCTATAGAAAAATAAAAACTTTATTAATTATTATTATAAAAGATTTAAAAATAAAATTAAAAATAAAATCTTTAAGCAAAATTAGCTAGATAATTTTGTAATATTTATAAATATAGCTATTAAAATTAATAATTATCTTTATAAATAATAAATAGAAAAATCTAAGAAAAGAAAAAGCTAATTTATATAATATGCAAATAGCAATAAGAAATTCTAATTTAAAAATCAGAGCGAAAATTAGCGCTAAAATATAGTATAAAATAAAAGCATTTATATTAGCTTAATAGAATTAAATATAGCAAATTATTAATTTATAAAAAAACTAAATAGTAATATTAAATGCTTTAATTGCAGAAAATATAGCTATTTTGCATAAAAATATAAGCAATTCAGAAAGCTATAATAGCAATTAATTTAAGAAAAATAATAAATAAATATTCTCTAATAATAGAAATCTAATTAGCGAAATAATAATATCTTATTAAAGCAAATATTAGATCTTATTAGTAATTATAAACTTTTTAATTAAATATTTTACTTTAATAATAATTGCTTAATATATCTTTTAATAAAAAAAAGCTTAAAATAATTTTTTAAAATATTTAAAAAAATATAATAATTAGTAATAAGCAGAAAAAGCTTAATTTATAATATAGTATTAAATAATAATAATTTAAACTATTTAAGTATTTTTAAGAAAAAATTTAAAAAGAAAATCTAAAAATTTGAAAATAAAGATATAAAATTATATCTAATAGCTTATTATAAAGAATAACTTCTATTTTAAATAATAATAAAAACTATAAAAAAAGAGATATTTTAAGATTAATAGCTAAATAATATATTAAAATTTATCTCTTTTAAGGAAAAAAAATAAGAACTTTATAATTAAAAAAGAAATTTATAATTAGAATTTAAACTAAGAATAAAATGCTTAAAACCCAAAAATCAAATATATAATATATAAACTTAATCTTAAAGAACTTTTTATTATAATATTTATCTAAAATATTAATATTAAATAATTAAAAAACTTTAAAATTAGCTTAATTAATAAAAGATATTATAAATTTATATAGATTTTATATGTATATTATAATTATAGAATATACTTTATAGAAAAAACTAAGTATAATATAATAAGCACTGTAGTAATTCGAAGATTCCAAAGTATATAAAGGGTTTATATTAATAAGAGCGGTGCTAAGTAAAGCCTTAAATATAGAAATATACTAAGTTTTTCTATGCAAGTGTTCACTGCTTTTAAGGCTATCAGAGTGTAATCTAATATTTAGATTAACAACTAAAGAGCTATATATAAGATCTATTTAATGAGAATAAATATGTTCTTTTTATATTCTGCTCTTTAAATCTATTAGTGGTGTTAGTTCTATTAGTTATTATTAAATTATCTAAATATGCTACTAATTCGATTAATTTAATATATTAAATATATTTCTGATCTTATATATTCGTTTATAAGTTTAACCCTTGCTTATATAAGCCTTATTTTGGTCTTAAAGTATTAAATCTGTTTCTTATCTTCTAGATAGTTGTTCTATGCGCTTGTTTCTATAACTTGCATATTAAATAAGTTATAACACTAGCTTAGCTAGCTAGCTCTAAGCCTTGCTAGTATAATTAGCTCTAATAAAAACCCTTTCTTTTAATTTATTTTATAGCAGCAGTTATAATATCTCTTTCGGGAATTAAGCTATATGTGTTTATTTGCGACTTTAAAGAAAAGCTAATATATGTTATAGAGAATATAATAACTGCTATTAAGATTTAAAACCTTTCTAGAACAGATCTTAATATAATTAAATGTTTTTTTAAATGCGCATTATTATAAGTTGAATGCTTAATACTTAGAACGAAAAACAAGTGTTTAAAGATAATAGTCGAATACTTAAGCCAGCTGCTAAGAAAGCAAAAGGCTTAGGTATTTAGCTAATATTTGCAAAAGCTAGGAAATTTTTAAGAAAGAGTTGCAAAGGCTATATAAGAATAAAAGCAAGATGAAAAACCTGTTTTAAACTTGTTTAAAAGATTTAAAATCGAAAAGAGAAAGGAAGATTATTTATTATTACTATTTATCCGAAAAAGAAGAAAAAAAGTAAATAGTATTTGCATAATATAAAAACCTATAACTTACTTTACTTTTATATCTCGAAAACTACTATATTAGCTATTATAATAATATATTACTATTATTTTATAACAGCTATATTTTATATAAGTTTAACTATTTTATATAGCTATATAAATTTTTATTATTTTTAATTAGCTAAAAGTAATTACTCTTTTTATCTATTATATATATTTAATATTTATTGCTATATTTGCTATATAAATTTTCTTCTAATAATTTATTAGCTTTTATTTAGCTTTAATATCTTGCTAATATATATATAACCTTAATTTCTTTTTTATATTTTTGCAAAAACTTAACTTATAAATTATATTGCAATTATTTAATCTTTTTAAGTATAATAAGCACTATAATAATCCGAAGATTTTTTAAATATATAAAGAGTTTATGCAAATAAAAGCGATATTAAAATATTAATTCTTAAATATAAAAATATAATTAAGTAATTTATATAAGTATTTATTATTTTTAAAGTTATTAAATTATAAGATAATTTAATACTTAAATTAATAATTAAAAAGCTATATATAAAATTTATTTAAATAATAGAAAGTATGCTTTTATATATTTAGCTTTTTTTATTTTAAACTATAAAAATCGCTTATTAATTATTTGTAATAAGCATTGCAGTAATCCGAAGATTTCAAAGTATATAAAGAGTTTATGCTAATAAGAGTAATATTAAGTAAAAGCCTTAAATACAGAAATATACTAAGTTTTCTAGTGCAAATGTTTACTGCCTTTAAGGCTATTAAAATATAATATAATTTAATACTTAGATTAATAACTAAAGAGCTATATATAAGATCTATTTAATAAGAGAATAAATATATTCTTCTTATATTTTGCTCTTTAAATTTATTAATAATATTAATTTTATTAATTATTACTAAATTATTTAAATATATTTCCGATCTTATATATTCATTTATAATCTTAACCCTTACTTATATAAGCCTTATTTTAGTTTTTAAAATATTAAACCTATTTTCTATTTTCCGAATAATTATTCTATGCGCTTATTTCTATAATTTATATATTAAATAAGTTATAATATTATCTCTTTTTTATTAATTATTATTTCTAATAATCTCTTTATAAATTTCTAATATATCCTATTATTTTATTTATATTTTTCTAATTTATTATATTAAGCAGAATTATAAAATCTTAAGTTTATAAAACTTTTATTTTCTTAAAAACTTTTAAGCATAATTTCTTTTTTTAATTTATCCTTAAATATTATATTGCTATATTTTCTTATTCTTTATATAAAGCATAAAGCTTTATTTCTTATTAAGCTTTTTTCTAATTTTCGAATTGCTGCTTGAAATATATTTGCTTAAAATTATTATAATATAATATATTAGATTTTTTTCTTTCTAATCTTTGCTTAATTTCTTATTATTATTAATAGCTTAAAAATAAGATAAAAAAGCTAAAAAAAGCTTATTAAGCTTTTAATACTAAAATCGACTATATATATTATTAAAAGAAAATATAGCAATAGAAAATAGCTTATATTATTTATTATAAGCTAGATTTTATAAAATAGTTAAATTAAATAAAGGTGTTATAACCTATGGTTTAAGCATAAACTATATATATAATTAAAAGAAATATTCGAACAGCGAGTTTAAATATCTGCTAATCTTTTGATTTATATAATATAATAGCACCTTTTATTACTAATTATTATATTATATTCGAACTTGCTAAATATATATCTTAAAGTTGTAAGTTTAAGCTTTTACTTAAGCAAGTCTTGTTCTATTTATGCTTATAGATTGCAACTGCTAAGCTAATTAGCCTTATTATCTAATAATTAGTATAAATCTAAGGGTTAGCTATACACCTTTGTTTAGTTTAAAATAAACTAATGTGAAAAGGGAGATAATATTATAACCTATGGTTTAAGCATAAATTATATATATAGTTAAAAGGAATATTCGAATAGCGAGTTCAAATATCTGCTAATCTTTTAATTTATATAATATAGTAGCATCTTTTACCACTAATCATTATATTATATTTGAATTTGCTAAATGCATATCTTAAGGTTATAAGTTTAAGCTTTTACTTAAGCAGGTTTTTTCCTATTTATGCTTATAAGTTGCAATTGCTAAGCTAATTAGCCTTATTATCTAATAGTTAGTGTAAATCTAGCGATTAGCTATACACCTTTGTTTAGTTTGAGATAAATTAATATAAAAAGGGAGATAGTGTTATAACCTGTGGTTTAGGTATAAACTATATATATAGTTAAAAGAAATATTCGAATAACAAGTTTAAATATCTGCTAATCTTTTAATTTATATAATATAATAGCATCTTTTACCACTAATTATTATAAAAGGCAAAAGAAAAGCATTTTTATTTTATAATAGCAATATAAGAGATAGTTTTTAAGAAAACTGCTAAAATAATTAAGAGTTTTTCTTTTAAGAGTTTTAATTAAAATCTTATAAATTTAGAGAATTTTATAATAAATTAGTTTAGTTTTTTAAATAAAGCAGAGTTTTCTAATTTTCTTTTTAAGCTAAAAAGATTTTCTTAAATAATTTATTATTTTTATAATATTAAAATAATTATTAATAATATAATATAAGAATTAAAGCTAATTTTTTTTTAATATTTTATTAGTTTTTATAATATTTATAATATTTTTTTATAGTTTTTATAAGTTTTTGCTTATTAAATAATTTTTTTATTTAATAAGATATTTATATATATTATTTATTTTTTTATATTTAAAAATCTTTTTTATTTTATATTTTAATTTTTTATTTTCTATTTTTGCTATATTATTTATTAATATTTCTTTTATTATTAGTTTTAATAATAAAATATAAAAAATTAAATATATTTTTATTTTATAAAATAATATTAATTTATAATTAAT
>JACWQW010000228.1:0-18120 GCA_014849355.1 Cryphonectria radicalis
AATAAAAAAATAAAATGTTTACACTTTGCATAATTCCTTCCCCCCCCCCCCCCCTCCTCCCTCTCACTGCACGTCGTCAGCCTGTGACCTTGTTCCAGTATGATCCGCCATCGAGCAACCTTGTGTGAGGTTACTAAACAAAGCCATATCCACGCCCTGTAACGCCCAGTAGTCATCCACCATGTCTGTTGCTGTTGCTTCTGCTAGACCAGGCACAAGAAGGCAATAGTCCTCCTCCTGTGCATGGTTGGCGGTGTTGAGAGATGATGGTCCTGGTTCCCAGGACGAAGCTGCCAACGTTGGAGGGCGGAGCCAGGAGGAAGGCGACGGGACTGGTTGAAAGCTGGAATTATCGACGGGGGTTATGTTGCTGCTGGACATGTGGTCCGTGATAGCTGCGCGAGAGGACTCGATGGGCATTGCTGTCGGTTGCGTGTAATCGGCACCGCCGTCGCCACCACCACAACCACCAGCAGAAGCAACCCCTCCCCCTGCAGGACAGTGCTCAATTCTGATCGTCCCAAGGTAGGGGATCTGGATGCGCAGGACTCCGCTGAGTGGTGCGCCGTCTTCTCGGGCGTCGTCAGCGCCGGGAGGTTGGGCCTCGTGCGCCCGGCCGTCCTCAGGAGCGGAGGTGGTCGTCTCGCAGTCGCAGAGACCCTTGGCCGAGTTGTCCTCGATGTCCAGGAGCGGGCGGAGGATGCGGCTGATCCTCTGGGCGATGGCGTCGTGGCTTCCTTGGGGGGCTGCTGTTGTTTCCATGATCTCGAGGGTGCGCTCGAGGAGGCCGCGGTCGCTCTGGCGCTGGTGCTGGAGGGACTGGAAGATACCGGGTGCTGCCCCCTGCGGGCGGCGATGGCGCGCCTCGATGTGCGCCAGACATAATGTCGTGCTGGCTATGAAGGCGATGAAGTCGATGCCGCGGCAGTACGCAGTGGCAGGAGCAGCAGTCGAGGCAGAGCTGCTGCTGTTGCTGCGGAAGGACACGAACTGGGCGACGAGCTCGCGGCTGACGGTGGCGGCTGTCATCTTGCTGTAGTCGATGAAACTACTCTCGCCCGCGCCGGCGCCCACAGCAGTAGCGGCAGCGGCAGCGCCAGAATGAGACGGCGGCAGCAACAGGTACGGCAGATGCAGTTGGAGCAGGAGGTGCCTGTGCGTGAACTGATTCACGACGCGGAGCGACTCTAGGAACGCCGCCTCCTCCTCTTCTGTACCGTCAGACGTCGCTGCCGTGGTCAGGCTACTACTACGGCTACTACGACGACTACTACTACTACTCCCTGGAGCCGCCAGCCACCACCTCGGCGACATCAGCGCCGCCGCCTCCCGGAGCATCTTGTCGATCTTGCGCGTCGCAGCCAGGTCTGCCCCTCGACGCCGCAGCGCGCCGTTGCGCCGCAGGATAAGCCCGCCCGCGACCGCCATCATGCGCTCCATGCGCTCCAGCGGGGCGCACCGTACGAGGGCTTCTGGTGAGGCGAAGAAGGAGGAGGAGGAATTTCCCTCGTCGTCGTCGTCGTCTTCTTCCTCGTCGCTGCACCCTGGCGGGAGGCCCAGCATCAGCGAAAGGTACCTGTCCGAGAAGATGAGCCGGCACCACATGTACTCTGGATCGATGCGGTCCCACGTCTCCGTCTCGAGGACGACCAGAGAGGAGGATCTGCCGCCGCCACCACGGCCATGGCGTGTGCATCGATGCAGCCCCATCGCCTGCGCCAGGGCCATGGCGCGCCTGCCCGCCAGCCAGGCACGACGGAGCTCGCCGGCGTTGTTGAGGAACATGCTCTCGGCCATGACGCACTCGACGCCCTCGAGGGAGCCGCCGGCGAGCTCGTCGCTGGTCGTCACGAGGCGGGATGCTATTGTCACTGCGCGGGACATGAGCCGTGTGCGGTAGTTCTGGCTGGTGGGGCCTGTTGTGCCGGAGGAGTTGCTCGGCGGGATGCCCTGCAGGAGGGTGCCGAGCATCAGGAGGCGTCGGGCGATGAGGACCGGGTGGGTGGCTCGGGAGGGGCGCTGCTGCAGCATGCGCCTTGGTGATGCTGCTATCTGTCTGGAGAGGAAGTCTGCGTAGGGCAGACAGACGACGCCGTGGAACAGGTTGGAGAGAGCGGCTGGGGTCGTGGTGGTGGTCAGGAGCACATCGAGGTCGTTGCCGCTTGGCCACACCGCGAGGAGGGCGCTGGAGATTTCGTCGAGGTCGCCGCCGGATCCCAGCAGGCTCTTGAGCACATTATCATCATCATCATCATCATCCGACGGGTCAGGCTGTCCAGAGGCGGTGGTGGCCGTCTGCTGTTGTTCCTCCTCCTCCTCCTCGACCGCCGACGTCTCTACCACGCGGCGCACCCTGTCGCCACCCTTCAACCGCCTTGATTTCGCCAAGGGCCGGTGAGCGGGTTCCTCATCGAACGCCTGGCTGACGCACCTGGTACGGCGGCTCCTGCACCCGTCACAGATGGGCTCCGTGGGCGAGGCGAAACTGCACCGGATCTTGCGGCGCTTGCATTCCCAGCAGCTCTGGGTGCCCTTGCGGATCTTGCGCCTTCTGGTCGCGGTCCTGAATGAGGGTGGTGATTCTGGCATCCTTTGGTGTTTTTTTTTCTCTTTCTTTTTCCTTCTTGCGTGAGGGCTGGCGGGTGAAATGCCGAGGTGGGTTCCAAGATTGGTCCACGCGCCCGCTCGGGCTTCGCTGTGTCTTCTGTTTTACTATTTATCAAAAGATTCTGGGATGATAATTGTTACTGAGCATGACCTTTTGAGACACCATGTGCGAAATATTGAATAATAATACTACTTCTAGAATGGGTTTTTAACCGATTGCGAAAGATCTTGAGAGGATTGGGGAATAATTATTTAGGCTTGATCGGTCGGCGTCGGAGGGTACTCCGCTTTCTGCGCGCTTCATCTGGTCGCGACACCGAACCAATCATCTTCTTGATCCTTAAGCTATCACTATATCTCCAACGCCCCTCTGGGAACAGGCGAGCTTCCCTGACCGACTTCCTCCTCGAGTTGTTGTAATCCTGACGAATGTATATTATAATGCTCGTGGAGCCGCCGACAGCTTGAGCAGCAGTGGTTGCAGCGGCGGGTCTGACTGTTAAGGCTCCCCACTTCCAATCAAAGGGAGAACGACAGCTTCCAAGCTGATAGTAGGCGACGATGGTGATGGTCCAAACCGTGCTCACAGGTCGATGTCGGTCTCCAAAGAAAGTGTTGCGCAATCCTTGCTTTGGAGCCCTCTTCCGCTCGATGGCCGTGCAGTAGTCGGTGAGACACAGGACGCACGATCCGACAGCGTCTCGACACTCGGAAAATTGCTCACCGGTCTCGCAGGATGATGCTCTGGGCATCTTGAGAGCAGGTATTTCGTAGCTCGGATCGACATGGTCACAGATAAAGTATGTGTATCCCGTGTCGATAGTAGATCGGAGAGCACAGTCAGTCATGCCGTGGCTGTTGTTAACCGTGTGCGTGGCGCAGAGGAACAGCTCGTTGTCGATGACTCTAGCAGACCAGCTCTGCCTCCAGGGACTGCCAAACAGGCAATGCACAGGGGCTGCGTCCAGGTTGCCAAGAGGTAAGCCGCAAGGCGCACCGTAGAAGTGTCGGTTCAGAACAAGACGTGCGTGATGATAGCCCAATGAGTATGTCCAAGCCCCGTTGCAGAAAGATGTGTCGCTATAACAGGGACGTAGGTATCTAACCTCGCGGTTGTATATTGTATGCTCGTAAGTCAGCGGACTCTATGACGGCGAAAAGCGGTGCAGCTTGTGGCATATTATAGGACAGAAGTAGAACTGGCTGCCGACTTCAGCGTCATTTTCAAGAAGAAGGAGGAGGGAGTCGCGGGCCAGTGGACCGAGAACCGGTGCCTCTGGGATGAGTAGCATATGCAAAGCCTTGCATGTCTATGCAAGAGCAAAAATGCATTCCGGGGTCTCGCGGAGCTGTTGTACTATCAGCAGTAGGATCTCGACAGGTAGGTGCAAAAGGAGCGATGGCGAAGCTGCACGGCGGCGCCTGATGCGTGGAAAGTAGCACGAACTCGACTGGCCCATGGTTAAAAAGGGAGTTTGATAGAGAGTCCAGGAGTGAATGGAAAACGAGGTCGGCAGGGGAGGCGAGGGTTGAAGGGAAGGGCGGGTTTCTCTCGAGCCAAAATTTTAGCTGTACATCTTGCCCAGAACTTGACTTGTTGTGGCTTTAAGTACTGAGTAGTTGACAGACTCGGGCCTGGCTCATTAAGCCAAAGAACGTTCAACGTCAGGAAAGAAAGCTGAGAGGGAGCGAGACTCCATTCAGATGGCGCCCGTCCCGCAGAGCCTACTGATCCAAAGACGACAAGGTATCCAACTGAAGGTAGTAAGATGGGAGCATGAGTCCCATCTTCTGGCTTCAAGGAGAACAGAGGAAGTTGTGTTTGGGCTGCCATTTTCAGAAGGCCCAACATCGACACGATAGCTTTAGCTGGAATAACCCTCAGGATGACCGTTTTGAATCCTCGCCCACGTTATTTATACGAGTCTCATAGTATTATCTTTATACAGATTTTATAGCTGAGATATAGGAAGGGGGAGCGAATGCCTATCAATACGACACAAAGTCTTGAGAATTGTGAGCTTAATTATAAGGCCTCGTCAATTATCACTGTAATTATTCATGTGAATCTTTCCAGCCCGTGATCCAGATGCAAACTCTATCTAGATTGTCTACGGCTCACTTGTCCTCCTCGTCCTCGCCACCTTGGTCAACTGTTGTATCCCCGTCTTGGTCTCTGTGTGCTCTGTGTTCAGCTTCCGGTGCTTGATCAACGTGCTGGCCAGCATAGCAAGAGCGGCCAAGCAGGTATACAGGATAAACATATTACGCATACTCGACGCAAAAGCCTCCAGGACCGCCTCCCGCTGCGAGGGATCCTGGATCGACTGCGGGATGTCCACGTTGGCGGCCGCCTGGCTCCCGGACAGCGCCTCGAGGACAGACTCGCTCACCCCGGCCGCGGCAAGAGACGACTGCTGCGCATCCATGCTGTTCTGGAAGACCACGCCGCCGACCACGACAGACAGCGCCATGGCAAGGCTTCGTATAAACCCTAGCGATGCCGTGGCTGCTGCCGTGTCGTTCTGGCTGACCGTGTTCTGGATCGCGACCATGGGGCCCTGGAAGAGAAGCGCGGGGCCCACACCGCCCATAATCTCTAGCCCGATGACCTTGGCTACGGACGTGTCGACGCCGAGCGTTATGTACAGCCCGGACCCGATCGTCATGAGCGTGACGCCGGTCCAGATGGTCTCCCTGTAGCGGCCCGTGCGGTGGATCGAGACGCCGGCGAGGATCTCAAAGATGGCCTGCGTTACGACCAGAGGGAGGATGAGCAGGCCGCTGTGGAGGGGCGAGGCCTGCTTCACGCTCTGGAGGTAGAGGGGGAGGTAGTACTCATAGCCCAGAATGACCATGCCGTGCAGGAAGACGACGAGGAAGGTGGCGTTGTTGGACCAGTTTTGGAACACGGTGAGCGGCATGAGGGGATATCTGGCCAGGCGCTGTTCGCTGAACAGGAAGAAGCCGATCATGAGAGCCCCAAACACAAGCAGACAGACGACCTTGGGGCTGTTCCAGGGAAAGATGGCACCGCCGAAGTCCAGCCCGACGAGAAGCAGGAGGGTCACGGCCAGGATCGAGAGGGTCCCCAGCCAGTCCACAGCCCGGACCCCGTCGCCCAGCCTGGTGCGCGGGTTGTGCACGTCAAGGAACAAGAGCAGCAGGACAAAGGTGACGCCCGAGATGGGCAGGTTGATCCAGAAACACCACCGCCAGCTCCTGAACTGGGTAAACGCGCCACCAATCAGCGGGCCCGAGGAGCCGGCCAGCGCCCACACGAAGCCGATATAGCCCAGGTACAGCGAGCGCTTCCGCACGCTGAAGAGGTCCGAGATGGTGATGGTCACCAGCTGCATCAGCCCCCCGCTGGCGACACCCTGCAGGGAGCGGGCGACAATCAGCATGAGCATGGTGGTGCTCAGGGCGGCGAGGATGCTGGCGGCGGCGAAGAGCAGCACGGCCAGGAGGAGCACAGGCTTGCGGCCCCAGATGTCGCTGCATTTGGCCCAGATGGGCCCTGTAGCCGCGTTAGCGAGGAGGTAGGCACCGCCTACCCAGACATAGCCCGAGGCTGAGTGCAGGTCGGCGCAGATGGTAGGGATAGAGATGGCGATGATGGTCTGGTCGAGGGCGGATACGAAGAGGGCGAGCTGGATCGAAGGAGAGACCAAAATTAAAATAAAATCATGACAAGGCTCTTGGTGTAGAAAAGTAGATTAAGAGACGGGAAAGTACTTTGATAACTAAATGAGGAACTTACATAGAGAGCCAATAAAATGGCGTAGAGACGCAACTTTGTGCGGACCTGGGGAGGTTCTTCTTGTATGAGATCGAGAGGCTCGATGGGAATGTTGTCACAGGGGGAATCCTCCGTGGCGGTGAGGTTTGCCATTGGTGGTCCAGCTTGTACAAGAGGAGGAGATTCGGAGGCTGTGATGATATCCATGGTTATTTTCTTCTTGGTGCTTGTTGAATGAACGAGGACGGAATTGTCAATGGCGAATGAAGAAGACCCGGGGGGGGATATGTTGCCAATGATCTATTCAACATGCAAAACTGAGACGGTGACTCAGGCCGAAAAGGAGCACGCAATGCCTTTTAAGTATGAGAATTAAAAGGAAGAGGATGACTAAGTGGACGGATGAGAAGAGAGCCAGGGGTTGGCACAACCGGCAATAAATAATAGCCAGCCAAGTCATCTTTGAAGGACTAGATGGTAACATTGAGCAGCAAGTATTCCAGTCTCTTCGCGGTTTAAATAGTACATAATTATGCTGTATGGCCACGTATGTTGTGAGGAAAGAGAGAAAGAAAAACGCAGAAATACAAACAGCAGCAAGGCGTCGTAGAGTAGAGAGCGCCTGAGGAGGTTGTAGCCAGCTTGCGAGGTCAGCGGTTGATTTGACCGTTCTCATTATCTAGTAGATGGCTAATCGATCATGTATTCGATCTCAGATACATACATTATGTATATATATGTATGTACGTACTGTCGGCTGCCAACAAGTATTGCTGTAAGAATATCGAGGATGTTCTCTTTGTCTCTGAGGATCTGTGGAATTTACGGCCATGCCGCTCATGTCCCACCAATCACTATCGGCTCTGAGTGCTTCCGTGCTTACAGACTCTTGCACCGCAAATTCGCCCGCGGCCCAAACCTGATGCACTCACTCATAACCAACCCATTCTTCCGCCGCGGTCGAACATGACGACTCTTGAACGACGATAAGCCTATCTGGACTCTTCGCCGCGGACAACTTCTTCACGAGGTCGGTCTCATGAGATAACAGACGTGTTGGGTTTATTACAGAATGAATATAAAATACTTGATTGCTCGCTGAACAGAACGAGGGCAATAAATAAATTGAATGGATAAACAAGTAGATTCTACAACTACGTGATCATTCTATGGTGAACCACCCAACTCCCTTTCAGCACCTTCTTAGTTTCAATATCTTCACAATGGTCAAGGTCGCCGTGGCTGGTGGTTCTGGACGTGTGTAAAGGCCCATGCCGTTGGATTGTTGCTGTGGTAGCTGACTGAAGTACAGAGGTGTCCCGAGAGATTATTGACGCTCTTGTAGCATCCAAGAAGCACGAGATTGTCATTTTAAGCCGGAGGGTAAGGAAAGGCTCTGGAGGACTTTATGATAGTGATTCGCTTGAATACTTACTGACGTATTGTCTAGAAAGCTCCAGATGTGGTGGACCTTGGCCTACGTGCAGCAGTTGAGTGGAAGTGCGTTGACTACAACGACAAGTCAGGCTTGATAGAGAGTCTGAGAGGAGTCCACACCCTGCTGTCTTTTGTCCAGCTCCTCTCCGATCCCAACCAGGAATCACAGAAGCATCTCATCGACGCCGCCATCAGTGCAGGAGTCAAGCGCTTTGCACCAAGTGAATATGGAAGGTATTAAGTACTTGAGTGATTTCATCAGCAACGCGAGAAGAAAACCAAAATAAAAAAAATGCGTGATACGAGAGAACCTTGGGCTGACCAGATCCAAAGCAAGGACACAGATCACATGGCCTGGTGGCATGGCAAGCAAAAAGTCAGGGACTATCTGAAACAGGTGAATGCAGGCAGAACCGTGAGTATTATATTTATTTCAGTCTTCCTATTGATCCACAATGACACGGGTGTCCAGTCTAACAGCTTCCACCCCCACCCCCTCCTCCTCCTGCTGTCATTAGGTTCTCGAGTACACTTTGTTTCAGCCCGGCCTGTTTCTGGACTACCTAGCCTTCCCATACAAGACGGCCAAGCACGTCGACCCCCTGCAGTCCGTCTTCGACTTTCAGAACTGCCGCGCCATTGTCGTCGAGGGCCACGAGGACGCCGTCATGACCCTGACTACCGTCTCTGACCTCGCTGCGGTGGTGGCCCGGGCAGTTGACTACGGCGACAGGTGGCCTACGACAGGCGGGATCCGGGGTAATCGACTTACTTTTGCGGAGATTCTCGAGATCGGCGAGAGAGTGCGAGGTAAAGACAGTGTATTCTTTCATCGCTACCTTCTACGGCATTGAGCTGGGGAGAACCTTTTGGCGGCAGACGGGAGAAGGGGAGGGGGGGGCTCGTACTGACTGACACATTTCCTTAGGACGGCCCTTTACGGTGGACAAGGTCAACATCCAAGACCTCGCAGCCGGCAAGCTGGAGACATCGTGGGGTTTGTCTGCGGTGCACCAGGCGGTGGCGGCCGATGAAGCATCCGCCATGCTCGAGGCAGTGTCCATCGGCGTCCTCCTGAGCAGCGTCAAGGGCGCGTGGGATTCTTCAGACGAGATGAATCGAATCTTTCCGGATTGTCAGTTCACGTCAGCCGAGGACTTCCTCACGAGAGTATGGCAGGGCAAGCCGTGAGGGAACAGGGAGCTTGGGCAGACAGAACGCCGAGCTGGAGAGCCATGAGCATCCCGTAGATGGTCCATCAGTATGCAGCGACACCGCAAGACAAGGGGCTGGGGCACACCTGATAGCATTAGCAAGTACCCTATAGGCCTGAATTGATTTCTTGGATTCTTGAAATAGTACATTGGCACATCTTCATTCACCGATAGCTAATTAGGAGACGATTACGGGCTATTACTGGGCATCTGGAGGGAATGTTGGCGAGGCCGCAGACCTCTTCTTTTCGTTTCCTTACTTGCTCGACTATGTCGAAAGAATCCCTTGAGAATCCATTTAGTGTATTTACAGATGCGCGTTCAAAAGTCTCTGTGGAATATAGATTCAGAATCATCTCGGGCCGCTGGTCGCTTCTTGGAGAAAAGTGTCAACATAGCAATGTGCAGAATCAACGCAACCAGCATATCTGCAGCCAATCATCCACCACAGGAAGATAATAATATTACGCCTTGCAGTCACTCAGATTGGTAAAAGTTCAGCTTATCATATGGCATCAGATTACTCTGCTCGCCCGGTTTCTGAGGACGCCCTGCATGCATGAGAAGCCCTAAAATCTGCAAGACAACCACACTTGGTGCAGTCACTGCAGCAGCAGCAGCAGCGTGGTGGACGTCTCAAGGCGACTGACTCTTGCCTGTTCCTCGGTGTCCGCCGAGCCCCGAAGCTTGACATGTATTAATTAATTATGCCAAGTTGGGTAGTAAAACACCAAGCTTCGTAGCGGATACCAAGCTTCATAGAGGACACTTGGGAGGCTGAACTATGTGGCACGTCGTTGTAATGTAATATCATTCAAGGACTTGTGCTGAAGTCGTCTTCACCGAAAGAAGCAGCATAGCCTGCTTGCTCCCTATTTATCTGGAGAAAAATATTATCAACTCCTTGCTTGCTTATAGTCATGAGTGATTTCATCCTCGTCCCACAAAAAAGAATTAAAAAAAAAACCGAACAACAGACATTAGCTCTTGCATATATGCCTAGTCCACGTCATTGATTTACTTGGCCTCATAATTATTACACTTTTTCAGCTCATCGCTGCTTGAAATCAACCTCGCCTGGGTTTGTTTTTCCGGGGGGAGGGGAGGGACCTTCCCTCAGGCCAGTTCTCTCAGCACCCCGAGCAACCCGATCCTCACCGCCGAGTCATGATCATGACCCAGAGGAGGCCATCGTATCCTATCCTTTCCCATCCATCACGGTGGCGCACTGTCCAGCATAGCCCCTTGTGGACATGGGGGCAAACTGACTGACTCCTCCTCCTCCTCCTCCTCCTCTTCCTACGAACAACGAATGGGCCAGGCACTCAGCCCAAAGGAAAAAAAAAAAAGGTTCACCGCCAGCCCAGCGTACCGACGCTGCCGAGCGGAAACACCGGGGCGGTCGCTGACTGATTGGTGCTCGCTAAGACACGAAAGGAGAGAAACCATCACCGCGTCAGCCACATCAGATGGCCTGAACGGATAGGAAAATTCCCCGATCCGGACTGATGATCTGATCTACACAAAAAGGCGGGGTGGGTTTTTTCTCTTCTTCTTCTTCTTCTGTTGCGGGACCTGGTAGAACAGCAGAAAACAAGGTTCTGACTGCTGATATTACTGTATTACAGGCCAGCAGTAAATTAGTAGCACATGTGTGCAGCCAGAGGTATACTTGGTCAGTCAGTTAGTGTTTGTTGAATGCTGCTGCTGCAGCTGCTGCAGCACATTTGTGTTGCATGCGTTTTGCCTGCAGGAAAGGTTGTGCTCAGCCACAAAAGAGAAGGCAACACTCTGTAACGTACTCCGGCTCATCCGGTAATTATTCATTGAGTATTGAAACGAGTTTCGACTAATCGCCTCATCTCCCCTTTGCCCACACGGCACTTACTTGTTTGTGTATGTATGTGTGTGTTTGTGGCGATGCGTGTGGCATGCTTTTTTACTTTTTGCTGGTGCTTCACAGCCTCTTTGTAGTAGTAGTAGTAGTAGTAGTAGTAGTATTTGTATCAGGGTATGAATTCATCGGCAGACGATCAAGTATAGCGCGTGGAGCGTACACGTAAACGCTGTACTGAGCCACTCACTGGTACCAGTTTGTTCTTTACACTAGTGTGGACGGCAGAAAATAGTTTGGGAAACAAAAACGTGGGATTGGCCTGTCTGTCTTATTTGTGAGAGATAATATTTAGCCCAATCGTATGAGAGGCCTCCGGGCTTGGTCGTCCATCCATCCATCTACCCGTGGGGGCCCGCCCGTCTCGGGCCAGCAGGGCGTATCGAAGAGGGGGGGGGGGGAGAGGAGCGTTTACAACAGAGTAAGAGTAGATCAAAGATCTGTCGGCTGGACCCTGTGGAGGCAGGTCGCACATGTGGGGGTGATATGATATTGCGATGGATGTGATAATGATTGCTGACAGCTGCTGCGCCAAAGTAGACAAAAGATGGATTTTTTTTTTTGTTTTTTGTTTTTGTCTCTTTGTACAGATGCCTTTTTCTTTTTGTGAAACTTGTGGAGAGAGAGGGGACACCCTGGAAACACAACGGTCGTGGACAGGTGGCACGGCTCGCTGTTGTGTGCTTGTTGTGACGAATAGATGCAGGTGAACCCACTCGGCGACCGCCTGTCCGTCCGCTGGAGTGGCCACCCAGGTGGGAATCCATGAACCCTTGACACCTCAACGTCTCACAGCGCAACGGCAACTGACAGATCCGGACGGGAGATAGGTTGTCCAGCGTACAGCGTACAGCGTATCGGGGAACCTTGCTTGAGAAGTTAGCATCACCTAGATAGGCGCCCATTCCAAGGAAATTACGATTTCTTTCTTTCTTTCTTTCTTTTTTTTGCCAAGACGAATGACGATGTGAGAAGCGTCATAACAAGAGGACTCTCTTCCAAGCTTGTTCTTTTTTTCTTTTCCTCTCTTCCTCAGATTCGTCTGCGAACGTGGC
This sequence comes from Cryphonectria radicalis, assembly GCA_014849355.1. Classification (NCBI taxonomy): domain Eukaryota; kingdom Fungi; phylum Ascomycota; class Sordariomycetes; order Diaporthales; family Cryphonectriaceae; genus Cryphonectria; species Cryphonectria radicalis. Next base: position 11,950 of record JACWQW010000228.1, read on the forward strand.
ATGGTCGTGTGGTAGTTAGTATATGGTATGGTGACTTGATCACCTGCCAGAGAAGAATGTGTGTGTTGTCCCAGTGGTCCCCTCCCCCCTCCCCCAGTTGTGGTGTGCTTTTTTCCCCTCTTTCTTCTTTTTTTTGTTTTGGCTGGACACAGCAAAAGAAAATTCTCGAGGGGGTGGGTGGCCACGGGTGGTGCATCCATCAGCAGCGCACCCCGGGGGCGACCTCCAACTGGCAAACGGTAGCAGCCCACGTCATTTAGCCATGACTGACACTAGCGTCGAACAAGCTCTAGGCCCATCGTCATTCTTGCTGTATGAATGATCAGTTGTCTCTCTGTTCTCGCTCCCCTTCCCTCTCCCTTGTCGGCCGCCCTGCAACACTACTACTACCCTGCCAACATCCGGTTTTAGCCATCATGATGATGATGATGATGATGATGATAATGATGCTAGAGTGTCTCTTTCTTTGTTGTTGTTGGTGCAGTTGGTGCAGCTGGGTTTGCATGGTCACCAGGCCTTGAGGAAGGGAGAAGGGGGGGGGCGGGGAGGGCTCGCCAACAAGAGCAGAAGCTGCAGAGAAATGTTAGATTCTCGCCAAGCTACGAGCGCACGCGTCCTTCTCCTCCCCCCTCCCCTGCACAGAATAATATCATACCATCGGTTAAGTATGGTAGCATTTGTGCTGTTACCTTGGGTGTGTAGTACATGTGCTAGTCATCCGTGCTTGTGGGGGCAGGGGAGATTGCAACCTCCCTCAATGGAGCATTGCCTATGTTTAAATACAACACCCGCAGTTCTGGGACCTGTGGTGCTATTTCAGTGCGTTTCTATCATTTTGCACACTTACGTACGTCCTTATTTACATGCACCCCCTGGTCCAAGCGGCAGGATTTGTGGGGAGAAGAGAGAAGGGGGGGGGGGTGGAAGAGAACGTTTCCCCCTCTGTTTTCTTCCCTCCTTGCCTAAAACAGAAAAAAAAGTAAAAAAAGTACTGTAGTAAGCATCCCAGATGTAGCCTTCAGATCTCACCTCCTCCTCCATATGTATACATAGAGTATAAATAGTTAGAATCTCACGCCCTCCTCTTAGCAACTAAAAAAAAAAACAAAAAAACAAAGGGCGAAGGGGTTTAGGTTCAGGATTCAGGTCGCTGGCAGGTCGCTGGCAGGTCGCTTCCTCCGGCCTACTCCTGACGAATCATACACAGTAACTGTCTATTCGTCTGTCTTTTCTCCCCCCCCCCTTCTCCCCTCCTCTTCCCCTTTTTGAACGTCGCTCTGCTCGTTCGCATCTTATGTTCTCTAGTGGGAAGGTTTAATACACTACTGAAGACGACGTGGACGACACTGCCATCCTCATCATCCTCAATAAACGGAACCCATGTTTGAAGGGAGGCGGGCGGTTAAACGAACGATCCAGGGGGGGGGGTGTGGAGGACAGCGTATGAGGTGGCTTGGGTGTTGTCAATGTTGAAAAAAAAAAAAAAAAAAAGTTGGGGGGCTTGAACATGCAATGCAACGCCAACGCCAACTTGCTGCAGACACAATTGGCGACAGGGCAGCCAGTGGACTTATTTGTCGCTTCGGACCATGAACGAATGATCAGAAATGTAGGTTACTGGTATATATGGTGAACCACGTTTCTGAATGTTAAAAGGGGAGAAGGGGGGGGGGATGGGCACGATGGGGTACCTCTTGATCGCTGTTCACTCCACTGAGAGCCACTATAACTAACGCGCTGTGGGCTGGGAGGGCGGGGCGGGGGCCAGCAAGGGACAGGGGGAGGGGGAGGGGGCGCATAGAAGGCCCTTGGTAGTCAAGTCTCAGTGGCACTGGCAGCAGGAGGCCTTCCCAGTCAAGTTCCCGCCTGCCTATGCGCCCATTCACTGCGACTTGATAGACAAGAAGATCGCGTCTTGGCATTCATTCATTTCAGGAGCATGCAAAAAATTCAGTAAAAAGAGCTACTTGGTCCTCCTTGACTTTTGTTTCTGGCATTTCCCCCTTCTCGTTCCCTCTCTCTTCCTACCATCACTGCTCTCCCTCTCTCAACGTCTGCCCTTTTTGTCTCGCCACCAAGAATTTCGCATCATATTGCTGGTATCGTCACCGCCAGCTTGTGAGCGGAGTGAGCCAAGGACAACTCACCAGAGCAGACGACCAGGGGTAATTCGCCCTGTTTATTTTCTTCTCGCTCCCCCCCCCCCTTCTCTCTCTTCCCTTTCTTTGTTCATTTTAATTTTGTTTTGTTCCTCCCCTTCTCAGACAAAAACAAGGCAAAAGCAGCAGCAGCAGCAGCAGCAGCTTTCACTCGCAAGTTGAGGGCCACCTACCGCCCCTCCCCCCCCCCCATCCAACTAAAAAATCACCAAGGCCATTCGACCAGACTCATCGCATCGGCTTCGGCTTCGGTTTCGCATAACCCAACCGGAACCCGAACCTGAACTTTGGTGAATCGAATCGACACGTTATCCCATCATCAAACATACGTTGGGAGTCAGTTGGGCGTCGAGACACAGTCAAACCACCCGTGACCGGGCAACTGCAGTTCAACGAGTCACATCCCCATCGGGCCTGCGGAAGGATAGCCAACCAAAAAACCAATCCGCAATATCTCGTCAGCACTTCTGAAGCAGCCTGCATCATTCCTCCAAACGGAAGACCCGATCAGCCCACAGGATAACGACAACCAACCCAGCCCAGCCCAGCCACGGTAACAGCGTCAAAAGGAAAAGCACCCTCCCTACCACAGCCCAAGCGAAAGGGGGCAGCCAGACGAGATTCGGTTTCGACGAGACAACCCTCCAGGGGCCGCTGGTCCAAATTTACGGACCCTCAAAGCGAGATCGTGTGTGGATCGACATTGAAACGGGGAACCCAAAAGACTGCGATCGACCAGTCAGCATCGTCGAGAAAACCCACCACCACCACCTCTCTCATCCATTGATTCATTCATCTATTTTGTCTCCTCGGTTTGCCAGGGCGGCAGTGAGATAAAAAAAAAAAAGAAAAGAAGAAAAGAAGAAACAGAATCTCTGACCATGGACAGGCCAGGGCAACCACATCAATGTAAGCCACAAACTTTCTTACCTGATCACTACTCCTATCATATCCACATTTCATCTACACTACACACATACATACACACACACACACACACACACACACACATACACAGACACAGAAGCACTTGAACGCCCCATTTCTCACGGGAGTTGATGCCGAGAGAGGGGGGGGGGAGAGAGAGAGACAAGTCAGTCGGTCCATCAGCGCCATGTGCAGGGGATTTTTGCCGTCTGACCACAAAACCGGGCACTGCTCAACCCCTGTCCCCCTCTCTCTCTCTCTTTCTTTTTTCCTCTTCTATTTTTCTTTTCTTTTTTCATTTTCATTTTTCCCCCTCCCTCTTCTCTATTGAGCTGTTATTACATTACCTTACCACCTACGTACTACCATTGCCATTTCCGGCATGGGTGCTCGCTGCTCCAGTTTTATGGGCCGCGCTGCTCCTCCCCTCTTTGCCCAACCCAACGCTTGTTCCCCTTCCTGCCTTCCTTCTCCTCCTCCCTAGCCCCAAGGCTTCAATCACCCCTGCATCCCTGAGGCCCTACACACACACTAGAGCTCTTGCCTTCTCTTCTCTCTGCTTTGACACCCACAAACGGGCACCACTCTTCTTTCCTTTTAATCTAGTGGCCTCTCTCTCTCTCTTGCCCCAACGCCGCCTGTGGCCCGCGTAATCACATCATCATCATCATCAGTCTTCTCGTCCCTCCTTCTCAAGAGATACCCTTGTTTTTTTATTTACTTTTATGATCACCTTCATCATCTCCTCTACCCCCCTCACCCCCTTCTCCCGAGTGACAATGTGCTGTTGTTACTCTTGTTGAGGTCTTTTTGTCTCCCTTGGTTACATCCTCTATTCCCCCCCTTCTTCTTTTTCGTAGAGGACAGCGTCGGGGACTTGGCGTTACGAACGCGTGTCACACCCTCCCCCCCCGGCCCCCTTCTCTTCATCCCTTCTCCTCTCTCTCTCTCTCTCTCTCTCTCTCTCTTCCATGCTCTTGTCACATTGTACCACTCGTCGATCCACCCAAGACACCGCTTGCTAAGCGGCCTGTTATTTCGACCACCGACCCGTCACCACGTCTCCTGCCACACATGCTAACATGGAGCGCGTCAACTCAGTCAATGCTTTCCAGATCAAGCGAAAGGCACATGCCGTCAGCCGGAGGGAGACGACCTTGGCCAGCGACCGATGGAACCCCTTTCGCCATGTCTGGGCCAAGGGCCACGAGCGCAGCCAGACCTGGGATGCCGAGGCGCAGAAGTCGAGGAATCCAGACACAGAAGGCGACGGCTCGCCCATAGAACACGTCCAGACCGCACCCGCCCGCTCGACAAACGGGGACGTGAGCCCCGACCCCAACGGCAGGTCGAGCAAGGAGCAAGAAGACGGCGGCCATGCTGAGCGCATCAACGTCAGGGGCGAGAACGCGGTATCGTCGCAGGACACAGGCGGCTCGTCGGCGGTGGATGGCGGTCAGCTGCGCAAGAGGGGGACCGCCGACAGGGAGGCGTCCACGACCAAGAGCAGCGAGCACGACATGGACGACAAGCCTCCCGCGCAGGACATGGAGGACGCCCAACCTCCCAGGCAGGACCACCGCCTGTTCAAGAACGTCCAGCCCAAGGAGCCCTTCACCGTCGCCAACCAGCTGCAGCGCACCCTGCTGAACTCGTGGATCAACGTGCTGCTGGTCGCCGCCCCTGTTGGCATCGCCCTGGGCGTCATACCCAACATGAACAAGTACGCCATCTTCGTCGTCAACTTTGTCGCCATCATCCCCCTGGCGGCCATGTTGAGCTTCGCGACCGAGGAGATCGCGCTGCGCACCGGCGAGACCCTGGGCGGGCTCCTCAACGCCTCGTTCGGAAACGCCGTCGAGTTGATCGTGGCCATCATCGCCCTGATCAAGGGCGAGATCGTCATCGTGCAGACCTCCCTGATCGGCAGCATCCTGTCCAACCTGCTGCTCGTCATGGGCATGTGCTTCTTCTTCGGCGGCCTGCGGAGGCAGGAGCAGTTCTTCAACACCACCGTCGCCCAGACCGCAGCCTCGCTGCTGGCCCTCGCCATCGCCGGCATAATCATCCCGACGGTCTTCGACCAGCAGACCACCCTGAGCGACTCGTATACCGCCCAGCTCTCCCGCGGGACCGCCGTCATCCTGCTCGTCGTCTACGCCGCCTACCTGTACTTCCAGCTCAAGACCCACCACGAGGTCTTTGCCCAGGAGAGCCAGAAGGTGCCCATGCGGCCCAGCAAGAACTCCCTCGGCGCCCACGCCGTCAAGCACGGCATGGTCGGGCCCGTCGCCATGATGAGCCTTCCCGGCCGCAACGACGAGGGCGGCAGCAACAGCGAGAAGCTGCGCAAGGTGGTGAACGACGACCCCTCCGAGGACGACGACGAGGGCGAGGACCCGCAGCTCTCCTTCCCGGTTGCCATGGGCACCCTTGTCGGCTCCACCGTCCTGATCGCCTTCTGTGCCGAGTACCTCGTCGACAGCATCGACTACGTCACTACCTCTGGTGGCATCAGCCAGGAGTTCCTCGGCCTGATCCTGCTGCCCATCGTCGGCAACGCCGCCGAGCACGCCACCGCCGTCACCGTCGCCATCAAGGACAAGATGGACCTCGCCATCGGCGTGGCCGTCGGCTCCAGCATGCAGGTCGCCCTGTTCATCATCCCGCTCCTCGTCGTCATCGGCTGGGGCATGGGCCTGGACGATATGAACCTCAGCTTCGACATCTTCCAGGTCGCCATCCTCTTCGTCTCCGTGCTGCTGGTGAACTACCTGATTGGGGATGGCAAGAGCCACTGGCTCGAGGGGATGCTGCTGATGTGCCTCTATTTGATAATAGCGACGTGCTCATGGTGTAAGTCAGGCATCTCTCTCTCTTCTCTCCTCTCTTTTTTTTTTCTCTCCCCCTCTTCTTCTTTCTAGACCGAAGCTGACAAACCGTTGTTCCCAGTCTACCCCGTCACGACCGAATTGTGATCAACTTGAGGAGAACCCTGGACCGATCTTTCCCATATTCCCTGGGGGGGGGGGGGGGGGGGGGGGGGGGGGGGGGGGGGGGGGGGGGGGGGGGGGGGGGGGGGGGG
>JACWQW010000229.1:0-16998 GCA_014849355.1 Cryphonectria radicalis
TTTGTTTTGGTACTTGTGTGGCATGTTTCCCACCGCCTCCCCTCCCTTTTTCCGATACCCTTCTTTGTGTGGTGATTGCAACAACCCCCCAAAAACAAAAAAAGAAACAAACAAACCCCCCCCCCCCCCCACCGGACGGAGAAGTGATAATTAAAGGTGTTTTTTTTTTTTTTGTTTTTGTTTTTGGTTTGGACAGGATGATTCGATCCGGATTTGATACCCACAAACCCCCCCACTTTTTTTTTTAATTTTAACTCTTCTTTCCTTCTTGTTTTCAGGAGTTACGAGGTAGCAGCACATCTACAAGTCCAAATGAATATTACTCTTCCTTCTTCTTTTTTTTTTTTTTTTTTTAAAAAAAAAAGGCGGATGGATACAGGCCTACCAGCCGCCACCGTCCCCCCCAAACTACATTACTTTAGTATATATATACACATACCATGTACTTACTTACTATATATATATACACCAAGTTAAAGTTACTTTCTTCACCAAACCTAACAGAAACACCATTCTAGCGGTTCTTGAGATCTTTTTACCATGGATACTCCCTGAACGTCAAAAGTGCTCAAGAAAACGTTCCCCTAAAAAAACAAGCCCCCACCTTTTGTAGTGTTACCAGAGGAACGGAACGCACAACACAGACAAGACAATAATAGCGTCAACGGTCGCGCAAGGAACCGCCCACTGGGTCTCCTCTGGGGCTGGCCCCTTGCTGTTGTAGCTCAGGTACCGTACCACTTAGTTAAACAAATGAAGAGACAGAGACACACCCCCCCCCCCGGGTGAGAATACAGACCGGAGGAGGACCATCATCCATCAGGCACTCTCACTCAAGCGTTCGACATATCACCACTTCCAAGGGACCGGAAAGAAAGAGGAGGGGGAAAAAAAGGGGGGGGGAGGGGTATAGAGTGAACACGGCGAGTCTGTTTGCAGCATATAGCTAGAGAGATCGATCAAGGACAACAACCCCCCCCCCCCACCCCCCTCTCCCCCTCTTCCCTGACCCAGTAGAGACAGTCCGGAAATCAAAAGAATGCTCCCTGCACAGCAGATACGGCATATCGATATTGATCCGACCTCAAAGCCAGGGCACACTCTCCCCCACCCTCATCGCAAGAGTCAACAAGACAGACATACAGACAGACAGACAGACAGACAAAACAGCTCCCTCTCCTCCTTCTTTCCCCACCGCAACCACCACAACAACCTTCACCACCGCGAAATGTCACCAACAACGAATCGACCATCACGCTCGTGCCAAGTCAGACAACAAAAAACAGAACCGAAATCAGACCAAAGTCAGGATTTTTTTTTGTTTCTCTTTTTTCCCCTTCTCCCTTCCCCCTTTCATGAAGTTCGCCTGAGCGACCAAGCCATCGGCTTCTTTTGGTGTAATTTTTCTTTCTTCTTAACAAACCCCCACCCCTGCCGATTTCACCGCCCTGATTCTTTTCCGATTGTCCCCAATTTTTGTTTGTGTTTTTTTTTCTTTGGTATCTCTGAAGTCATCGTCTAGGTCGTAATTTCGTTTGCGTAGTGACTTCGCGAGATAGTACTGGAGGAAAGAAAAAAAAGGTCCCTTTTTTGGGGGGGGGAGGGCGGCGGCTTCAGAATATGCTTTGTACAGACCGAAAACCCCAGGCGCCGTGCGACTCATTGCTGTCGATGATGTCGACCAAGTCTGCAGGTGCAGTTATGGTATGATCAACAACGATGGAGGGGCCCCCAAGGAAAGAGAAGAAGAAGGAGGAGGAAGAGTGTAAACAAGATCAGGCTTGCGCATAATCGCTTTCTCGGTCAAACGCAAGCAAGCAAACCAAGCCTCCTCAAAAAAGTTCAAGACGCCGGCGTGGGCGAGATCGTGTTCCAAGGCCAAACACACACAGTAAAAGGGGAGGGGGCGGTAGGGGAACAATCTCAATGATGACAAAGCCCATATGATGATATGGAAGTCTCAAGTCCGTTAGAAGTCCTTTTTTTTCTTTCTTTCTTTCTTTCCTTCCTTCTCTCTCTTTTACTTCTAGGACTCATCATCCTTCTTGTCGCTGCGGCGGCTCTTCTCGGCCCACCTGCGCTTGCCAACACGTGTCTCATAGTGAGGGGCGACAGTCTTAACATCTTGCATGATGGACTCGATGGCCTGCTTGGTCTTGTTGCGGTAGCAGTCCAGGGCGCGCTGGAGGAAAACGGGGCGGCCGGCAAAGACTCGGCTCTGAAGCCATGCCATGCGGTACCCCAGGTCGTTGAGGCGGACTTCCTTGCCCCGAATGGCTTTGCGCATCTTGGGGATGGCCAGCTCGATGTCGGAGCCGTCACTGCAGGGCACCTTGACCATGGTCTTGCCTCGGCCGTTGACACCCCTGCCAGCACGCCGGCCATCAGTCTCGGCGCTGCCGTCGTCCTCGACATCACTCAGGTCTCCCTCGAAGAACCTCGAGCCTGTGGCGCTGGGCGGGGGGCTCTGCATCTCCCGAGGGAAGTAGCTCCGAGGGTAGACGGACGAGCTCTTGCGGAAGGAGTCAGGGATCTCGCGGGTGTCAACCCCATCGAGGGTGACGCGGACCCGGAGCCTACTCTGCCGGTCGCTGTCCTCGACGAGGATGAACTTGCGCTTCTTGGCCTCGGGGATATCCGGGAAGAGGTCTTCGGGCTCGTCGCCGTTGGGCTGTCGTGATCCTCCACGGCGGGTGGCGACGGCCTGGTGACCATTGCTAAGGGTGTCCTGCAGCGACGGCATGGACGAGCTGCTGGCCGGGGCGTTGCTGCCGTAGGCGCCGTAGCCGCTACTGAAGACCTGAGCGTGGCGGGCATCCTCGGCGCCGCCACCGGCCTGGCCTGCTGGTGCCTGGTGATGGTGGTGGTGTTGCTCATCCATATAGTCACCGTCACCTATAGGGCGAGGAGGTCATCAGTATACACATCCACAGTGAGTGAGTGTTTGAGGATCCTAGGATCTGCGGATACGCTTGCTGCTTTGAGGAAAGGGTGTGGGTGGGAGGACGGAAATAGGATCCAGAGACAGGTAAGCGAGAGCATGGGTGTGGTGCAGCAACTTGCGCAGGGGGAGTAGAGGAGGGTAAGGGTCTGAGGAGAAGCATGCAAAAAAAAAATGATAGTTCGCGATATAAACAGGCCCTTTTTTGTTGAGACTTGACTGTAGCCTCTGGACCAGAACAATGAGCTGAAGCGTGTGTGTCTTGTTGTTGCTGCTGCAGCAAAAAGCTGATGAGATCGGCAACGGGCGGACCAGCGCATGCAGCTGCAGGTGAGTGCAGCGCGATGCGACCCCGAGCCTCCCTCCTCCTTTCTCTCTCTCTCTCTCTCTCGCCAGGGCCAATGAGCCCAAGAAAAAGATCAGCAGAACAAGCTAAACACCAACGCAGCAGCCAACTAGTGTAATGTACAGGTGTTCTCTCTTTTTGAATGATATGCCGAGTACTCTGTCGCCAGACAAGCTTCTGAAGCCTTGTATGTATATGAGTCGGCGGCGCCGTATAGAACAAAGAGAAAAAGAAAGATGAGGAAGGAAAATAAGGAAAATAAAAAGAGAAAGACAAGCTCCCGAGATTCCCAAGTGCGATATCCACACACACACGCACACACACACATACACGCACACACACGCACGCACGCACGCACGCACACATACACATGAAAACAGAGACAAGACCAAGCATGACCACAAATTTAACGGTATTGTCTGAAAAAGAAAAAAGAAAAAAAGAAAAGGTATCACAAGCAATCGCAGCGCGCACGCACACGCGCGCACAGACACATCACATCTGGTACATACCGACTTCTTCGCCGTGGTGGCCATCACCTGGATTGCCGTGGCCCATGTGCCCGCCCATGTTCATGCCGGGCTTACCCATAGGTGCGGCGCCCATGGGTCCTGTGGGCATGCCCTGAGGGCCGCCCGGGCCGCCCATGTGAGCAGGAGTAGCAGGCTGGTTCTTGCGGTGGGTCATCTTCGCCATACGTCGAACCCTTCTGCTGCGCAGCCGTGGGTCTTGGTTGCTGTTCCGCCAGCTGTCGACTGCCCGCTGGATCAGACCGCGCTTGCCGCGCAGGGGAGGGTTCAGCTGTGCCAGCGCCCAGCCCACAGTGTTGCACTCCGTCTCGTACTGCAGCCGATTGCCCCGGTATTGATCCTTGGGACAGCAGGCACGAGGATACACGCAGTTCTCCGTCTTGAACTCGGTCTTGAGCTGATCGGTATCGACGGACTCCACGTCGCACCGGATTGTGTACTCCATCTTGACCCGATCCCGCGAGTATTCGAACGCGATCCACTGCACGCCATTGCCGTCCTGCCTGACGACGAGAGGGGTCGTGGCGGGGATCGGGCCGGGCGCGGCGTTGGGGTTCACACCAGATGCTGAGCCGGTGGGTGTCGAGAGCTGACCACCGTTCTGGGCGCTGGGGGAGGGTCCTCCGATGGGGCCCGAGGCCGACGGCCTCTGGAGCTGAGGGACCTGCTGGTGCGTGTCGATCTTCTGCGGGTGACGAGGGCTGGCGGCCATGGCGGCCTGGGCATGTTGGCTTGGGTGCTGGGGAATCTGCTGCTGCTGGTGGGGCTGGTGCGACATCATCATGCTGGGCTGAGGCTGGGGCGTGTGCTGCGCGTAGGGCGAGGCTGCGGCCTGCTGGCCCATGGAGCCCTGAGGGATGGATCCATAGTGCTGCTGCTGCGGAGGCTGCGGGTAGTACGACGGGTGCATCTGCTGCTGCAGCGGCTGCTGCGAGTGCTGGCCGTACATGGCCCTCTGGTCATGGCCGGATGGTGAGGCGACAGACGCGGGCGAATTGGACGTGTGATAAGACTGCAGGTAGGACTGTCGCGGCACTGTTTGGGCCATCATGTCGGTCTGGTCTGGAACCACAAGAGAACGATCAGCTGGCAAAGTTCTCCGCGCCTCCCCAACAGGCGATAGGTCTCGGTCTATCTGTCTGTTGTCTGTCTGCCTGCCTGCGAGGTGGAGACGCGACTTACCTGGGGCGGACGTGTATCCGCTCGGCGCGTTGGCAGCACTGTACGAGTTGGGCTGGTAGTAGGGCAGAGCGTCCTGAGGCGTGGTTGGCGCGTTATTGCCCGAGTTTGGAGGCGGCGGGTAGCTGCTGGGTTGATAGCCTTGTGGTGGCGGCGCCGCCTGGTGCTGCTGGACGATGCTTGATGGTCGGTGTTGCTGAAGATGCGAGGGTGGAGCTTGCTGGTGGTGGGGATGATGCTGCTGCATAGAGTGGACAACGGTCAGCTCAACGCCGGCAGGACGTGGGCAGTCTGCGGATAATGTGTGTAGAGCCTTCTGGGTAGAAGAAAAGATTGTCTCTTGATCCAAAAGAGAATATGGTTGTTGTTGTTGGAAGACTGTAAGGGGGAAGAAAAAAAAAGAGGGCAGGAGAGGAGGAGACAGGGGGGGGAAATATATATATGTGTATATATATATATATATATATCAAAACAAAAATCTCAAGATGTCGAGGCTGTCAGGCAAGAAGACGGAGGCACATAATGATTTTTTTTTTGGGTTGTCTTTTCTTTTCCCCCAAAAGACAACTAAATGCACAGGGGGCCCAGTCGACGCGAAAGCTCGAGGAAAGCTTATTAGTGCGTCTATGGAGACGGGGATGATGGATCAACAGCGAGGCGACCTAGGCCCCATGCTGTTGTGCGTGCAGGATTGAGAGACGAGGGGCGTGTGTGTGTGTGTGCCTGTGGCCTGTGCCGTGGCATCCTGTGGGATTGCACAAGCGAGGACAGGGGATGCCGTGCCCAACCACTCAAAGGACGTCCGTCGTCCAAGATAGGAAATCGAAATGACGATGATGTGTGATTTTGAGGGCCAGACACCAGGACAGAAAATGCAGAGGGAGGGTAAAGCTGGCGATGAATTGATTGACAAGACACACAAACATACACACTGGTGATGCAACGAGCAACTGCGTGTGGCCTCTGAGATCTACTCAGGGTACAGTGGCGTCGGCGAGGTGGGAAGACGGGATCATCGGTAGAAGAAAGAGAGAAAGAGAGAGAGTGTGTGTGTGTGTATGAAGGGAGGAAGGACAAGGCAGGTAGGCAGGCAGACCGGGGGGGGGATAACAGGTACTGACCGAGAAAGGTGACACAAGGGTATCTTTCTGGAGATGGACAGGCGTGGAGGGAGGGAGGAAAGGGGAAAAAAAAAATACCAGGAAGGAATGTTGCGAGGGTGAGCCTCAGCAGCGGGTGGGAGGGAAGGGAAGGGGGGGCAGGGTTTGTCAAGATATTTGAGCTGGGAGGAGGTTCGGATTGGGCTTGGGGCAAAAGAAGGACAACAAGATCACCCCTATAGCAAATCAGCTATAAGGGCTTATGAGGCATCGGTCGTTTCGAGGCGGTATAATGCCTGGGCGACCTCTCTCTCTCTCTCCCTCTCTCTGTCTGCTCAGCACCACACACACGCGCGGAGGCGGGACCCCACTGGTGCGCACGCAGCAAAGATACCAGAGGAGCACAGTACCCGGGACTGTGGGATGACTCTCTCGTCCAGAACGCGCGGTGGAGACGAGCAAGCGCATGAAGGTTGGGAAATTGAGGTGGGTAGTGCACCATGTGGGGCTCTAATGCAACGAAGCGAGTGGACGGTGCAGTCGGGTGGGAAGGGTTGGTCAGGATGAGAGCAGCTAGTCCCAAATCTGCAGCGGAGGCCGGGGCTGAGGCAGGATCAATTGGTGAGGCTAGGGAGGGGGGTAGGAGGAACAGCGGTGTGGCGAGGGTGTCCTGGTCAATCTGCCCCTAGCCCCTGCGAGACGCACTGCAGCCCGCGATAAGTCGCATGCAGTGCCCTGATCCACCTTGTCTCGAATACAACGGCTCTGCGACGGGGGACCCGCGGAAGTGTGAGAGCATGTCCCCCTAGGCTGTAACCGGGGGCCATCGCGGCACGCTTCCCGGCCAAGCAACTCTGCTTCTCTGCTCTGCTTCCACTTCTTCCTTCGAGCCCTCTCGACGAAAGGGGGGGGGGGTGGAGAGGGGGAAAGGGGGTCCATAGTTTGTCATGTCGACACAGCACTTGACTGGTCTCGGTCACATGACGGCGGTGGCGGGAGGAGATCCCAGGAACAGCTGCGGTGTAGGGGCCAGACCAGTGAAGAGAGAGAGAAAGAGAGAGCGAGAGAGAGAGAGAAAGGAACCCCTGCCCTCCTGTATGTACTATGCATCGCGGTCAACTCGACGCGGCAAAACGGGTCATTTTTTTTCTTCTTCTCTTTCCTGGTGCTTGTCTAGTCCCGCCAGAGGCGCCAATGTGATCTGCCGAGGCGCTCTAGTCGAGGCGCGGTGGACTGACGACCCTCCTCCTCTTCATGAGTAGTATTGGGGGGGGTGGGCGCTTGGCCCTCGCGCAAGCTCTCAAGTTTATCTCTCTCTCTTTCTTCTTGTCCCTCCCTCTTCTGGATTCTGACAAACCACCCGGGAACGGAATCAATGTGTGTGCGCGTGCAGTGTCGTATCCTAATAATAAGATAAAGGCGGCGCGGAAAACGGAAGATCCAGAAACAAGATTATGGGAGGGGGGATGTTCAGGCACGGAACATCGAGTGCATGACGCGTCGAAGCTTTCTGTGCCATGCGCTCGTCGCCCGTACCTCACGGCCAGCTTGGCTCGTGCCAATTCCAGAGTACACGGTACCACGCTACAGTGCTAGCAGGGGAGGCCCCAAGTCTCGACCACGACCAAGGTTGTTTTTTTTTCCTGGGGTCGCACTAGCAGGCCCTTGTCGGATGCAGCCAGCATGCCCCCCCGGCTGAAACAGGCGTCTCCCCTGCCACACCCACAGGACGCAGACTGCCCAATTCCGGTCCCGGGCAGGCCTGTCGACCCGCAACCCCGTCTTCTAGAAACAATCCAGATTCCACACGACAAGCCTGGCATTCGATGGCCATCATGCCATGGGCAGCAGGGGTCCTAGGATGTGTGTGGGCATGCATGTGGAGGCTGAGATGAATCCAGCGACACGTACGTATGTGTGTGTGTGTGTGTGTGTGTGTATCTTTTCAACCTCACGACATTTGAGAGACGGTGGATCAAGAAAGACTGGCCCAAGCAGCCCGGAACTACCGGCTACTTAACACCCTCGGGATGGCTCCTGGAAGAGGTTTTGGGGGAGGGGGGAGAGAAAAGGGCGGAGTAAAGGGGGAAGAGAAAAGGGGGGGGGGAGGCATTCATCATGAGAAAATCACGAGAAGATGAGAGAGTTGGAGGAAGCTTACCGCATCAGCCGGAGAGTGCTCCTCCTTAAAGGCAGCCTGCCGGTGTTGAGCCATTGCGAATACCATAGAGAACGACAGGCGACAATATCAACCGGCTACAAGCTGGACGATCCGATCTGTTCAGGAAGGGCGTGTTAGTCGCTTGCTACCAACCTCGCAGAGGTGCCATCCATCATGATAGGACGGAAGCGGCGCATCTTTGTTGTGGCCGCATCGTGGGTAAGCCATCCGCTTTCGAAAGCGGGGGCTGCATTGGGTCAGATGTGGCAATCGGCCGTCGCAGCCATTTAGCTTGAGCCAGCCACGCCTGATACGGCGAATCCTGAGCCCACGCGCCCGAGGATCAAAAAGGCATCACGAGGCCGCGGACAAGGGACTGGGGCGGAAAGTGAGGCCACCTGGTCGAGGCACCAGACTTACAGACGTTTGTGTTGGTGGCTCTAGGTCGTGAGACCGAGAGAGATACGACTCAAAAGGCTGATCGAGAAAGTGTCTGCAGCTACCAAGTCAGCCAAGCGTACTTTTCAGTATAGACGCCACAGCCTTGGGGGAACTAAGGGCATATCCTCGGAACACTGCGTGCAGCGACCGGCCGGCCTTGCATTGGGATTCTGGCGACAGGTACTACCAACCGTACATACCTGCAGACTTTATTCAATGAATGATACAGACGTTGCGCAGGGATTCCCAGCACGGCGTGGATGGTCGAGCGAAGTCTGGCCGCTGAACCGAACAGTCGGGGTAGCTGGTCAAAAAAAAACCCCCCAAGCCCGGCGGCCACGTGATAGTAGGTAGGCCTGGAGAACCTCGACGACAGACGACAGGGTGACACCCTAGCGAGGTGGACAACGCAGACAGGAGGTCACGGGACGAGCCGCGCAGGGGCAGAGTAATACAGGTCAAGACCTTCTCGAGATGTTGTGTCGGTGCTGTCTGCTCTCTGTGGACACTGAGGCGATCAGAATAATTGATCCTTCTCTATCGAACACCCCGTCAGCAATGATGCTTCAGTCAAAGGAAATACAAGTTAAAATAAAATCAAAATTCGAGAAGAGAAGGCGGCCCTGACGTAGTCGGTACAGCAGCGTGCAAGAACAAAATGTTCGGCCTGGGGAAGGGGGGGGGCGGTGGGCAGGGACTGCAAAGACATGGGTCGCATGCCCGGGGCCAGCAGGACATGGGCAGGGGGGCAGAACAGACCCTTATACTAGTAGAGGAACTGGCATGTGCAGTGCCAGTATGGGGTAGCCGGGCAGGTGCCAGGCAAGCTGGTAGAAGGTAGGTGGACAGACAGATTTTAGGATGACGCAAGTCCGGGGGGTTGAAAAGGTTGAAAAAGACAAGGAACATCTGTCTAGCCCTGGACGGGGGGGGGATGGGAAACGACACTTGAAGTGGTGGGGACGGAGGCACTCTTGTAGAATCTGGGCGGCGGCCTGAAGGCTGATGAAGGATTCAGGTTGGCCACCTCGGAGGAAGAAAAGTACCGTGTATAGTACTTTGTTCACAAGAACGGGTACTCGGCGTAATGATAGGAGAGAACAAGACTTTTGGGTAGACGACCTCGTCCCAGGTGGCTTGCCAGGTGGGCCGCCACGGCGCCCGCTTGGAGGCAATGTTATTAAGGAGGGAAGGGGGGGGGGCCTGGGGTGACCGGTGGTGCGCGCCGAACCATAATCTGTGTGAGAAGCTTGAGCTGCCTTTCACAGTGGCGGGAGCTCACATGCGACACCCCTGGCCACGAGCTGACAAAAAGGATGGAATATTGCGGAGTGTGACTGGAGAACGGTTATGAACACCCGACCAGGGCATGCTGACAGGGGTCGGGGGGGAAGGGCGTCTCGTACATAGTACACAGGTGCCCGTGCGTAGGGAAAAAAGAGCATTGGAGATGATGGGCGAGGCAGAAGAACGAAACAGCAGCAGATAGAAAAGAAAAAAAGGGGGGGGGGCATGATGAGAGGAGGGGAAAAGAGCCATACCTTGCTTGTCTGTCAAGATGTGGGTGACGAACAGACAGAAAATGTGAAAGAGACGCGCTCCGTCGGTCTTTGTTGGATTGCGCGGGAGAGGAGGTGGCAGGGCTCGTACTCGCAATCCGCACCAGATCAGTCAGACACGGAAGAATCAGGCGAAATGTCGCAGATCAAGAGGGGTGGATGGATGAATGTAGTGTTGTCGGGTAGAGGAAAGCAGGTCTGCTCAGTAGAGGCGCAGGGAGATATGTAGTCTCCAGTGCTATCAAGGTACAGATAGCTTGAGAGCCTGGCTGAAGTCTTTGTGGTCGCGTGTACGAGGCCCGTGGGACACGCCGCCGGGAAGATTGTGGCTTTCTTTGCGTCTTCCTCTGCCTTGATTTTGGTCTTCTTCACTGTTTTTTCTCCTTCTTTTTCTTTCCCTCCCTCTCAGGTCTGACGTACGACAGGTCGAAGAACTGGGGCTGGTTATCGAGCAGCAGCCGCAATATGTTTCTTCGGCGACCCCTTCGACAACGCAGTGGTGGCACAGAGAGGCGATAGTTGTAAATTTTTTTATTTTTTTGTCGCTCTTGGCCGAGGCCCCCAACTCGGATTGTCTGGTCGAAATGCGAGGTGACTGCGAATGTGCTTGATAGAAGGAGGATGTCGAAGTCGAGGAAAGTCGACGTTCGACAGTGAAATTACACGACCAAGTGTTGGGCGACAGGGGTAATCGTGGTCCGGAGCCGTTGTGATCGTGCTAGAGTGTTCCTGGAGACGGTTGAACACATGCGAAAGTCAGTGCAGTCCAGGCTAAAGATTGACAGATTTCAACGGCGGAGCTCCAAGCCCCGGTGAGCAAGAAAGGGCTCGAGGTGTCGGCGCAGAGCTGGGGGATAGATGTCGGCTAGGGCGACCAAGGCAGAGCTCGACACGACTATGGGACGAGAACCCCGGCTGGCAGGCTGGCAGGCTGCTGGTGGTGGTGGTGGTGGTGGTTGTAGTATCCAGAGGGCGCACCGCTGAGCTTCTTCTTGTCGAAGGGAGGGGCACCGGGGGCGGAGTGTTGTGGGGGGGGGGGGTGAGGGCAAGATGGTGTTGGCGGTCGCCCTTCTCTCGTCTTCCGTCTAGGTCATGTAGAAGTCCTCTTCTGAGATCTGTTCGTGCCGTGCCGCGCCGCTTGATGGCAGTACTGATGAAGCCGTCGCGATGGTGGTGAAGCCGGACCAGAGACGCGACCGCGACGGGGCCCAGGGCCTCGGGAAGGGACAGACAGGGGACAAGGTACTGGAGCTGGGGCAGGCCAGGGCCAGGTAGGGCCAGGGCCAGGGCACAGGACAGGGACTGCTGGACGGTGAATGGTGAATGGTGCCTGACTAACCTTGCGCGGTTGAAAGCTCACAACAGTCAACAACCCTGCTCGAACCCTTTCGTGGTAATATCTGCTGTCGATCCTCGATGGCGGTGAGCGGTGAACAAGTCAAAAAGAGAATGAGGTCAGAGGGTTCCTGGGTTTTGGTTTTCTTTTTTTTTTATACGACAAACAACAGGAGAAGGGGTGGTGATGGTAGAAATTTCAGATGCGAGTTTGATGAAATTCTGCGAATGCAGGTGGGAGGGCCTGGTAGGAACCGGGGGAAGGACGGGACTAGGATTTGTGACGCTGGGGATGGGGTGGGGGGGGGGAGAATGTGAGCTGAGCTGGGAACTAGGGGTGACCCCTCCCCCCCCCTGGACTTGACTTCTGGTGTGCGCGCGTTTTTTTCTGTCTTGTCACAGGGATACGACAGTGGCGCAGACAGGGGTGGCAAGATCAAATCTTAGCAGGGTTTTCACCGCCCCATCCAGTTACCCAGTCAGTCAAGGTCAGTGCGCTGTCGGGCTATCACAGTGTCACAGTATCAGAGTACTATGCGCGCTAAGGAACAGCAACAGTACCACAGTTCGGTCTAGTAGGAGCAGGAGCAGGTACGAACCAAGCAGGTACACCTTCTCCTCTTGCTAGCTCATCTCCCCTTCCATGGCACCTACCTCAATATAATTACTATTACATAGTTGCTTTGGGGGGGGGAATTAAAAATAAAAGGTGGGGGTCCTTCATCTTTCTCGAAGACGCTACCCGAAGATATTTTGGTCCCACTTGTCTCTTCCCTTCCTTCAAATCTTTTCTTCTATTTCTTGATTTCTTTTTCTTCCTCCTCTGCTTATTTGCCCCGTTCTTGATCCCCACTAGCTCCATCACAACGATCCGTATGGGTCAACAGCAGGAAGTGGGCTAATGCAGTACCTGGATGCCCGTGCTACGACAGGTTGCGCCGTAGGCAGGACGACTTGCCGTGATGATAGGGCATGGTAGCAGCTACTGTGGTATGGCATGATGGCACCACAACAGCCACGCCAAGAGGGAGATCACTGGAGCCTGGCCCCGACGACTGAGGTCTCGAACAGCTCCACCGAGGTGGCTCTCTGGTGGGACGAATCTCTGAACTCGCCAGTATCAGCATCTCGAAAGCGGGACTTGCAGTCTTCTTGCCTGTTGGCGCGAGGGCCAGAGGTCAGTGAGGCGGCTACCAATCTGATCATCCTCCTTAAGGTGGTGGCAAGGTAGATCGCAGGTTGCACTTTGTCCATCATGGCCATCTGGTGCTATGGTACTATGTGTAACACTATGTGACTACTCACAGTCACATTACAGTATCTCCTAATGGTATGTACGTGGTAGGATTGCGTCCCCACCAGAGGTACCAATGACCGCAGTACCGTCAGCATTCTCTGTGACTCTCTGGAGTTGGTCCTTGCAATGCGTGCCCGTGCTAGACACAAGGAGTATGTCGCCTACCAGCTAGCTCTCTGTCTCTCTCTCTCTCTCTCTCTCTCTCTATATACGGTTGCTGTACTCGACTGTCTGTTATACGGTACGACGCGGATCGACAGAACTACGGGCTCGATCATACGCAGCCCTCTTGGGAACGGCACGGCTGGAGGGGTCCTTGTCGAGATGCACTACGACAAGCTGCAGGTACCGATCACAGGGTCGCTGTCGCTTCCACCGTCGCAGCGGGTGGCCTCTGCTGCTGGGTTGCAGGCTTCTGGAAGCCTTGCCCTCTTGCATGGGAGGGACGGCTGATCTTCTCACGGGTCTGCTGCTACTACACTGCAGCAAAAAAAACACCAATGAATGGAGGATGATGGTTCTCTCTCTTTCTCTCACCCTCTCTCCTTGGACCACTAACTAGCCCTTGGCGGTTTTATCCAGAAGGGTGGCTGGGTGCAGCTTTCTCCACACCTCGAGCTCATGCGCCTCTTCCCCATCCTGTCCTATCAGGCGTGGGTGGTCGTGCCCGAGCGATACCAGCCGACCTCGCACAACCGCGGCCAGGAGGTGATGTTTGTTTCTGTCACTCACTCACCCATTCACCACGCCGTCCTCGTCTCACGAACAACGGTGCCTGTCCGGCAGGGGTCTCGCACCCGCTCACGATACCGACCGTCTGGGTCGTCGACAGGGAAGCACGGCACGACAGGCACGCCGGCCCCAGCTGTCAGCCGTCATGGCCCCCCAGGGAGGTCTTCCCGCACACACCCATCATAGTACGTACATACACAGATACTACAGTACGATCACCGGCCGCAGAACAAGGTGTGTGGTGCTTCCCTGGCTGGGGGGATGGGGGGAGGGGGGAGGGAGAGTCCCCTGCCCACCCCACACCCTTGTGCCTGTGAGGTTCCTCCTCGTCGCCCTGTCGCTTCAGGGGCCCCTGACTTTTCCCACTGAGATGACCTCGACGCTACCAACCCATGCATGTAGTGTACTGTACTACTCGGTAGGTGTCCAAGTCGTCGACATGAGATGCAGTCTGCGTTTCCAGGATCACTTAAGATATACATACATACACACACACACTTAAAAGACTCACTCCCTCGTGCCCTCTTACAGTACTCGACTGAGACTGTCATCGGCTTTTGGTGTCCCTTCAGACGATTCGCTGACGAGGCGGCGCCAGCACCTGCAGGCGCCATGATTTGCAACACACATGTCAACGCCTGTCTCGCAGGCCCGAGGAACCCTCAATCAGCTGGTCTGCTGCTGACCGTCTCTCTGTTCCGAGATCTCAGGCTACGTGACCGCCACTCAGATATAGACACATCCTCTCGCAAACCATCTTTTGACAGCTTTGTGTGGCTTCGGCCCCCAAACCCAACCCCTCCCCACCCCTTTGCCGCCCTCTCCGCGCTGGCCCCAGCATCAAGCTGCAAGTTCAACACGTCCTCTCGGGAGGACTCGCCAGCCAGCCAGCCAGCCAGCCAGCCATCCCTCCAGAGGACGAGGGTGAGAGAGAGAGGTGATTCATTCTCTAGGCCAAGGTCTGTTGTCGTTAAAGGGAATGGATCATGCCCCCCTCCCCCCCCTCTCTCTCAACCCCCAGCCCGGATCCTGGTGAGCATAGGGACCAGGCAGGGAGGGTATTTCGCATCCCGGCCTGACTCCACGATAGTTGTTCGCTCCGCAGCAGCTGGTGCGGGACCTGCCACAGATCTCGCAGCGGGCCAGTGGCTACAGATTTTACAGTACGATCCTAGCCTGATTTTACACCACCCTTGATATACGAAAAGAAAAGAAGAAAAAGAAGAAAAAAAAGAGGCGGCGACCTTCTCACGGTTCCTGCACATACAAGAGGACACTACCAAGTCCTACACCATTTCTCTTTCCTCCGCTTCCCCCCCCCCCCCAGCCCCGGCCCTTCTCTATTACACCAATTATATTTATATCCAGCACGAGAACCTGCGGATGTCGCCCTCTCTTCTCTCGCATCAAAACCGCCTGTTTGTATCAAATAACGCTGATAGGATGGGCTTCAGCGCAAGAACGCGCCTCCATTTGCTGGCAGATGATGGATGGCCTGAATAGGTTGGGCCTAACGACTTGCCCAACACCACCACCACATTATACGATTGAGTTCCCACCCTCGAAGCCTCGCCTCCTCCCGTGCTGACGATGGTTGGTCATGCACAGCGGTTGCAGGGTTTGTGTCCCACCCCCAGAACGGCAGTTGACAGCAGGTCGCAGGGCCGGCCTTGTTGAATCTGCGACCCTGGCACTCCTTGGCAACAGGGCCACAGGTCCGCCCTCTTTTAAGCCCACTCACTCACTGGTGGTAGATCATCTCGGAGAGTCGAAGCGTAGTGCGAACCCCAGGTGATCCAAACCTGGGTGCGATATTCTTTGGGGGGAGAGGGGGGGGGGGTTGGGGCTAGTCTGCTGCTATGTGCGCCATATGGCGCGGCACCTTGGTTGAGAGAGGAAGGGAAAAAAGAGCTGATGGCTTCAGGGTACGTAAAGGTGTACAGACAGAGCTCACCAAGGATTGGACAGGACGGGAGCGTCATAACGAGAGTTTGTCCCATCTGCGCCACCACCAACACCCTCCTGTGCAGCAGCACAACCTAGCAATAGCACACCATCTATCTGCAGGCACCTGCATGCCGCCTACGGATGTGCTTTTAGCATCACGTTGAACCCCCAGATTTGGGTCCAACGGCCACATGCCTAGGTCGGCCATACGAAGAACCTCGGATAGCCCTCGACAGAATACATCTCGGACCACCGCGGCCTCGATGTACATTTCCGCCTATACTAACTACTATGTACTAAGTACGTGCTTGTCTGGCTGAAAAGTCCCCTTCTTCGATCAGCGAAGGAAAGGATGAGGCTACCGTACTCGGGACTGGTAGCGCAAACGACACGGACGAGTCGCGCCGCACAGGGCCCGTTCAGGCTCCCATCCACGCCCAAGCTAGACCTCTACTCCACAAAGGTTGTCAATTCAAGAAGCATTAGTACCACAGTATCTCCTCATCGGCCGAGTCATGCTTGTTCTGTCCTCCCCATCCTCGAGCTTCATCACGAGCTCGGATGCGGTCCCTTTTCGGTTCCCCAGTAGCTCAGAGTATATTTTCCCAGTAGCAAAACAGGATGGTGGCGTACGGGCATTTCGGTGGTACTAACTATGGGGGTGTGTGGGTTGTAAACCACTCAGCAGGTGGTGGTGGGAAAGAGAAAGTATGGTACCTCCCTTACGAGCCCTCTCTCTCTCTCTCTCTCTCTCGGCGCATCGAGCCAAAGCGGTGACATGACCCACGGCGCTATACGTCAAGGCCTTTCCTCGGACAGCGCGAGAGTGCATGATGGGTGATGACGGGTTGTACTCAAAAGCGTAGCGGTCGCCGACGGAAGGTTCCTCCTGGTTCATCAAAAGTGCACGTCACATCAGAGGAACGTGCCCATCAAGTGCAGGACGCCTCCATCTCATCTCACACACACACACACACACACACTCTCTCTCTCTCTCTCTCTCTCTCTCTCTCGTCGGATTGTGGGCGGAGGGTGGGGTGGAGACTGGGTCAGATCAGACCGGTCGCTCGCGGAGGACAGCAAGCCGCAGCAGAAAGGAGCCCACCCTTCCCCCCACGAGACAGACCTCTGAAGGAAGTAGAAAGGAAATAAAAAACGAAGGACACGAAACATACACACGCTTTGCATACCATACGCGCATCCGTCGGTCCCCACGCCTGAACGGTACCTTGCGAGCCAACCAGGCTCGGGTTCGGTCCCCCCTCCCCTCCCCTTTGACCAAGCTGGTAAGGTCGCATCGCATCAAAAAAAAAAAAAAGCAGAAGCTGGCAGCAGAAGTTGCATATATGCTCGAAGTTTGTTCCCGGGGGGGGGGGGGGGGGGGGGGGGGGGGGGGGGGGGGGGGGGGGGGGGGGGGGGGGGGGGGGGGG
>JACWQW010000022.1:0-370268 GCA_014849355.1 Cryphonectria radicalis
TTTTTTTTTTTTTTTTTTTTTTTTTTTTTTTTTTTTTTTTTTTTTTTTTTTTTTTTTTTTTTTTTTTCTCCCCCCCCCCCCCCCGCCCCAAAAGGAAAACCTCAAATTGATCGGCATGTCAGCCAAACTGAACCAGGCCAACCAAACAGCAGCCCCCTACTTACTTAGCCCTGCTGGGCGAGGCGAGCGATGAGGCGAAGACGAGGGAGGAGGGAGGAGGAGGAGGGCGTGGAAGATCGTCCCAACCCTCCCCACCCTCCCCTCCACCTCTTCTTCGCTTGCTTTTGCCATACTATGTACTATGAACTATAATTCCTTCCCGCCTTTTCTCTCTCTCCCCAGATTCGCTTTCGTTTTTTTTTTCTGACCTGTTCCCAAATCCCGAGGACTCGGGTTCGGGACTTGGCCACCATCCATAACCGGAAGCGGTGGCCCGCGGCCGCACGAGACAAGTCATATCGCGAAGGGGAAAGAAAAAAAAGAGTGCATGCATGCATGGCCCACCTCCGTACGGAGGCCGATTATTATCTCTGTGGCACTCGATGGATCAGCCTGCCATGCGCCACAGCAGAGACACACACACACACAGAGAGAGAGAGAGAGAGAGGTACGTAAGCCCTGTTTGTCGATCGCTGCTGCTTTGCTAGATCCAAGGGGGAAAAAAAAGATGGATGACATTGTTCCTTTTCTGGTATACTATACTATGGAGACATACGCCTAGGGAAGAAGCAATCTGACACACATACATACACACATATATAGGGTTCCTCTTTCAGCTGCGTCGAGCTTAAAAAAACACTTTTGCTAAAAGGCGAACCTTTTGCTTTGCCCGGCGCGGCATGGTCCTGGATTGGGGTTCTGGAATCCGATGTGATACAAAGAAGCACACACCCATTCTCAAGTCACCAAAAGGGGACTCGATCATTTCGTTTCGGGAAAGCCTTCAAGCAAGAAAGAAAAGAAGAAGAAAGAAAGAAACAAGACCCCCTTGCAACCGTATCCCGAGGACACCGCGCCGGGACCAAGAACTCAAAATGGGCAAGTCAGGCACATTGATTGTATTGGTATTTCCGGCCCCTCCCCCGTGTAGAGTAACGTGCGGGAGTCCCGCACCATGCAGCAGCAACCCAGCGCCGATCTGTATTCTTTTTCCCCCCTTCTTTCTTTTTCCTTTTCCTTCCCCCCCCCTTTTGCTCGTAAGATGTAATGCTGCGGTTGACTGACGACAAGATCGCCCGGCCGCATCATCCTCCAATCATCCATTCCTCCCCACCCCCCCGCCCTTTCCGCACGTCCTCTCTGCGGCAGGCTCTCTCTTCTTTGCTTGCGAGAATGCATAAAAAAAAAACGCCTTCACGCTGTTTTTGCATGTGTTACCAGTAGCGTGTCACTATGCGCCCGTTCTTTTTTGAACGTTTCCCGGCTGCGGCGGCTCCCGGCTCGTCCCACGGGTCACATCCTCGACGGGCATGTTAATGCATGTGCGTGGATACGTGCTCTGCAGGAAAGTTATGTGTGTGAGAGAGAGTGAGATAGAGTGAGAGAGAGAGAGAGAGAAAGAGGATGGGGCGTGTGGCTGGTATCCTGCAGCTGTGAAGCTACCCTGGGAAGCTGTGTGGGTACGCCGGGGTAGTACCTACGACTACTACCACCCTGTCCTGTCGGTTGTGATGACGAGACTTGGCCGTCGTACCGTGGGATTCACCCGAGCTGCCGCTCCCAGATGGTGGTAGGAATGGTGGGCGTTGTTGGGGCTGCCGCTCGGGATCTGAGGGCAATTCTTTGCAACCAAAGTACAAAAGGTCTCTCTTGACGCCTGATGCCCCCTCAAGCTGTGCTCTCCGTTGGGCCGCAACGTAATATCATGGTGATGGTGTGTGAGAAACGCCAGGGCCTATACTATAGGTAGGCTTTTGGGGTCCGTGCTATTGTGTGCCTGGTACGTAGTCAGATGGTACTACTTACTACTACTACTACTACTGCTACTACAGTATGCATACCGCTAAAGCTTCGTGTGGGGTGTGCCTTGTGTGTGCCCTTGCATTCCGCTGCAGATACTGAGCATCAAGCGGGCCAACCACGGCGCAACAATGCAGCCGCATGGAGACTGGGGACTTCAGGTTGGACTCGAACGGGGTATCATGCCGTTGCCGCGATGTCACGTATCCCGCTCTCGGCACCGCAGAAGATAGAAGAGGGAGAGGGGGAGGGGGAGAGGGAGCTTGCATAGTCGATACCTTGCGGTGAGCTCCATATTGATGGCCCACAGGGGGTGTCCGGGAGGCGCCCTGCCGCGCCCAGGTACCTAACAATCAGCCTCAGAACAATCATTAGCCCTGACGCCCCGGGCCATTCTCATCGCCTCGTGCTTTCTCTTGAGGCCCTTCAAACAGGAGCGACCACACCCATCTAGACAAAAGTAGTCTCTAGGCTGACGCGGTTCCACATCACATGGCGGTGCGGAGCTGGATGACCAGCACTGGGGGAGGTGCTCAACTTGAAACGCTCCCGCGTGGTTAGCAGATAAGTCGAGACCCAGCACGCCCCCTCTCCTTGGCCTGGGAGTGTGTGTGGTACTGCGGTGATCGTACGATCGCGTCTGCAACTGCCGTGGGGTCGTCGTCAGGCGCGGGGCTTTCACAGGATGACTGTGTCGCGCAAGGTCCAGGCCCCTCTGCTCCTGCACGAGACCTGTGGGACCGCCCCCCCCCCCGGTTCCGGCCTGCCGAGCGAGGGTCCGGACCTTTCGGCTCTCGACGATCGGTGCGCATCATTCGATGCGGCGAGAAGTGAGCGAAGGATGCGATAGTCATGCATGCGCCGCGCACTCCTTCACTCACTCACTCATTCACACATACACACACACACACACACACTCTCTCTCTCTCTCTCTCTTCTCTCTCTCTCTGACTTCTCTCTCTTCCTTCTTCTTGTTGCTGTCGGTCATCGCCACACCTGATTGTGGCGAGGCTTGCGCCCAAGCTTGATGGTGAGCTCTGCGGGCGGGGTGCTGTGGGATCTTGCTGCAAGCACCCAAGCAGGGGTGTCGGACCTTGGGTGCATGGTCACTGCAGCGGGTGTCAGGTAGCTGCAGGGCTGTTGGTGGCCATAGAGGTGCCAGGGTAAAGGTTATCTGGTCCTTGTGTGTGTGTGTGTCTTAAGATCTCTTGAAGTCTGTAAGCGCGAGTCAGACCAGTCGCATGCAGGAGGGCTAACGTTGAGAGAGGGTGGTGAGGTCAAGGTCTAGATACCAGAAGACCTCTTTGGGCAAGTAAGTAGGTAGGGATGCGCCATGGGCGGTCAGCATGACTATGTGCCTTGGTGCCTCATCCATCAGAGCCCGGTGGATCTTGTGAGGGACTTCTTGCATGCTTGCACGTGCGCGTGTCTATGAGGGGGGAAGAGTATATGTGTGTGTGTGTGTGTGTGTGTGTGTGCAGAGGCCGAGAAAAGCAGATGCATGCCTGCAGCCTGCAGGTAGGCTGATTCGACCGCCACCAACCATCCTAAGGGCCGAACCTATATTGCTCTCCCTCCTCTAGCATCGACTTGTGATACCTTCTGCGGGCAGGATGACCCAAAGATGACGACGGGACAAGGTGTTGCCCATCCCCATCCATGTCATTCAGGATTCGCACCACGACTCTCCCAGCATTCAGGTCGCGAAATCTCCGAACCGGCCGGGTCAGGCCTGGAGCTAGCCCTGGACGTAATCAAGCTGCTCGGCCTGGGGCTCCCAGGACGGGGATGACCAATCGGAAATTACAGCCCTTGCCTCTTGTCCTGCTGAGGTACCGAGGACGCAGTATACTGCGTAGTATTCCTAATCAAGAGGATTTGGTGGCGTCGCAATCCGGACTTTGTACCTGGCTTGTACCGCTGTGGCTCGAGGTACTTCCTGGATACTGAGGTAGGATTTGAGTCCAATCAGGCTGGAGGTGCGTCCTCAACCAGCCTACTATCGAGACTCCCTTCGGCCTGGAGAACCAGTCGCGGATAGATCACCGGTGAGAACCGCATGCTGCCACCTACTACGTATCGACTGGGAATATCTTGGTAATTGCTGGTTTCCTCTCGCTCGCTCTGGTGTGTGTGTGTGTGTGTGTGTGTGTGCGTGCGTGCGCGCGTGCGCGCGCGTGTGTGTGTGTATCTGCCCGTGGCGGAGAGAACCAAGAGCCCTCGTCAGCCTCCGCGGCCGCCCGAGATCCTCACAACGCGGCCGCCTCTTTCTTTTTTCCAAAAGGACGACAATTTCAACGGTATTGGCATATTCCCCGAGAAACGCGTCGTGAACACGTGTTCGTACTATGTAGTTGAGTCTGATCATGTTGAGTTCCCACCCCAAGGACACCTCGGACTCGTACCATTTGAAGTTACGTGTGTTCGCAGACAGGTTGTTGCCCTGGGCTGCAGGCTTCTTGAACGACATCACATTGGCTCTGAGAATCCTTGTTGAGGCCCCTCCCCCCTCCCCTCTCCATTGGGGCCGGTCAAGCAACGATGGCCCTTGTGAGTCGAAATACTGGTTCGCTCGATCGCTGTCTTCGGAGACGTGCCATGGATCCTTGCCAGTGTCCCTGCGAGCTGGTTCGATCTCCAAGTCCGACGGCCAACCATCCGGGCGATCAGAATTGGGTGTGAAGGTACAGTACATGCGGGGCTGCGATGCTTGCAAGAAAACTTCCGCGACCCAAAGTGCTGCATATCACGAGGATGCCCGTTGGCTGGAGACGGTAAAAAAGTGGAGTTCGGTGTGAAAAATTCGATGCGTGTGTGCTGCAATAAAACGTTAATTATAAGGGTATAAAGCAGTTGGGTATAGGGTATATGGACCTATACGGCACAGCTTAAGACGCACCAAGGTCCCAAGAGAGAATTCAGACTAACTTCATCTTGCAGAGCACATAGCTCAACCGGTTGACAGAGGCCGTGGTAACCCATGGCAGGGAACAACCGGTTGGTGATGGAAGAGCGGTGTACGCAGTACCGAGCCTGACTGGGCTGCTGAATCGAAACTGCAATAGCTCACTGGTGAAAGATTGCTTCAGTATTCGGTTTTGGTTTTTTTTTTTTTTGTACGGGCGAGCGAGGGCCCCATTGCCTGGCTGCCTTTTCAGATCATTGAAGTGCGGCCCCTCTGCTTCCTTTTTGAGCAGAGTCGCGAAACGAACGAGCCGTCATATGGTCGTTCGCACGGCCGAACTCTGATTTCCTTGGTTCACCCGGCATAAGCTGTGAGTGGTGGTCGCCTCTGTACGTGCCCGTAGAGAAACGCCTGGTCGCATCCCGAGTTCCAGTCGGCCCAGGAAGTCGACGAGAATTCCCCCCCAAGTTAAGGTCTCTCTGTAGTTGCACTCGGTAGCTTGGTGAAAGAGCCACCCACATCTAGCCCTAGATAGTCAGTCATGGTAAGCTGCAGGATGATCTTGAGACAAGACGAATACATCAGCGGTGGTATCTCTGCTTCTATAGCTTGGTCATTCTGTGCCGTACCCCAGCAAAGCCGAAGAGATCTCGTCCACACCAACAGTCTCAACCGCAGCAGCCACCATAAATGAGGGTCAGAGAGTGCCAGGAAGCTAGTGACCAAGCCCTGTTGATCACTTGTGCGGCAGCACGAGGGTCCCTTCAGCTCAGGAGGGGAAGGAAGGAAGGGAAATGAAAGGCGATGTTCCTTGCTCTGAATAGTAATGTCCTTGATACCATGTCGACATTGTTGATGGCAGCGTCGGCCATTCTCCCCGTCCTGATGGCGTAGGTAATTGCTGTCAGCGGTGTAGCAGACGCCTGCCCAGCTCGGCCTCGTCGAGCTCGACACCCTGCTCCACGAGATCGACTAAAATCTTGTGCCGGCTCACGTCCAGATCCTGGCCCAGGAAGTCGGCTGTCTCGATGAGCCAGCCGTTAAATTCCCTGATCTCAGTCTGCTTGCCAGCCTCGACATCCTGGAACATGGAGCTCTTGTTGTGCTTCACCTTCTCGCCCACCCCAAGTAGCATCTCTCTCAGAGCCGGGGCGGAGAGGCGGCGTCTCAGGGATTCGACGGAGATGTTGCCGTCCTTCAAGATCTCCTGGCTGCTCTCGTGTCGGACCAACGCCTGAAGGACGTAGCTTGTCTCCCGAAGCAGTTCGTCCATGACCTTGACAGTCTTTCCGTCTGGGTCTGCGAAAAGGACGCCATTTCTGACTCGTAATATGGCTGTCAGGGGGTTGATGATCATGTTGACGACGAGCTTCTCGAGCTGCAGGATCCAGAGCTCCGGGCGAGGCACTGCCTGGCCCGCAAGGTGAGGTGCCGTTGCGATGAGCCTGGTGAGATAGCTGGCCCTCTCAGCCTGTCGGGCATTCGAGCATACGGGCCCCACAACCACGCCAGCTGGGGCAGCGTGTACACTCTTGAAGGGGCCTTCCGAGAACACCCCATGCATGGTCACTCCGTGGAGGAAGTTGGGATGGTGGCCGTCCGGATACCGACATGTGCTGTAGGTGGTCCCATGTGGAGGCCAGAGCCTGTTCATACCATTCTGCACAAAAAGGACAGTTGACGAGCCATCGAGATAGCGGCGCAGCCTATCGACCTCAGGGATTGCAGCTGGTGCCTTGGTCGCAACGATGAGATTCGATATCCGCCCGCCGTCGACGACTTCTCGGACAGGGCCGACTGGTGGTTTCTCTGGAGTCCACCACTCGACGTCGAAGTTTGCGAGCCTCTCGGTGTGTCCATACCGCGTCATCTCTATGCCTGGATCAGAAGCCCAGTGCTCCAAAAGGTTGCGTCGATGTACGACGAGGGTGATGGGCGGGGGGTCTGAGAGCTGTGACAGACATGTGGCATACAGCCTACCGAGATTGCCCAGGCCCAAGACAAAGATCCGAGACTCGGGTTTCCCAGTAGGAACAGAGGATCGATATGTCTGACCCGGCTTGCCTGCGCCTTTCGAGCCAAGGTTGTCCAGAGTCCAGGCGTACGATGTCGGTGGATGTTCCGAGTCGTTGAGGATCGTCTGCAGCCAAGGTGGCCTGTCACGCGGGGCCATCGTCGTGGACTGGGCGAGCCAGCGGATTTGAGCTTGAACCCCCAGCCCCTGAGCTGCTGAGCGCCTCCTCGCAATGAACATGATGGGAGAGACGAAGGCTCCCTGGAGAGGTCCCCCTGAAGATGTCTCTCCCCCTTAGGATGATTGTGTTTCCATGAAGGCTCAAGTAAGGTCCTTCTTGCGCTTCCCAACGGTCAAGCCTGGACAAGTGCCGTTGAACTAGAAACCAAGATGCTACACAGGAGAGTGAGCCATGAAAACAAACCAGCTTTGATTTTGTGCGTAAAAGGGGCTGGTCCTCGGACAAAGACAAGGCCAGATGTCGACTTGTTGGGCACTGCAATGTTGCGCTTGTCATCGTCAAAATGCAGTGGCGTCTCTTGTAAGGTTGAGCTCCATGGTCCGTGCACGCTCGGTCTGCGTCACTGCAGTTTTTAGGCCTTCTTCGGCCCCGGGAAGGTGCTACTTACCACTTACACGCATTCCTCTTTCCTCATTTACATCTGAACCTGTGCGGGTCGTCACCGGGTGACTTCCTCGGGATATTTCAGCGGCCGCTCTCGTTGAATCTTGAATTTCTAAGAAGTCGAGACCTCATCTTTTGCATATCATGCTCGGTCTGTTGCCCATCCTCCCTGCGCGGGAATGTTAGGACCTCTACTACCTGTTCAAGCCGGGGGTAGAAACACTATAAATAATAGGGCATACACAGTATATTGTCAGGAACAGAAAAAGCAATTACTTGACGCTCCGTGAAACTTGGAACTTCAAGGAGGATCAAAGGCCAGGACACGCTCCTATCATGAGCTTCAGTAATTAATGTGATATCAAGGCCACTCTATTCATCTTCCTTCCTGGCAACGTTCGCACTTCTTCCTGGGCAGCACCGCCGACGATCCTCAGACACACTCCCAATAATACTTAGCCGAACGTGATCCTACTCAGGAGAATAGAGCTGCCAGATAATGATGATGATGATGATGATGATGATGATGCACGGGAGCTAAAACAAAAGCTGAAGCTGAATCTTTCTCCCTTTGTAGAATGAGTCTCGGGGTTTCATGACCTCAGGTGATGTTTCAAACAACGTCCGCACTTTCTGCGGCCCACTGCGTGCCCAACACTCTCACTCTCTAATACATTTTCATCCATTTTTTCCTTCTCTTGCCGTTCCAAGACAGATCTTTTGCTCTTTATTTCGACCCACCCTCCTCACGTTCCTGAGACCGTCCGGGTCCGGCAAAGGATGAAGCGGCCACTCCTCACCACCCTCGCAGCACTCGCCCGCGCCGTCGCCGCAGCAGCAGCAGCAGCCGTCGCCGCCGCCGCCGTCTGCAACGGCCACACCGAGCTCTGCGACCGCAGATACAGCAACATCACCTTCCTCGGCTCCCACGACTCCGCCTTCGTCGGCACATCCGTGGCAGATAACCAGGAGACATCCGTCGCGGACCAGTTGGCCCTGGGCGTCCGGTTCCTGCAGGCGCAGACGCACCTCGCCAGCGACAACTCCACGATCGAGCTGTGCCATACGCTGTGCCTGCTGGAAGACGCGGGGCCCCTGACGGCCTACCTGAGCACGCTCAAGACGTTCCTGGATGAGAATCCGCAGGAGGTCGTCACGCTGCTGCTCACCAACCAGGACGGGCAGTCTGGCACGGCCTTTGATGCTGCCTTCCAGAGCAGTGGGATCAGGGGGTATGCGTTCACACCGGCTGGGAACCTGACGTTGGACCAGTGGCCGACGCTGGGCCAGATGATTTCGATAGGCCAACGACTGGTTGTTTTTATGGGTTCGTGTCCACGTCGTGGCGCAACATGTCAAGTATTTCATTATAACCGGCTGACGTGGTGGGACAGACTATCCGGCTGGACCTCCTGTGCCATACATTCTTGATGAGTTTCAGTCTTATATATTGTAAGTTTCAAGTATTCAAAGTGTGCATATTTACCATCGTATCAGCTGATAATACGTGTTGCCGCCAGCGAAACTCCATTCGAGTGAGTATTACCCAGGATAATACCTTCAAACGGCCGACCAAGCAAGCATAATAATCACTGACCAGCATCCCAACAACAGCACCACCGACCCTACCTTTCCCCAATGTGCCATCGACCGCCCTCCCGGCGCCTCTGCAGCTGGCCGGATGATCCTAGTGAACCATTTCCTAGACACCAACCTGTCAGGAATTCTCGTCCCGAACCAAGCCGCCGCCAACGCGACCAACTCGGCAGCATCCATCACAGCCCAGGCGGATCTCTGCTCTGGTCTCTACCAGCAGGACCCCAACTTCATTCTGGTCGGTCTGCTCGTCTTGGGCGCCTAGGAGTGTCTCTGCTTGGGTGTGGCTAACGTCAACGGGGTTGCATCAGCTCGACTGGATCAGTATTGGAGATGCGATGTCTGTACAGGCCATGATGAACGGTGTTCCTTTTACAGCGGGCAGCACGACGACGACGACTGTAGGCGGAGGATCAGGTGGCTCGGTGACTGGGTCGATGGCTGTCAGCACCGGAACGCAGGTAAAGAAAAAGCATACCGAGATGTGTGAACGAAGGTATTACTTGTGTCAGCTCACTGACGGCCGTTCTCCTTCAGGTTTCCATGGTGAAAAGCCTATCTGGAATGCAAGTTGGCGGCCGGTCAAAAAAGTCATCTCAACTGGCATTGATGGTGACCTTCTTTGCTCTGCTTCAGCACTCGGCATTTTTCTTGAGTACTTAGTCACTGAGAGTCTGGTAGGTCTTATTTTCAACCAAATCTTCAATAATAGGAAGGGAACAGTTGCTTCTCTTGAGCCATTCAGCCTGCTGCTACTGCATGATGGTACATAACCACAACCCTCACATCCTTCAATCTGCACACAAAAAGAAGAAAAAGCTGAGAGTTGTCTTGCACCAGAAGCAGAAGGGGAAAAAAAATAGATAATACATACAGATCAAGCCATACAGGGAAATTGGAGGAATATGCCCAATAGACTTGATGGTGGTGTGTCCAAAAACATATCGACAGCTGGCAATGCTCGGAGGAGGCCCTGACGGCTGTTTTAGTAATTATTACATGATAAATACACAAGTCGAGCAAGAAACCCCCCCCCCCCCCATAAAATAATTCCAGTGGTGCTCATCCATCTCATATAAACTTCCATAGCCTCTTGCTATACATTGTATTAAGTCTTATAAACCTAGACGCC
Organism: Cryphonectria radicalis; assembly: GCA_014849355.1. NCBI lineage: Eukaryota > Fungi > Ascomycota > Sordariomycetes > Diaporthales > Cryphonectriaceae > Cryphonectria > Cryphonectria radicalis. Next base: position 10,232 of record JACWQW010000022.1, read on the forward strand.
AGAAGGGCGGCCCCCATGTACCCCCCCTCCCCAACATGAGATGATATGTTATGTAAACAAGAAACCAAAAAAAAAGCAAATCCATCTATGATGCAACGCCATGCCATGCTGAGGTATCTCAACGAAAGAAAAACCTAAAAAACACAATAAAAGTCTTCAAAATCGTGGATGTCGACGGATTCACTCGTGATCATTGCCTTAACAGCCCCCCCCCCGGCGGTCCCCTTTTCCAATCATGATCAGACCTCCTCCTGCGGTTTCTCGATCTCCGTCTCATCATGAACCACCGGCGCCTCAAGAGGTAACTCAGGCTCCTTCTCCCCCTTCTCCCCCTTCTCCGCCGACGAAGACGAAGACGAAGACGGCCCCGCCGCCCCAGCAGCCGCCACGCTGCCCCTCCGCGTAGCAGTGCGGTGGCTCCTGCGCGACTGCCTGCTCATAGACTTGACCAGCTTCTGCATCCGCTCCGCGTCGCGGACCTCCTCCTCGGCCTCGCTCTCGTCGATGACGAGGTTGTTGTCGGCGCGCATCTCCTGCAGCACCCTGGCGGCCTCGGCGGCGAACTTGCACTTGGCGCGGACGCGGGGGCCGTACTTCCAGAAGAAGAGCGGGAAGGGGATGCAGGCGAGCGAGAGGAAGGCCGGGATCGAGGCCGCCCAGTGGATGCCGAGGTTCTCGTACATCTGGTCGGTGAAGAGCGGGAAGGCTGCGCCAAAGAGAGATCGGAGGACGGCGTTGGCGGCCAGCACCGAGGCTGCAAATACCACGTCTGATAGGGGAGTCAGTGTGTTAGTCTTGGAACTGTTTGAGAGCCTAAAGTTTTCTTGACTTACAAGAATCAATGAGGTAGTTCATCAAGGACAAGAACACTAGCACTAGACCCGTGGCGAAGAAAGCGCTGCCGATGATCGGGACGACCCAGTGCACATTATTGCCATTTGTCCAGGCGAACCAGAAGAGACCGACGGGGAGCAGGATGGACCCGACAATGGCACCGGGGAGACGAGCCTCTGGCGGCACGTCGCCGCCCAGCTTCTCCGAGATCCTCGAGTACCGCATGTTGTCGACCATGGCATACGCGATGGCAAAGACCATGCCCACCAAGATGCCCACAAAGGCGAGGCCCGAGAGGCCGGCGCTCCAGTGCTTGTCCACCTGGAAGATGATCGGGAAGGCGGGGAACATCATGTAGAGGGTGCCATAGACGATAGCCATGTAGATGGACACGAGGAACACGATGGGCTCCCGGAAGAGCAGCGTCCAGGGCCGGGAGAGCGAGATGCGCAGGCGCCGGAGCAGAGAGATGTGGTCCTTTCCCAGGTCCAGCTTGGAGATGTAGACCTTGCCTGTCAGCTTGGCCAGCTTTGCCGCGCGGGTCCGCAACAGGACGGGAGCATAAGTTTCGGGGATGAGCAGCGAGCACACGATCCACAGCACGCCGGTGAAAATGGCCATGACGCCCTCGATCCAGCGCCATCCCTCCGCCTCGCCGAGAAAACCGCTCACAATAGGTCCTAATGAATGAAAAAAAATTTATAAAAAGTCAGCAATGGACCAAAAGTCCTCTCGCAAAGAGTTTACCAAGGGGGAGAGGGGCTGTCAAGGTGGTGGGGGGAACTCACCCAGAGAGGGGCCGAGGAAAGGGGCAGCAGCAAAACAGGCCGTGGCAAACCCTCGTTCGGAGGCGGAGAACATGTCTGCAATGACACCGCCCGAGTTGGTGAGTGGTGATGAGCCAAAGGCGCCTGCGAAGAATCGGAGGACGACGAGGCCAGAGAAGGTAGGCACACCAGCGGCGGCGGCGTTGAAGGCGACCATGGCGCCGTATGTGCCAAAGTAGAGACCCTGGCGACCAAAGGACTCGCTCATCGGCGCCCACAACAGAGGCCCGATGGCGAAGCCAACGACGAAGAGAGAGATGCCCAGTATCGAGAGCTCCTCGGACACCCCAAACTCCTCGATGATGTACGTGAGGCCGCCGGAGAAGGCACTGCTCACAAAGGCCACGGCCAAGGTCGAAAAAGCGGTCAGGACGGTGATGGCCCATTTCTTCTTGACGCTGTAGCCCTGAGGGTTAAAAGGATCGCATGGTGTAAAGTCGACGGCGAAGGGGTCCTCCTCCGTCCCTGCGCCCGGATATCTCCATTGCAATGCCTCCTTCGTCACCCCGGCCGGGTCGAAAACCACCTTGAGATGGCTTACATGGGACCCCCGAGAACTTTGTGACTGGACGTCGGCCTCAGTAGCAGTGACAGCAGAGGCCAGAGACGCGCTCGATGTTGAGTTCGCCATGTTGGAAAAGGGGCGGGTGGTGTGGCTCGAGGAAGTTGTCGAAGGTTGCCTTCCAAGAGGAAAAGGAAGAAGAGAGGAGAGGGGAAGAAAGAGAAGAAGAAAAGGGAAAGAAAAAAAAGAAAAAAAGCCAAGAAGTAAGAGAAACAGGAGGAGGACGAAACAAGAAAAGTCACATCCGGGACGGAATTAAGAACGTTTTCTTTTCTCGCATCTTCTCCCACGAATCGACTGTCCTCTATCGGGCTCCACCGGTGGATTTTCTTTTTCCAAGCATCCGTCGACCCACAACACCCGGCCACGGCACCGAGGTGGCCCCCGTGCCGAGGTTCTCGACTAAAGAAAAGAGACCTTCGAGAACGAATACTACGCACTTAAGTTAGATGGCGAACAAGCGAGGAGGCTCTGCGGATCCTGCAGTTTTGGCGCGCCACACCCGCTTCCAGCCGCTATGGGTCCATCATCAGGGAATGCCTCGGCTGCAGCCTTGCCCCCCCCTATATATTCGTGTCCTAAAATTCTTTTCTGGGGCAGAGCAGAGAACCTGATGGAGGGCGGGCACTGAGGGCTCAACGATCGAGGGTGCGCCGTAGATTTCCTTTTTTTCCCCCCTTCTTCTCTCTTTCTTCTTCCAAGACTTCGATCCGGAGAAGGATTCCTTGGCTTACCAAGGGAAGGGAGAAAGACCTCGATATCATGCCCGGACCCAGAGTTTAACCGGAAATAGAGCGGTGAAAGAGGCCAATGCAGTTCCGAGGCTCGTAGTAGATAAGAATTTTTCTTTTCTGAAGAAATCCTTCTTTTTGCAATTTCCGCCCTTGGGACGATTTGTCAGACGAGTCCCGGGCTTCAAACCGCTTGCACCCCAGGGCCGCCTTCACCAAAAGATATGGCCACATCCAAGAGTCTGTCTGACTTGACTCTTTTCGTACAGACTCGCGCAACGAGCTGGGATGCCGCAGAGACTCGTCCTTGACTGGATCGAGCAGGTCGTCTCGAAGGACAGTTTTTTTTGTTTGTTTTTAAGAACCCCCCATCCTCACCCTTGAGGCCATCGAGGTGTATGTGGAGTCGGAGCCGGGATTCGGACGCGGAGTGAGGCCCGAGGGTCAGTCTTCTCCTCCTTCGACCCCTGCGCCAATCCCCTTCGCGTCGTCAGTCCTGCACAAGTAAGTAGCTTGAAGGCTGTGGTCCCCCCACATTCAGTCGTCAAAGCCATCCCAGTCACTTTCACCGCGTAAGTCCGCTGCCTCCACCTCATGCTCATCGATACCCGACGCAGCCACGTCAAGTAACGGCGGGTCGACGGACAGGTCGCCTCCTCTTCTCCGCGATGCTTTCTCGGACCTCCTCGAGGGCTTTGGCACATGCTCGGGTCTCTGGGCTTCCGCGGCTGGTATGAACGTCTCATCGTCACTGCTGCTGTCGCGTATGAAAGCAGCCACGAAGAAACCCATGACGCCACGGCCGTCGTCCTTGTAGGTGCGGATGCAGGCTTCGGCGACCTCGTTGTTCCCATCACAGGCGTCGGCCTGCCCGCGAACCGGCCATGCCTGCATCCCGCTCACCTGAGATTCCCGAGGCAGCACACGCCATCCGCGCTGCCGTGCCATATCTGATTGCAAGGCTCTCAGGACCACATGCTCGTTCTCCTCTGCATGCACGGAGCAGGTTGAATATGTGATTTTTCGCGCGGCCGGAAAGCTGAAGGCGTGCAGAAGTATGGTGAGCTGGAAGTCTGCCAGTGCCTTCAGCCGCGCCTGGAGGTCCTTTTCCGAGACTGCCACAGTCGTATTCCCATCGTCGTCAATCAAAACTTTTTCGGATTCGAGATCATTGTCGTCGCCCTGCCGTTTCCGCTTTTTGGACGTCGGGCCGGCAGCAGCACTCTTCGGTGCTCTGTCCTGCCGTTTTGCTGCTGCTGCTGCTGCTGCTGCTGCTGCTGCCGCCGTCGTCGGAAGATGCAGATCAGGCATGTCATCGCGGCCGACAATACCACTCCCGGAACAGCTCGGGTCTAGGAGGATTGCTCCGACCTTGCGGTACTTCTCATCTGAGGGATTGACTTTGAGGAAGTCCTGTCCCTGGTGAATCTGCGTAACGTTGTCTGAACCGGCCGTCTTGACCATCTTTTCGAGAGTCTTGGCGCGTTTTGCGTCCCTTTCGAAGGCATAGATGCTGGCGTCAGGCCCTGCCTCGTAGCCGCGTAACCTGATGATTGCCGCCAGGTGCGTCGTCTTGTTGCCCGGCGCGGCACAGCCATCAATGACACTACCATCCTCGGGCTGCGGATCGAGCAGGTAGGCTGGGAAACAAGAGGCCTTGTCCTGAAGTATGATGGCGCCTGTTTTGTAGGCCTGGCATTTTATAAAGTCGAACCGAGGGTGAACAGCCACAAGATCTGGGATATGCTCGTCGACGTAGATGAGCTTGCCCGTCCCCTCCAGAACCCTGCGGATCGAGTCTGTCCTCTGGTAGGCCTTGAAGGTGCTGGCCAGCTGGTCATCCAAGGTGGACTTCAAGGTGTTGATCCGGACCCACCGAGGGTGCTGGCTCCTCGAGTGCAGAGACGCCTCGACGTGTTCGGCCAGGGCCTCCACGGAAGAGCATTTCCTCCGTATCCTGGCACGGCTGAACTCTGCCGTCAGGCGAGACCTGTGACGTTCAACTGTGGCTCGCAGACCGTGCGACGCAGGCAGAGCGATGCCGCCTTTTGCCAGCAGAAAATCATGCACCAGCAGCAGCGAGAGAACAGGCGTGAGCTGGGGGAGGAGGTATAGTCAGCCTCGGGTGCTGCTGAAGGAGGAGGAGGAAGAGGAGGAAGAGGAGGAGGAAGAGGGCTGGCCGGCTTGCCTTTCTCTCGTGTTGAAGCAGCTGCGAGTGGTCAATGACCTCGGACAGGATGGATGACCATTTGCACGACTCCACAGCCAGAGCGTATACCTGGCCTCGGGGTGACTTTAGATCTTTGCTGTTGAAGACGCGAGAGCGCAGGTTTCCACCAGCAGCTGCGTCGCCACCGAGAACTGATGCAGTCTCGTGGTAGAGCGACATTTCTCGCAACAGTGGTGGTGGTTGGTCGAGAACCTCCAATGAAAAAGACCACTGCAGCAGGCGGAAGGTGACGAGTCGACTGAATCAGTATTTTCGAGTGTTTGCTGATGACTTTTTGACCCCTGCATGCCCTGTCAAGATGTATTCATCTGGGTACCACAATACCATGGTAGAGTAGAGAAAGGTCTTGATCTAGAATTAAAGTATACAGCAAGATCTTTGATTTTTTTTATTTTTATTTATTTTTATTTTTTTATTCTTTTTTGGTTTTCTTCTTTGGAAGCAAGGGTCTACCTTGTTGCAGTTCAAGCCCAGCACGAATCTTCTTTTGGTATAGTGTAAATAGTGGGGATGAGATGCTAGCGCCCTGTACATACACGGTACAGAGCTACATCCCTGCAACTTTTTACCATATGACAAGGACAGGACAGTACAGTACAGTACAGTATTGAATGTACTATGTACAACAGACCTTACTGCACAGAAGACAACCTCTGCACCTCTGCAACAATGAGCAGACAACACCAGCCGTGCACTGCTCATCACGATGTCATTAATCTCACCTGCTGGCATACATGGTAACAGACCTGCAGACTGGTCCTGCCCTGGCCTGTTCTGGTCGGATGGGCCAGCAGCATGAGCCCCCATTCTCTGAACAAACGAGCCATCTTCTACCACCCAAGAGATAAACTTCAAATCTCCTTCAAAAACCCAACCTCAATCAGCTTGTCGACATCAATGTCCAGGTCCGCCAGTTTCGTCCGTGAGTTCTCCCGAATCCACAAAAACAGCCACAGCAGCGCCCTCCTGACCAGCCCAGCAGGCTGAAACCCATGCTCCTGCTTGATCCGCATCGTCTCCTTGCCGAGCACATACACAACCTGTGCCTCGTGGGCCGCCTTCAGCTCCTCCAGCTCGCCGCCGCCGCCGCCGTGGTGGGCACCCCCCCTCGTCAGGGACAGCTCGATCTGCGCCGCGAGGTCCCTCGCCATGCCAGGCTTGAGCACGTCGTCCATGTACCCATGCCGCATGACCACGCTGTAGCCGCGGTCGACCCCAGGCGTGCGCACGACGACGTACCTCTCCGCGCAGGGGACGGTGGGCACGGGGAGGGGCCGCATGTGGAAGAAGACGGTGACGGAAGGGCGGGCGGCGAACTTGCGCACGAAGTGGGTGAAGGACGGCGGGAGAACGTCCATGTCGCCGTTCTTGTCGAAGAAGATGCCCAGGCCCGGCACGATCGACACGGGCGTCCCGCCAAAGGACTGGGCCAGACGGGTCCCACGGTTCGAGGCGGAAGGGGGGGAGGAGGAGGAGGAGGAGGAGGAGGGCGGTGGCAGGCCGCCCTGGCCTGGTGAACCATCGGCCCTGACCAGCAGTGCTGATGCGGGCAGGCGGTCGAGGTGCTCTGCGGCCCACTGGGCCTCCTTGCCGAAGCGCCAGAGGATGAAGACGGAGCAGAGGATGGCGGACAGGAGGATGGTGAACCACGCTCCGTCGGGCACCTTGGTCAGGACCGCGCTGAGGTAGGTGCCGTCCAGGCAGGCGAAGAGGAGCCAGACGGGCAGGACCACGAGGAGCGGCAGCCTCCAGACGACGATGGCGACCAGCGCCACCATGCACGTGGTGATGAACGTGACGATGATGACGCAGACCCCGTAGGCGTTTCCGAGAGATGTGGTGTTGTTGTAGACCGCCGTGACGATGACGGTGCCGATCATCAGGAGCCAATTTGCCAGGGGCAGGTAGATGTGGTCGTGGAACTTGCGGCTCGTGTGGACGACCTTGATGTGAGGGAAATAAGACATCCTCATGACCTGGGACAGGAGCTGAAAGGTCGAGGTGATGAGGGCCTGCGAGGCAACAATGGCGGCCAGGATGGCCAGGATGAGGGAGAAGATGAGTGTTCCGGGAGGGACGGTGGAGAAGAATGGGTTGGCCCACGCAGTTCCCGAGGCATCCTGGGAGATGTAGGCAGCCTGGCAAAAAAAGAAAAGAATGGGTTTGTTCAATTAGCAACCACCCCCTAGAAACCACTGCCAGAAAGAAAAAAAACCCCCCTTTTGTGTGACTTACTTGTCCGATATAAGCAAAGAGAAGGCAAGGATAAGCGATGCATAACCAGGAGATCTGGATGGCGCGTTTGCCAAATGCGCCGAGGTCCGCAAACAGGGCCTCGACGCCGGTAAAGGCCAGCAACATGCCGCCCAGCGACCTCCATCCCTCTTCGCCGTTCCGGATGAGATACGTAAAGGCAAAGTAGGGACTAAAGGCCTTTAGCACCGTGTAGTCGTACGTGGCGAGGTTGTAGATGCCCGAGACGAGGTTGAAGAGGAGCCAGATCACGACGATGGGGGCGAACCCCGTGCCGAGTTTCGAGGTCCCAAAGGGCTGGATCGCGAAGAGGAGGACGAGGATGGCGCAGGAGACGCCGATGATGACTGGTGTCCCGAGGCTGGGGTTCACAACGCGAATGCCTTGTATCGCGCCGAGGACAGACTGGGCCGGCGTGAGGACGCCATCGGCCATGATCATGGAGACACCCTGTTGTGTGTGTGTGTATATGTTCCTCGTCAGCACTCTCTCTCTCTTCCCTGTTCCTTGTCTTGTTTGGTTCTTAAGATCATCACTCACAAGCACGCCGACCACTTTCAAGATGGTTTTGGTCACAGGGCTGTTCTCGACGAAGCGACGGACAGACCGGCCTTCGGGTCGCAGCTCACCCGTCCTGTAGCGCTGCATGCGCACCCCCTTCTCATAAGGATCGTGGTGGGTGATGTCGATGAACCGCGAGAGCAGGCTGTACAGGGCAAATGTGCCACCCTGTCCATCATCATCGGCGCTCAAGACGATAAAGGTGTATTTGATGGTAACGATCAGGGTAAGAGACCAGATGATGATGGATAGGGCGCCGACAAGATTGTCCCATGTCGGTTGACTGGTAAAGGTCGAGGACTGGAAGTCAACAGAACGTTAGTAAAGGTTGTATCATTACACTCTCAAGTATTTGACGTGTTAACAGATGAACAAAGAAGACATGGACGTACGTAGACATAGAGAGGACTCGTGCCGATATCACCATAGATGACACCAGTTGCTATATAAATTACAGAGGCATCAGTCTTGTTGTTTACCTTGACACAGAAAAGATCTGGCATAATTAATCTTCTTGCTACTTACCTTGCCAGCTGAGCCACAATAGAACGAAACCACTATATTTCTAATGTAGATTTTAGCATTCCCAATCGCTCGGTTTGAAACCCTCAAGGGGTTTTTTTGTTCTTGGTATTGATTCTTACCTGCTTCTGAGGCTTGTGCAAATCGTCGTCAGCAATCTGACGTGCATTCTCCTCGTCTCCAATGATGGGATTGTGGTTCGTGGTGGAATGGATCGAGATTTCTTTCTCGGACAACTTCTCGGTAGAAATGACCTCTCGTTGCTGATTTAGCTGGGCGGATTCTTGGATTTGGATGCGATTCGAGGGGTCCTGGAGGCCATCAGATACAGCCATTGTGAAGCAAATGTAGGTGTGCTAGAGCACACAACAGAGCCAAGAAAAGGAGGTAGAGAGAGAGAGAGAGAGAGAGAGAGAGAGAGAGAGAGAGAGAGAACAAGGGGACTGGAAGGGAACGAAAAGAGGTAAAGGAGACGAGCAGGCGAGAAAGCGGTGTAAGTGAGATTCAACGACAGACAAAACGACGGGAACCCCATGAACTCTTTATTGGTAATTTACTCCCTCAGTAAGGATCGCTAGTCACTTTGAGCCACTGCTGATCTCCGCCAGCTATAGCTTAAAGAAGAAGAAGCACCCAAGCCATAGTGATCTGATGCTTGGTGGCCATGAGCTGGAGTCATACCGGAATACTGAATCCGGCTACGTGTTAAGGTAAGAGAGGGGGGGAGGGCAAGTTGTGGCCTGACCTAGGATTTCTCTCTACGCTCATACTAGTATAGTATTTCGAGATACATTGATTTATTGATCACCCTTCTCCAGAGAGAAGATAATGTGTCCCATAATACTCAGCACCAGTCTCAGCATTGGATGGTCCATGTTCGCAGTAACACCCTTCTCCCTAAACCCATCCATCTGGGGCCAGCTTAAAGTATCATCGAGGTTCTTGGAGGCCTTGTAGATTATTACTACCTTAGCCCCTAAGGGTCCAAAGAAGAAACAACAACGATGGCAAGGTCAACAACCACCCGTGGCCAAGGGAACCAATTAAAAAAAAAAATCGCTCATAGTAGTAATTACGTGCGTGCATGTGCGTGGCCTCCTGGGGAAGGGGAGCGAAGGATCACGACTATGGCCCAAGTCCAAGTTTCCCCCGCCCCCCCCCTCCACCGGCGCGTCGTTCTCTTTCCAACCTAACACCGTTGAGAAATGCCGCATACAAGAAGTAGAGAGAGGAGAAGAAGAAGGAGAAAAAACCAAGGGAAACGGCAAGAAGCAGACTAGTTGGAACTTTGAGAGGATGGCAGTGTTTCGCAGGCCAACTTGTCTTGGCTAGCCTGTCCGGCTAAGGGGCGGGAAACCAGCATCATCCACTGCGATAAGGTGAACTGTCGCCCTTGGCTGTCAAATTTACCTTATATTCCTTCTCTCTTTTTCTCTCTCTCCAAATAAATGTCGCATACCAAAACAAAAAAAAAAAATAAAAAAAAATAAACAAGCATGGGTCATTTTTGGCCTCGGAACGGCAGACATATACGAATTGGGGAATCCGAGTGTGGAGTGTCAGTAACGAAACCCCCCCCTCTCCTCATACTCCGGAGGAATTTACGCCCCCAGGCGGGGGGGGGGCGACGAACAATGTCGTTGGCATTACGATGCAGTAATATGATACTTATATCGTACAAGATAGCGAGCAGGAGGCACGTGGCGATCCTAGCACGACTATGTTCATAATTGAGCTGGTTTCTTTTGGAGGTGATCCATCGCTCCACACCTTAAGGTTCAGGCTGGAGGCCTCTCTCTCTCTCTGTCTCTCGACATATTAAAGCATCCAGATTGTACTTGGGTTGTTGTAGCCTTTATTAAAATCTAGAAAATCACTCATGGAATGGCTAGCACAGAACTGAATACCTTGAACCAAGTACTCGTCATATCCTTCTTTTTCTTCTTCTTCTTCTTCTTCTCTCTCTCTCCCCCTCTCTGAAGCAAGCCAACTCTGCGGCCGTGGTACAGTTTATTAATTACCTCATATGAATCCAATCGTAATCTTGAAAGCAAAAGGAGTCAAGTAAGTACATACAAACACCCCCCTGTTCATAAGCTAACGGATAGACCCGTGATCTCCAATAACGACCCTGAAAAAAGAAAAACAAACCCTTACTGTAGCAATGCATAGCACATGCACATTAGCATGATTAAAACTAAAATATTGTGCAAAAAACCTGTGGTGGAGCCTTAGAGGGCTTCAAGCTTTTCTTCTTCTTCTTTTTTTTTTAAAAAAAAAGAAAAGGTGTGGGGGGGGGGGGAGACGGGGGGCTCTACAACGTCGAGCCAGGAATACTCTTGTAAGTTCTAACCCGATACACCAAAAGCGCTCAGAATGTTTTCGTCTATGCTAAATGTTTTTTTGATGCGCGAATTTCCTGCATGATGAGACGTTACATGAATAAGACTAGAGAGAAGAGGGGGGGGGGGGGAATTGCTTCACAATGTTTGGTGGGTTCTAGTCTCTCAGGTCTTGCCTCCTTTTTTTCTTCTTTTTTTCTTTCCTTTCTTCTCGTAATTCATTCAACACTCACAAAGTGAAGTGAGATTAGATAGATAACATGAAAACCAGTAAGTAGTTACACCACATTTAACAGCAGACCCTTTTTAAAATAAAATAAAAAACCATTCCAGATTAGGCCCCCCACTTGTCCTACAGAAATCCGTGTAATGCCATTCGTCCAAACAGAGCAGGGTTGATCCAAGGTAAGCAACTTTACACCCGGAAGGGCAAATAAACGTCTTTTTTTTCCCCTTCCGAAGCAGATAAAACGACATCACCAAAGATGGTACTGATTTGCCATGATATGTGCATTGTGCCAGAAGAATAGGCACCAATAAAGCGAGTGTATGTGTCGGTTGAGTAAATAAATAATACATACAACAAGAAGCAGAAGCAAAAAAAGGACAACAAAAAGTTGGAGCGAGTGACACACACGAATCCAGCCTTCCCAGAAGCAAAACCCCCAAGTTATGTACCACACAGTTTATAGACACGAGGCCCCCCTCCTGGAAGACAGGAAACGAAGAAGAGAAAGAAGAAGAGAAGAAGAAGAAGAACAAAAAAAACAAGAGCATCCAGGCAAATGTCCATCCAAAATTCAGAAGAAAAAACACACACACACACACATATATATATAAATATACACACAAAGAATGAATGGACGGTTCCAGCCTTTTTACACCAAAGCATCATGGTTGCGACGTGATTACCTCGGTGATATTGGCGGGACCAACCCCGAGGACATGAGCCAGCGGCGCCGCACCCTCCTCACCAGCGCGGCTCCTCGAGAGCATAGGCACGACAAGATAAAACAGGACAAGAAACAGGGCCATGGTGACGCGCGAGACGAGCGCGCGGACGGACATGCTCAGGAACAAAGTCACAAGCCGGGCGGCGAGGTCGACGAGCGGCCGCGTCCGGGCGTAGGCGGGCGACGCCTCGAGGCGCTCGAGCAGCGAGGTGACCCCCTCGCCCCAGCGGGCGGGCACGAGTGAGGTCAGAGACCTGGTCAGGAACGAAGGTGATGAGGACACGGCTCCTTCTACCACAACAACACCCTGTGCGTCTTGCTTACCTCGGCCGGGGATGCCCTTCTCGAGATCCGCGTCTGCCGAGTTGTACCCTTCTTCTTCTTCTTCTTCGTCGCCGCCGAGGCCGTCGTCGTCTCTGTCGCTCGCGCTAGGCTGCGCGCCTGCGAGCATCTTCTTCTCGTCTTCGGCAGACGCCCACCCCGAGTCCCTGCGGACCCGCTGGTGCTGCTGTCCCTGCCGGCGGCCGCCGGGCCGCTGGGCCACGCGCGTGGCCATGTCTCGGAGCTTGACCGTCTTGGACGTCGCGCTAGGGCCGCCGACGGTAACCGTGAGGACGGAGGGGCTGGGGTCGCTTAGGTAGCCGGACTGGTCCGCACCGCCAGTGGGAGTGACATCGTCACTGTTAAGGGGGGCCGTCAGGTTAGCATTTAACGAGAGAGAGAGAGAGCAAGAGAAGGAAGACTTACTATGGGAAGGCATAGCCCTTGCCATCAAGCTCGGTGGCGTGGCAGATGCGCGCATAGTGGTCAGTGATGGTGTTAGTATAGTACGAGCTCACCACCTCGTCATCAGGCTGGACCGCATCGATCAGCAGGGTGGAGCGGATAAAGGCCGCCGCCAGGCGCGGGGTGATGGCCTCGATCTCGGCGCCGCTCTGGGCAAACGGGCCGCTCGAGTTGGAGAAGATGTCGGCCGTCGAGGGCTGCGAGAAGCTGCCCACCCCGCTGAAGGTGAGGGCGTCGTCCTCGACCGTGCCGTTCAGGGACCCGTACGTCGAGGTCTGGGTGTCGATGGTCAGGACGGCCCCGTTGCTGTACTTGTCCCAGACCTCGGCCACGTAGGGCTCGTAGTAGCCGTCAAAGAGGGAGCTGTTCATGACGATCCCGTTGTTGGGGGACAGGGCGCGCAGGTTGGCGCCGTCCAGCGTGACGATCAGGTCGCTCCAGCCCTGGCCGTCGCTGGCCGTCTGGGCCGTGAGCGCGGTGCAGACGGTGTCGAGGCCATCCGCGGGCAGGCCCTCGACCGTGGTGACGGTCCCGGATGTGTTCTCCAGCGAGAGGCCGATGGGCAGGCAGACAAAGTCCACGCAGGTGATGTTGACGTACAGCTGGGACGTGTTGAAGGTGAACTCACAAAAGTCCCAGTAGACATTGTAGTTGGGGTCCGCGGTGTTGGTGGGCGAGGGCTCGACCAGCGCAGGCCCTTCATTCAGTAGAAAGGTCAGGGTCGCATCTCTGGAGAACCAGATGCGACCTCCGTCAGTGAGAGGAACAGTGATCGTTGTGGTACTTCCCGGCGCCCCCAGCGGGATGGCACAGTCCACAGCCAAGGCTGAGCCATTGCTAGAGGGCGAGGTTGGATAGTAGATAGTCTGCCCGTCACTGCAAAGGGGAAGGAGGCACATGTGTCAATATCTCTTTTTTTTTTTTTGATTTTTTTTGAGCAGAAATAACATAGAGAGAGAGAGAGAGAGAGAGAGAAGGGGGGTTCCTCTTCTGGTGAGATGGTCTTACCTCTCCAACAAATACACAGCATCGTTATTGCCTCCAGCAAGTCCGTTGACATAGGCATACGCGTTGGAGGAGCCCGTGTTGTTGACAAGAGCCACGGTCAACGTGGTGCTGGCCGCAGCGGAGAGAGCGGCGTCGACGTTAGCCGTGCTCTTCGAGGCCAGGTCGGTCGGCTGCTGGAGGATGTGGTCCACCTTGGCCCTCTGGAGCGCTTGCGCGAGGGTCGCCATCTCTGCAGGGTTTCAGCCGGCAGCGGGTGGCGGGCGGGTATTGTGGTTGTTCGTGATGTCGAGCAAAGGGGGGGGGGGGGAGGGTTTCCAAAGAGTGTTATCACACAACGAGTGCGGTAAGGACAGTGGCTCGTGGTATCGACCAGAGACTTGTAGCGAAAAGGAGAGTGGGAAAGGTTGAGCAGAGAAGCCTTTTTGTATTTGCTTTATGACTTCTACTTTGGCTGCCGAGAAAGGGAGAGAGAGAGAAAAAAAAGAGAGAGAGAAAAAAAAGAGAGAGAGAGAGAGACAAAAAGGAGTGACTGAGGTAAGGAGAGTTGTTTTTTTTCTTCTTCTTTCTCTTCCTTTGTCCCCTTGCGAGCTGTAGGAAAGCTCCTCACAATGCTGACTTGCGCACGTGTGTTTGACCTGTCAAGAGGCGTGCCTTCTGACCTTGATCCCGAGGGACGCCTCCGGGGTATTATATACACCACATATTGAACAGCTGAAGCGGTACACTGCTAACGCCCATCAACTTCTCCAACCATCAAATGGTATTAATTTCCACAAAACATCCTTAGTCCTAAGCCTGCCGTCACATCAACATGACAAGATGTGTCAGGACTGCCGAGTCACGGCCGAGGGAGCGGCTCAGAGAGGCAAGAGGTTATAGCTATCAACCCTGTCGACGACCGCTCTTACAGCACGTCCGGGACCTGCATGATATTGCAGGATGAGTATTCGGACGAACTAGGCTTCAATGTGGCACCCTACAACCAGTTCCTTGTGTGTGCGTGCGTGCGTGCTCAGTTCCCCTTCCAACTGGACCCTGGACCGGCGAGGGGGCACATCGCTGATGGGCAAAATGGGAGAGAAGGGGGGGGGGAGGGGGAGGAAGGCAAGGGGCCAACTTCAACCCCGGATGTTCGGCTGCCTGAGGGGCGTTAAACCAGGGACCTTGCCGGGCGTGAAGGAAAAGAAAAAGACAGAGAGAGAGACACACGCAGAGAGAGACAGAGAGAGAGAGAAAAGACGGGGAAACGGGAGATATCCAGGCCCATGCACGCCCCATCGCGGGCCAGACCTCTGAACCCAGAAAGGGGACTGCCGCGCCGGGTATGTAGTAGAATTAGCCCTTGCTCGAGCACGGGTAGCGTACCGAGGGTTTGAGGAAGTTGTCGAGCGAATCAGACGTGTATTCCGGCATTTTGGGTTAATGAGTGCTGATCTCGAGTTGCTGGCTCAGCCGCACAAGGCGAATGGGTGAGAGTATGTGGTCGCCTCCTGCTCATTCATCTTCTCGTCAGGCTAGAATATATCACGGTCGTGTCGCATGATATTTAGGGGTGAGGTTGAAGTGGTGCCCAGAGAGCCAAATAACCTTGACAGACGTAACAAGTCCCCAAAAAAACTGTATCAAGATGACGCTCGCAGGAGAAAGGGATGTGGGCCACGAGGCCGTGGACATGTGAGTCCATGATGATGTAGGTCCCCACCGGCTGGCACTGGACAGAGAGGGACGACTCTGGACGAGGAGACGGCGTCCGAGGACAAATAGTCCACCTCCACACATCCACACACCCATCCACAAATACACCACCCCCCTTTTCCCTCATCCTCGACATCGAAAACCGTACAAGCACTTGCCTGTCCCGGAGGAATTTCAAAGAAAAAAAAAAGAAAAAAAACCCAGAGTAAAAGGGGAGGCGTTCTGCCACAGCATTGCAGATGGGGCAAATGACCAGGCCAAAACCTACACTTTTAGAGTATCGAGAGAAGAAGGGCAACAACGCAAAAGTAGTTTAGACCAGATGGGGAATGATGCAAGAGGGGGGGGGGAGGGGAGAGATTTGGTGGGAGTACGCGGCATGTATTCCGTACAGCAAAAGGGTTGACAGCGAACGAAAGAAAAAGAAAGAAAAAAAAGAGATGATGAGTGCCAGCTGGGTGTGTGTGTGTGTGTGTCTTCGAGCGCCCGCCCCCCTCCTCAACGCCCTGTGGTCTGATGGATGATTCGTGTACGCCATCACAGGTTGACTGTATCGTGATCTATTGTCGACTTGGGAATCGTCCAATCCGGAGTGGCAGCCGAGGATGGTCGTGACCAGGGCGATACGCTGCAGGGAAGGCTCCCCCGGTTCGAGGAAGAATGTAGGAGGGAGGTGGTGGTGGGGGGGGGGGGGGAAGTCGAGGGAAGAACTCGAGAGTTGCATTGCATTGCTTTGCTGTACAGGGCCCCTCTTCTTCTTCTTCTTGTCCTTGTTCTTGTTGTTGACAAATCGGGCCGCGAGCTTGGGCTAAGAAGGGGTCCCCTCCCCCCCTCCCCCCCAAAAAAGGTGCAAGGAATCTGGGGTTTGCGTATGGCATGTGTCGTCTGGCCTGCGAAAAGTGTGGGTTGAGGACGATGAGTGGTCGTTGGACGAAATGAGGTTGTGTCGCTGGCTCGGCTAAACAAGTTTGGCACCCCCCCCCCCTCCCTGTAAGAATGGGGTTCTTCTGCCTGACTCCAGCCAGTCCCGTGGCCCAGCACGCCCCCAAGTGTATTCTGAGCTATCTGATTTTGGGGGAGGGCGATGGGCAAAGGCGCCAACCCCCGGACCAAAGGGGCAATGGTTAGGGGGTGGGGTCACTGGCTGGTGCGTGTGGGTTTTGGGGCCTCTGCTGCCTGTCTGCCTGCCTGCCAGCCTGCCAGCCTGCTAGCCTGACAAGCCCTTTTAGGGCCTATGAGCGCTGAAGAGGAAACAGTACAGTAACTAAGTCACTGGCCAAGATGGGTAGGGGTTTTTTTATTTTTATTTTTATTTTTATTTTAATTTAATCTATTAAGTGAGCTAATTAGAGGGGATTGATTGCCCAAAGATCAGCAGCGATCACAACTTGCAGATCTCGAATAAGATCCCCTGTGCACATCAAGCATGACAAGGGAGGATCCACAGCCTCGACGTTTCTGTTTCTTTATTTTTCTTCTGAAGAGAGAGAGAGAGAGAAAAGACTCACCGAGTCCAAGATCAGATGGCAGCACCACCAACCCCGACCGACCCCCTTGAAGTTTCCATATCCTTCGGGGAATTACTCAGTACTATGTGGTATCCACCACCTTTTTTTTCTTTCTTCTTTGCTTTTTCTTCCTTCTTTATTTCTATCATGGTACACCTTGTTCCCTCTCTCCTCCCTTAATATTATGTATCAGCCACTCACTCGCTCGCTCTCCTTTGCCTCGGTCAAGACGCTGACAACAACCGTCTTCTTCCCCTCTCCACTCAGAGGTCCAGAACTTGTTTGAAGAAGGGGCTGATATCCGAGATGACACCATGCACAAGCCATCTCTTGCTTCTACTAACGCCTCTGTCTGTGCCTGTCAGATTCGTGCTCCGAGGCTAGTGGTTCTCTCTCTCTCTCTCTCTCTTCGAAAGGAGCCGCCACAGGCCTTAGAGGGAGGAGGAGGAGGAGTGGGCGAGGGGGAGGAGGGAGGCACGCCTCATGATCCTGGCTGCCCCAAAAAGAGAAGAGAAAAAAATTAACTTATTGTCCGTCATCCGGCATATGTGGTGTGTCCCCAGGCAGGCAGCAAATCTTTCGGACCGACTCAGGTCTCTCTTTTCTTTTTTTTTCTTCATGGCTGTGAAACCTCAATCCGCAGCCCCATCTTGCTCCGAACTAGTCCCAACAGCATCTATCTTCCTTTCTCTCACACGGCGGGGCGTGACAAGTTGACCCATGTGCTTGGCCCCCCGTTCCTAGATCCTGGGTTGCTGGGAAGATAATTAAAAATTAAAAAAAAAATTAAAAAAAAAAAAAACCAAAGGGGGGGAGGGGGGTTTGTGTCATCGGAGGAGTCCTAAGTGCTTGCGGCGCCGTCCGGTTGAACAGGGACTATCATCAGATCAGCCTCTTCCCTGTCCCGCTCGTGAGACGGGTAGTAGTGATGACAACTCTTTAGAACCTTAAGAGGGGGGAGGGGGGGGGGGGGAATCAAGACCCTGTTCTGCTTCAACTCGTCAGGAAGGGGACGAGCACATGGGAACAAAAATTTCCACAGATAGACCACGAGATCTCTCTCATATCCCGTCTCGCCCTCCTCCTCACACCCCTCTTCGCCTCCACCGCGGGGAAAAAAAAAAAAAATGGCCCTCGAGGGGGCCTCCAGATCTTTGTGTCTAGCATGTGAGTAGTGATGTTATGTTGTCCGCTGTCCTCTTGACATGTTCATCCGGTACCTTGTATGCTCGAGGGATTGTGCATATGCCGGCAGATGGAGACATACCTCGGGGTTTTCGAATCCGACCAAAATAAAGAAGAGAAGAGAGAGAGAGAGAGAGAAAGAGAGAAAAGAGGATCAAATTAACCCTATTTTTAAAACCCACCCCCACACTCCTTTTTACCCTCCGTTATGCTCTCTCCTCGGTCTGTCTCTTGGATAGCGACGAAAACATAAGAGGAAGCCTGACGCGACCACGGAGGAGTTGGACCCCAGAGTAGATCTGTTTCCGATGCAGTGAGTAAATAGTCGGGCGTTTCTTTTTCTTTCTCCTTGTCACATACCTATCTCAGTAGTAGTAAGCATGTCAAGACAGCCGATCTCTCTCTCTCTCTCTCTCTCACTCTCACTTATACCAATCGAGCCTCGGTCGAGCCTGATGAGACTGAGGGGGCCCCTTCATCACTTATCACACGTTGCTTCAAAGAGCCATGTCGGCGTAGTATTCTCGTCGGGCATGTGTCTTGTTGGTGTTGTCTGTTGGAATCAGTACTTTCAACGGCTTTGTTTTCGGTCATATTCTCGACCAAGCGCTTCCGGCTCTGCTACCCGTCGGTCCTTTTTCTCCCCTTGCACCATTGCCTCTGATTTTTTTTTTCTTTTTCTTTTTCTTCTTTTTCTGAGTATCACGCGATGTTCGCAGAGCCTGGAGGAGAGAGAGAGAAAAGTATGCAGAGAGGGATGGACATCAACCTCTGGATTATTAGCGGGCGTACGATTGTGTATACTCCACCGGTCTGTGCTCATAGTCTGCTCCCTCAATGATGTTGTTCCATGCGAGAGGCGAACACGTGAGTGAGTCACTCCGGTCTCAACTTGAGTTCCGCGATATCCTGCATTGCCGTAAGATCTGTTGTCCTCATCCACGGACGGCCAAAAGAACTTCCAAATGCCCACTCCTGAAACCAAACGCCGGGACCTCAAAGCCCATCCAGTGCCCTCCCCCCCCCCGGCCCGTCCCTCGGATATTGCCACCGGCCAAGAAGAAAGAAGAAAAGAAAAAAGGAAGCATAAATGTCCCAACCGTCCCGCGCTCAGAGCCCAAGCATCCAGCTCGCACCCGCGAGCGAGGCCCCCATCAGCGCCCAACTCAAGCGGCTCACCCTCACACCAGCAGCTGCCGCGCCCTTGATGCCGCTGTCCGACGACACCGTCTGGTTCGTCGTCATGTTCTTCTGCCCCGAGAAGAACCACCCTGCAGCGGAGGAATTCGTGGCCGTGACGTCCGGGATGTCGCACACTGCGCCCGCCGAGCTCGGGTCAGCACACCGTGCCACAAAGTCCCCCTGCCGGCTGGCGTCGCTGCTGTTGAAGTACGCCTTGACGTACCCGATCTCGAGCACGGCGTCGCTGGCGGGGGGCCCACCAGACCACTCCGGGTTGCCGTTGCTCCACTGGCTGACGGCGAGGTGGCCTGCGTGCGTGGGCACGGCCGAAGGGTCGTCCATTTCGGCGAGCACGGTGCCGTCCGCGTAGAAGAGGACACGGCCGGGGACCCAGTCGATGCGGTACTCGTGGAAGTCGGCCCGTGGGTCAAAGGGGAGGTAGATGACCTGGTACGTGTTTGTGTGCGCGGCGCTGTAGCCTGCCTCGGCTGAGGCATCGGACTGCAGCACGAGGTTGATTGGGTAGCTGGCGTTGGACGTCTCAAACTGCTTGGAGAGGAACTCCATGTCGATCTCTTGCGTATCGTTGTAGTACTGTGAAGAGGCGTCAGCATGAGCATGAGCATGACCTTGTACCCGCAGTCGTCTCTTCCCCAGAAGAGGACCCAAACTCTGGTTATTTCCCCCCCCCCCCCCCAAACAGACTCACCCAGAAGAAGGCCGACACGGTGCCCGCGACCCCGGTAAGCCTCATGCTGCTCCTAAACGTTCCATACGACACGTCCAGCCGCGCGCTGTCCACCTCACCCCCCTCGACATCCCCATCCGCCTCGGAGCCCCCGACGACCGTGATCTGCAGGCCGTCCCCTTCCGACGACACCGCATTGTCGACATTCATCATCTCGCCGTAGCTGCCGCGGGCGATGGTGGCGTCCTCGCTCCAGTTCTGGCGCACCCAGTCCGTGTTCTTGGCGATGTTGCTGATGTTGACAAAGTTGGTCTCGATCAGGTCCGTCACGACGTACTGCCTCGTCGCGTTGGTGCTGTTGGTCGGCGGTGTCGTGAGACGGTAGCCGCACTCGCAGTCGGCGCGGGCGGGGCGCCCACCTGCGGCGAGGAGCAGGGTGAATGTTGTGAACCTCGAGAGGAGACCATTCTTTCTTCTCCCCGTGGTGGCCATCTCGAGGCTGGAGGGTCGGCGCGCCATGGCGCTTCTCGGAATGATGGCAGCAGGTGCGAAGTTTCGAAAAGTTTAGTTTTGGTTCTGAATGGACCAGCAGCAGCAATGGTTTCCTGGGGTCCCAGCAGCGGCTTGGATGCGTGAGGTAAAAATGCTGGTCTCAGCGAGGTGTCGCAGACGATAGCAGCGATTGCACAAGACAGCGCAAGAGTGTCACGCGACACACACACACACACACACACACACGCAGCAACTAGTTACTCAGGTGCAATCTCTCTCTCAAGAAGCGAGTCAATCAATCCCAGTGATAAACGACCGAGTGTGAATCACTGAACCAACCAAGTGACACACAGCCTTCAAAGTGTCAACTGTCAAGTCAAGTCAAGTCAAGTAAAAAAAATAATAAAAAAAATTAAAAAAATAATTTAATAATCATACCCTGCTGCTGCAGATAGAAAGCGGATGTGTTTTTTTTTCTTCTTCTTTTCTTTTCTTTCCCGAGACGGCGCTTCCATGGGGAGGAGAAGGCAAAACTCCCTCCTCCTCCCTTGTATCCATCTGATCATTTGGTTGGCTGGCTGGGAGAGACATGGTTCGAGATCCTAGTAGAAGAAGAAGCAAAAACAGGCACCATGGCGCTTCTGCAAGGGCAAGATAATGTATTCCCGGGGACCAGGACACGGAAAGGCGCCAATGGCAAAAAAGCAAGCAAGGAAGAAGGGGGGGAAAAAGGCTGGGCTGGGCTGGGACGGAATTGCCGATCTGGAGTCGTGCAGGAAGGACGACCTCCTCACCCGCATAGGGGGTTTTTCTGTTTCAGTTACACAAGGACATTTGCCCAAAACAGAGAATTGGAAGAAGTGATCATCCAAGACAGCAACCACAGCCAGGCACGCCAGGCCAAAGGGTAGTAGGGGCAATGTGATTATTCCTCCCTTCGGTGGTGCAAACCTGATCAAATCACCTTCCCAGCGTGGTAATATCTCGGCGATATCCCTGTCCTTAGGACCTCTGCGTATTTCACATACTATGAAAAAAAGAAGAAAAAAAAAATCTTGCTGCCCATACGATGCCTAGTACGTGGACTTATCACGACAGCCTCTCTCTCCTCAAGGGTTACGCCTCGGTCAAGTCGGCCACAAGAGTCCCAACCAACCGGAGCCAACAAGACAGCTGTGGGCGTCTTGCGGGTTGGCGTACATGTCATGTCATTCATCCACAGGAGCATTCATTGCGCACATGTTTATAGGGAGAAGAGAGACGTTGCTTGAACGCTAGACTAGAAGAATGCTCCTGTACACCTCGAAATATCCGAGTCTCGAAAAAACAGAAAAAGGAAAAGTCAACCATCATTAATAAAAAAAGAGAACAACAAAAACAACAACAAAGAAACAATAACACGGACAAACAAAAAAACAAAAACAAAAAACCAATCTCGTTGCGAACCTCGTTATTGCATTAATTCTGGCCCCGACGCAAAACCCGTTCCTACGGCCCTCCAGCATGTCCATGTTTCCACGTCTAGTACACCACAACAAGCTGACATAAAGAGATCAAGAACGAGGAAACGGCAAACCAAACAAACGCAAGAGTATCGAACAAGGTATCAGGAAAGGAAGACAAACCGAGATAAAGAAATGAAATAAAAGATGAGGGGAAAAAAATAAAAAAAGAGAAGGAGAAAAGAAAAAAAAACACGAAGGATTAAAAAGTAAACGGTAGGGTCGCCGTAGCGAAAAAAAGGACAAGGAGAAGAAGAGTCCTAATCCTCCCATTGGGGCCAGCCAACGAATCCATCCGTGCTGCAGATATTAGGTTGCCCGCCAGAAGCATGCTTCAGCCCTCTCAACCTCTCGACCTTTCCAAACCATGTGAAAGGACCAAAAAAGCATGACCGACCGGGCTTTTTTTAACCAAACCTGCCCCATCCTTGGTTTATTACCAGTGACCCTTCGTAAACATGTAGACGAACAAAAAGCAAAAGGAAACCAAAAAAAAAAAAAAGAAAAGGAAAAACAAAAAAAGCAGATAGGAAATCGGAAAAGATTCGATGACAAGAACCCTTCGCCCCCACGCCAGACTATGAAATCAAAAGTAGTAGGAAGGACATGGAGAGTGAGTGTGTGCCCCAAGGAAAATCGCCTCATCCCCTCGAGCAAGGAGATAGGAGGGAGACGTGCACGTGTTCAAAATGATCGCAAGGATCAATACACGCTGTCTGCGTCAGCTCCCTGCGAGGTCATAGACGGCGTCGAGACGTCGGACGACATCTCAATGTCATCGACATAGCCGCGCAAGGCCTGCGCGTGGAGACGGAAAGACTCGCCCATCAGTCGGGTCATTCTGCAATACACATACACACGGTTAGCGACCACACACATCTAGAAATCGGTGTAGGTTTGGAGGGGAATTCAGGCACTTACCCCCAGACGACAACCTCGTCAAGCATGGAGCCCCACAGACGGGCCACAACCGAGCCCAGCTGGGAGAAGTAGTGCTGCTCCAGGTCCTTCTCGAACAGTTTCCGGATCTTGTTGTACATGACCATCTCCTCGTCGGTGGCTGGCTCTTCGTCGTGTTCCAGACGGTAGAGCCAGAGGCTGAGGATGATCATCAGATCCATGCCGCAGAGAGGGTGCTCAATGCTCCAGTTGGTCGGAGAGGTGCGGGCAACCCAGCGGACACCCTGGACCACCGCAGTCTCAATGCAGTCATAACACTCCTGGATGACCTTGATCATCTCCGAGGAGCGCTTGACCCGGTCCCGCGCGCCTGACATCGCCGCAGCGACTTCGTACGAATCATGGTAACGAAGAGCTTCCTGGACGGTCTTGAGGTCGACTTCGAGTCGAGCTCGGGCGCTGCGGAACATGGCCGTAGCATTGAAGATCAGGGGGTGGCCCTTGTGAGGCGAGATGATGGGCACGGTAGCAGCCTCGGGCTCGCAGAGGTCGAGGGATTTCTCCCACGTCTCGAGAGCGAGCCTGAGCTTGTACTCGGTGACCACATCCTGCAGGGCCTCGGGGCTGCGCTTGTGGTACCAGACCTCAAGGAAGAGCGCGTTGATCATGACACGGGTGGCAAAGGCGCTGTACTTGAGCGCCTCGCCCTGGAACAGCTTCTCGTGCGCCTCCATGAACGTCATGCCCGCCGAGGCGCCCAGCTGTTCCTGCCAGGCCACCTCGTCGGCCACCGTCATGTTCCAGAGAGCTTCCGTCGAGGGCAGGTGCAGGTCCTCGAACTCGTTGAAGCTGATGGCCGGCGTGTGGTTGAAGGACAGCGTCAGGAGGCCGAAGAAGATGTAGACCGCGTAGTACGTGCGCCTGCAGCCTTCATCTTCGACCCACTCGGCACGCGTCGGCAGGCGGCCTTCACGGGCCTCCTGTCTCAGCTTCAGCTCGTAGCGGTTCCCAGCGACCATGTTCGCCAGGAGGCTCTTGATCGAGCAGGCCCATTCCAGGCCCTTGGGGTCGCCACTCCAGCTCGCGAAGATCATGTTCAGCAGGGAGCCCTGCATGGCCCACAGCGGGCACTTGCGGGAGCTGAAGTTCTCCTTGTTCTGGAGGAACTGGTTGACCAGGATCTTGCTGCCGACGTGCAGCATGTAGGCCTGCTCTTGGTCGAAGGCGTAGAGCGCACCGATGGACAGCACAGTCAACAGCAGGGCAGGCGAGACCTTAGTCGGCTCGAACGAGGCCGGATGGAGGAACGGCAGGTGGTGATGAAACATGCCAAAGTAGGTCGAAAGATACCGGTTGAGGCAGGCGAGGTTCGGCAGACGGAAGCCGTCCGGGATGGCACGCTCGGCATCATTGCTGCGGATGTTCTCCTGGATCATGCTGCGTTCCTCATCGCTCTTCAGCTGAGGGGCCTTGAACCCGGCCGACGTCTGACGAGCCTCGCCCTGCGAGCTGGGCGTGCCGGCAGCAGAGGTCTGGGCCGAGCTGGCGAGCGACTGCGAGGTCACAGAGTCATGACCGTTGGCCTGCCGAGGGAACATAGGGCTGGACTGGGGCTGGATAGTGCTGGCACTGGTAGCAAGCGAGTGCTGAGAAGCAAACGATCCGTTGGCCGAGGCGAGCGCGGAGTTCTTGTGCTCCCCGTGGAATGCGTCCCACTGGGTAGGAAGGCCGATGGCGCCGTTCGGGTAGGTCACGGTCGGAGGGTCCATGATGGCGTCGCCGTTCTGGGCAAACGGGACCTGGCCAGCCTCGAAGGATCCGCTGTTACCGTGCATGACAGCAGTGGCCTTGTGATGGAGATCAGCAACAAGCATGGCTGCAGTCTCGACATCGAAGCCGTTGTCGGCACCACCACCCATGTGCTCTAGGGCAGAGTCGTCGAGACCCAGTTCAGGCTTGGCAGCAGCGGCAACCGTCTTGGGCTTAGGACCACCACGGCGCTTGCCATCGCTGTGAAGAGGGATGCCTCCATCCTTGGCATGAACGGTTCGATCATGTCGCAGGAGAAGATCACGGCGCACGAATGTGCTCCTGCACTTCATGCACTTGAACGGCCGCTCCTTGGTATCTGCGTGTGGGTGTGTGTGGTCCAGGTCAGCTTACAGCCACACGCGAAAATTTTTTGCTACCGCGGCTTGTGCAACACACAGGATACTACAGCGCTCTTGCACGACGCGAGACGTGGAGTGTCTGTAGGGCGACGGCATGTATTGGAAAAGAAGAGAGAGAGAAAGGGAGAAAAAAATAAGGAAAAGGAGGGGAGGTGGGAGGGGGGGGGTGTCACGTACGAGAACGCTCATGTCTGCTTCGGTGCTCGCTCCTGCTGAAGGCACGGGAGCAGTACTGGCACTTGTACTTCCTCTCTGGTGCGAGTGAGGTCTTTCGCGAGGCGGGCGTTGGAGACGCAGTGGCGGGCACGGGCACAGCGGAAACAGCTGCGCCAGGCATCTTGGAAGACGGTCTGTCGCGTTGGGGCTGAGGTCGAACGAGACTTGCGAAACGGGAACGTGGTTCCAGTCACGGCAGGACGGACGGACGACGACGCAGTGGATTGACGGCGACGGTTGGCAACGACGGTCGGCACTCGGAAAACTTTATTAAATTGACACCCTCACAGAACGATGTTGAAAATCGCCTGACTCCTCGCTCGCACGCGGCTCCCGTGGGATTTAAAGTGTGTCGACTTGACTCTGAGGGGCGATGTGGTTCATTTGGGTCGGTATACGGGTCATGGACGAGACCTGTGTATGGGGGAAGGGATAAGATGGCAGCAGTGGCCAAATCGATGTACTTGGAAGTGAGGGGATGGGTCCTGCTCCGGGACAAAGAAGAAGAATATGTGGTGGACTCGAGGTCGATGCAGGTTGTGCAGGTGGTGATGGTGGTTGTTGTTGTTGTTGGTGGAAGGAAGGAAAAAAAAAAGTGTTGGCAGTAAATGCGGAGTTGATGATGAACGGGAGGAGGAGAGGAGGGGTTGGCTTCTCTTCACGGCGGGAGTCGCAGAGGAAAAGGGAGGGCCGAAATTTGGGTGGCCCTTGTCTCTTTGGAGGGGCGAGGGGGGGGGGTTGTGGGAGGGGGAAGAGGTGGCCCCAAAAACTGTCTAGCGCACATTGGCTGTAAGATTGCCCTTGGGACGGCGCAGTACAGGCTACCTACTGATGTGCGCCACCCGGGTGCTGGCCTCAGGTAGAGGGGACACATGCCATCCCACCTGCAGAACAAAGTGGGGTCATTTCTTCCAAGCTCCGGAGGGGTGGAATGGCCTAAACCTCACTAGACCCACAAGGATGCCACCGTTGTACTCTGCTATAGTACTGTAGTAGTACCTGTAGGCTGCCAGCTGCCCAGGCGCCCCTACCATACTCACCACAAGTACATACTTACAACTATGGTAGCACGCTCTTACTTGCATGCTGTACCATACCTATTACGACAGTTTGGTACTATAGTACACCTCACACGACGGGTGCCTTCCCCCTCCCCACCACCCCCTCCCTCTCTCCTTACTCTACAACAAACCAACTCATCTCGTCGAGTACAGTACTTACTTGCTTCTGCAGGCCTGAAATCATCACTAGGCGACATAATGCCTGGAAAAATTAGATTTCTTCGCTTGTCTTTTCTTTTTCTATCATACCTGAGACAAACAACCATTTGATTCTGATCGATCGACCCAGAGTCTCAGCACGAGAGACGAGAGACGAGAGACTACGCGCAAGGTGTCATAGGATGGAGGAAGTACCATCCATACAACAGCTGAAAGAAAGAGAGAGAGGGGGGAAGAGGAGGAGGAGGAGGAGGAGGAGGAGGGGGAGGGGTGTGTGTGTGTGGCCCAACCTCCCTCCTAAATTGCCCCACCCCCACGACGACGATCTAGTCCAGTGTCTTTAAGCAGCTCCTCACAGCCCGAGGACACACGAGACACGTCGTACTACGGGCACAGTGCAGGGTGTTCTCGATCCCGGGTTGGTGGTGAATATGGTTGGACAAAAGACACCCGGCAACCAAGACGCGGGTAAGAGCCAACTTTTTGCATCTGATGCTGTCCCTCTTCCGCCCCCCCTCCCCTCCGCCAACAGCAGAATTATGGGGCTACCAAGAGGTCTGCACATCATCACCATGAGATCTTCTCCCTGATGGTGGTATACGGATCCAGACCTGATCTTCCTTGGGCCTTATGTGAGATCGTCTGACTTGTGAAAGGGTCAAGTCTTTTTTTTGAGGCCTTGCTCTGCCCTCGATCATCGCGAAGGGGGCTTCTCGTGTGTGTCCCTTGGGGGAACTTGACAGCAACAATGAGGTGGCCCCAGCGGCACGAGCACAGCTGCATTCTAGCTTTGGGTTCTTGGGCCGGCTAGCAGCACGAAAAGTGGATTTCGACATGCAAGAGAGCCCGTTTCTTCCCAAGGGCGGTCAGTCCTTTTTTTTCTCCCTCCCTCTCTCAAACAACTCGACTCGTTCAACCAGTGGTCAGCCTCCAACGAGGGCAGGTGTCCTCGTGATGACGGCACCACGAACAGGATGAACTTGGACAAAGGGGCCACGTTGCGCCGGTGCAGCTGGAATGGCGGGCCCAAGCGTGTTCCCCCCCCCCTCTTCCCCCTCCCCCTCTCCCGGTGGGTGGGCAGCAGGGCAGTCACATTCACCCTATGCACACCACCCACCCTCACCCATTGGGACTTGGTCGACCCCCAATCAGCCGTGAGGGTAGCCCCACGTCCTGGCACGCCTCGGTCTCTCGCGTCTTTTCCAGAACAGAAAAGCAACCTTGGTGGTCCTGAAATAGCGGCCTAGCGTCATCCCAAGACACGCAAAGGGATGGCCGTCCCGTCATTCGATTGCCCGGGACGCCGGCTGACCTGCACCTCTCCACCTGCAAGAGAAACTCGCTACTGCAGCGTACAAGTGAGGCTGGTTGCAATCTAAACTCCAGCCTCCCACATCCAATCATTGACGGTCTTTCTCATGCACCTCACTACTGCAACCACTTCTCTCTGCCTCTGTACGGTCAGTGAATTGTCAAGGTGACCACGCCTAGCACTGGTGGCCATGAGGCCCCTAACTAACAACAGACTGACGACGTGGGAAGCAGAGCAGAGCAATGCAATGCAATGCAATGCAATGCGAACGACGCCTACCAGTCATTCGTCATGCGGGGCAGACGAGGTAAAGCAAACCCCATGAGGAGGGGCTGGCTCCTGGACACCGCCGTTGCACCATCCGGAGGCTTACCCCTCGGTCTCGGATCACTAAAGTGCCCAGCAGTTCACACGTGTGCATTTGCCGTCCGCGGGGTCAACCTCGCTGGGGCATGAACAAACATTCACCGTCTCTCATCTGCCTGTCTGCTTGGAGCTTCTTGTTCTGGAGGGGGGTGGGTGGACGCAGTGTGGATCTCATCCTTCTGCATCACGAAAGAAACCCGGATCGCTCGCTTATGACCGACCGATTTGACGGTCAGCACGGCATGGGAGGGGATAATTGAGCATGAACTTTGATGAATCGAACACCCGCCATTGAAAAAATTTTCCCAGGTTCCTGGCCCGCCGCAACAAGCCACGGCTTCTGGAAGACCAGGCTGGTGCTTCCGTAGCGGCCCTCCTGGGCCATCAATGCCCCTTGAATCCCTGCTGTGGTGGTATTGACCGAGTTATCGATTCAGCGCGCGACTCTCTGCTGGCGCCCCCCCCGCCGTGCTGTACATAGTACTCAGACAAAGTTACACCCCCGAGTTCTCGTATCAGCACGTCACTGGCGTTGTTTTTACTTCTCCTCTGGCGCGCCCACGGCATCCGCATTGACCGACCCCCCCCCCCTCCAATGGGCGTACTGTCTCCATTGAGAGGGAGGCCATGCCGCTGAAAGAATCAACACGCGTGCCTGAATTCCCCGGGAGGCCCGTCAAATTAAGGGCGGCTTTGACCCGCCAGGTCCGCTTCCTGGCAGGGCTGTCAGAATGTGGATCTTGTCTCCATTTTTGCGACTGTGGGAACAAGCGACGCGGCATCTGCTGTGGATTGCAAATTGCCCAAGCCACCGCTGTTTGGAGGGGTCGCGTCTGACTACAGAACAGGATTCTCTGAGCGGTCACGAAATTTCCCGGCAATATCACAATCAACATGCTGTGGTAGGGCCATCGATCGCATTGCCAAGGGCCCTGCGGGTCTGGAAGCATCACATACTACGAGGTGGCCTGAGAGAGTGGGGGAGAGAGAGGGAAAAAAGAGAGGCCTCACAGGCGAGCTGCAAAACCTCCCTCACCCAATCCCTCCCAATCCTGTGTGTGGGTGTGTCTGTTTTGAACGGATTTGAACCCTAGCAAGCCCTTGACCCCTCGATTTCCAATTTGCGGAGACCCTTCCTTGGTTCTTCGCCAGTGGTGTGAGGACTCGTTTTCGCGTCCCTTGATCCGCCACGACCTTTGGCATCCAAAGCCACATCTGGCTGCGCAGCTTGGCCTTTCATCGTCATTGGGGCGGGGGGGGGGGCAACAAAAGAATTTAGAAAAAAGAAAGAAAAAAAAGCCTTTCTAAACGTCAAAATTGGACCTCTCACATCCGGGATCAGTGCCCCTTTTCTTAGCCCTTCCAGGCTTACGTTTCAGCAGCACGTTCGTGGCAGTCAGGAAAGCTCTGCCACAGGGCAGGCTTTCGCATTATATGCTCCCCCCCTCCCCCCATCCTCCTTGCAACCGACCTTTCCAAGCTGAGAGAGAGAGAGAGAGAGACCTTACGATAAAAGCGGTCTACTTATCACTGTGCCGTCAATTTATGGCTGCAAGTGCGCGAGCGCGCGCGCCGGACGGCGGGGGCTACACAGTGCAGCTCTGGACAACTCAGCGAACAGGCCTCGTGGGTGGATCCGTCCGGACTGGCCCAAAACTCACAGAGGCCCGCCCGAACGAACGACTGGGACACGGAGGGTCCGCGGCAGCACTTCCGGGATACTACTAACCCTCATTCCCGGGGACCATTCCCCGGTGCAGTTTGACACATGGCTGCTAAAAATTGCACCCTAGTTTTTCCCTCATTTCGACGTGCAGCACACCACCGAGGAGGAGGAGCCTGGGCTCGCCTTGAAACCTGTTTATGGGCCATGATGTGTGTGCTGTTGAGCCACGCTCGCTCGTACACAGGTGGTAAGTAGTAGGGCACCTACTGCAGTATCAGATTCAGGCATTTGTCTCATGCCACAACAGAGAAGAGTATCTTCTCTCCAGATTGTCCTCCTCGCCAGTCAAATTGCTATGAGCACAGCTTTTTGCCCGCTCCAATTTTGGGATCAAGGCCTTCCCATGGGTCGTTCGTTGCTGGCCTGCACTTCCCCCTGACAATCATGACTGCTCGTTTCCTGTGTCTCAGCCTCTTCTGATCTGAAGCTGTGACCAATTTCGCGAGACAAACAAGCCCGTACATGGCTCGACGATCGCCCTCCCGATACATCCCCCACCAAGTCAGTCCTTGCAATGACCTTAGGGCCTCTCTGTAGGCTTTGCTTCTTCTTTTTCCCTTTTCTTCTTACCTCCACAATCCCAAGTGACGGCATTCATTCCCTTGGGTGGGTTCCCGACGATAGTGCATCGCGAAAACAGTCATGGGCCCGAGCTTGGATCCACCTGATCTCATATATTCGGCGATCGTCTCGGAGGGTGGGATGAGTCTCAAACCCAGATTCAGGAGATTAAAAACGATGATGCTTAGTGAAGCTTGTGAGCCCGATCGATCTCTTGGTCCAGGAACCCCAGGTGCCCCAGCGTGCCCCAGGAACTCCCCAACAACTGCGACTTGTTGGTGGCGTATGAAGTTTGAGGCTGGTATCCAGTCTAAGAAAAGAAAAAAAGGAGAAGAAAAAAAAGGGGGGGGATGTCAGACACAGGGCAATGGTTGACGGCCGTTGACATATCTTTTGTGCCACGGCGCGTTTCACCCCTCTCTGAGCTGTCAGGCGTCTTTAGCAAAGGGCCCAATCTGGATCTGCGCAGATCGCAGACATCATTGCCGCGGAAACGGCATCAAGTCACTGGCTCAAAGATGACTGCCACCGTCGTGGCTTTGGCTCAGCTCCGCTCTCTGTCTCGATGCCACAGCGCGAATTTTGCAAGGAGCTGCGAGATGGTTCACCCCCGGCGCAGGGCAGGAAGCCAGCTTGGAGTTCGACATGTCAGGTCTCTCCCGGCCCAGAGTCAATGCGTTATTGGACGGTCGCCCACGATGCTTGAGCATTGGGCACGAGCTGAACGAAAGGGGTCTGCAAGGAAAGTGACAGCAACTCAAGAAGACAGACACATCTTTGGTCGAGTGACGAGGATCGGTGTCTGGACAAGAGATGGTTCGCCAATGGGAGGGCCGCCATATACCTTTGGAGCGATTGCTGCTCACTGGAGATGCCAACCGCTTGGATCTGAGTCCTGTGCCCATTTGGCTCGGTCGACGGCCCAGCAGGTGTGCCGCGCCACAAAAGGAGGATAACCAGACGGGTAACGTGATTGGTACAACGTCCGTTCACGGTGGCGTCTTGGGTGCTATCACTGCCATATCTGCTTCGGTTTCACACGGAGGCCTGCTGGTCTCTTTACTTATGCCTATAGCTCCTTGGCCCGCCGGCTGCCCGAACAGTGGTCGAAGGGCCTGAGATGGATTGGTAACTAGAAAGAACTGAAAAAGAAAGGGGCAGCGGGCGAAAGCATTCGCAAGTGGCGCAGCTTGGAGGAAACATCGTGCGGCTTCCCCCTCCCGGTACATCTCAGGAGGGCTTTGCCAGGCAAACACCGGCGCTATCTACACTGGCCACCAGACTCAACAGGGGCGCGCTCGGGCGGCACTCCTTTTTCCCACCTCCGCGTCAGGGCACAAGTATTATGGGGGCCGTGGGTGGTATGTATCACGGCATCAGCTACGGTCCGCCGTCGTTGTGCGCCGGCCCTCCCGCGCTCGTCTCTGGTCACCTAGTGTGGACACTCGAAGAGAGGGAGCCTTCTTCTTCGTGTAGATGGTTTGCACGGGAGATCTTGCTTGCCTACAGAGGCCTAGAGAGATTCTTGTGACCCATCGCCTCTTTCTGTCACTTCTCGATACGCCACGGAAGAATGAGGTTCGGGATCTGGAGTGGTCCGCCCCCCCCCCCCCTCCAATGTACTATGGTAGGTTCATTCTGTTACTTGTACCGTCCGACGGAGATTTCTTTTATCGCAATGCCCAACTTATGATGTCCGTGATTACACGTCTTCCGACCTCAGAACCGCTCCCAATTCGCTCCGAATGCCTTTTATGGTGGTGTCAGAGGGGCACCTCTATCACGAAGTCGCACTGCCACGCGGACCATCAGTCTTGATGAAGCATCTGAATACGATATCTCGTCCCCAACCAAAGAAGAAGAAGAAGGAGGAGGGGGAAAACCACAACAACAACAACAACAACAACAACAAAAAAAAAAAAAGTGAGTGATGCTCTACCGGGCGGGGCGTGGGGGTTTCTCTCAAGACCATCCAATTTGGGCATGTGAGAAGAGGCCCACCCTTCTCTCTTCCTTTATCCCCCCCCCCCCCTCTTCGTCTTTTTTTCTCCGGGCGGAGGACTTCCAGGACCATGCGGCCCGTGGATTTGACGTGTGTACCATAGTATGTCTCATTTGCCAGTGGGCTCGGCTCGCCGAGCTGGATGTCCACGGTCGGCGACCGTTTCTTCCTGGGGAGGGGAGCTGCCTGGAAGAGGAAGTTGCTTTTGATCTTGATGGCTACGGCCTCATGAGTGGCCCGATTACGAAGGGGTTAGAGAGGGAGAGGGGGGGGGGGCGGCGGCGCGCACGGAGCGAGCAGCATTGGTTTTTCTTTCTTCTTTTCTTTTTTTTCTTATCCCGTTGGTTGGACTTGGAAGGGGGTTAATTAGTCTCTTGTGGCGGTCTCAAATTAACCACAAGAACAACTTGGCTTTGGAGCGAGACAAGGTCGTTCGATAGACTCGGGAGGCGGCAAAACAATGGTGCAGCAAGTAGCCAACAGCAAGAAAAAGAAGAATGATAAAAAATAAAACAGAGACGCGGCAACCAGCTCGGCTCAGTTGCCAGTAACAACACACAATACACACACATTCACCCAGCAAGTGAGGCTGGATGTCGCTCCGATGGTGGAGTGCCGGCATTTTTTTTTTTCTTTCTGGATGAGACATCTACACACCCTTCTTTTTTACCTCACCTCCTCTCCTCTTCCTCCGTCCGTTCCCCTCGCTCGACCATCCAAGTAGGATGATGACGGAATTCAATAGGCCTGTCCAGGCTATCCCATCGGTCGAAAATTTTTAAGAATCCTCCCTGCTGGGTGCGTGGGCATCCTTCGAAGGAGGGGTGGGGAGGGGGAGGGGGGCCTTTTAGATGGGAAGCGGAGCGTATGTACTCTTTTTTTTTTTTTTGCTTCTAGAAGACCGTCGTCATCTGCAAACCCCTGAGATCCTGATCCTTCTGTGATGACAAGCTGGGAGATGTCGGGGGTCCAGCGATGCCCTTTTGATTTTTTATCATCTATTTTCTTATTTCTTTCTTTCTTTCTCTCCGTACCTCCCCAACCCACCCCTCGTCAGCCGGTGCTCTATGCAGCGCGGTATTCAGCCCTCTTTTTTTCCTCTCTCTCTCTCTCTCTCTTCCGTATAAGCAGCAGCAGCACCCTACGCAGTTGCGAGCGTTTCGTCTGAAAAGGGGAACTGTAACTACAGGAAGAAAATAACTAGGAAGAAGAAGGGAAAGAAAGAAAGAAATAAAGAAAGAAAGAAGGGAAAAAGATACGTCCCGAGCCTCGGTGTACCAAGATGCTGGATGCGAGGCTTGGCGAGACTCCTGTCAGCTCGAATAAGGCCGGCGGTTGTTTGCCAGATCGGGACAACAACCGTGGTGCGAGAATGAAACCTGTTCCCCACACCGGTGAGCCCAGAGACGCAGCGCCGTGCAGACGCAATGCAACGGTGCGCCTTATCTCTTAACTTTCCCATCCCCTCTTCTGCTTTGCTGCTTTTGGGGGGAGGAGAAGGAGGGGGGGGGAGGAAGGAGGGGACCCCTCGTAAAATTAAGCTGCTTGCAGAAGAGCACGCGCGCAGAGAGAGAGAGAGAGAGAGAGAGAGAGAGAGAGATGGGAGACTAGGAGTTGGTTGCCCACTCGGCAGGCCGGCACCTCAGCGCACAAGCAACTAATTGTACAGTAATGGATCCCCTCTTCCTTCTCCTTCTCCTTCTCTTCCTCCTGATCATACCCCCCTCCCCTCTTCTCTCTCTCTCTCTTTCTCTCTCTCTCTATCTCTCTCGGCGGGGTGTAAAGATGGGGGTGTCGCTATTGTCGCATCCAGATCAGATGTCCCCATGTCCTTCCCCCCCCTTCTCTTCCCTTCTTTAACGCTGACGATTCAATACCACGCGACCCCAAAAATGCCCTGAGCAACCCCGGACTTTGCATGCAGCGGACCTTTTGGGCATGTGATTCGGGAAGACGATCTTTTTCTCTCTGGACCGTGTTCGAGATCCCAAGGCACATGGGCAAAAGTGGCTTTTCTTAATTTTTTTTATTTTATAATCACCAGCTGATCTGGGGGGGAGGGAGGGGGGGTTTCTCTTTCTTACAAAACAAAAGTAATCTTGTTCTTTGTCGTGGTTGCAATACTCGGGCTGCTTAGGAGTGTATGAAACTCTGCCGTCAGCTGTGGGAGGGGGAGACTGTTGTAGATGCCGGATGATGCTCGTATGATAATTTGCGGGTTTTTTTCTTCTTTCTTTCTTTTTCATCTGCCGAGTGCTTTTCCCCCCTCCCTCCCTCCCTCCCTCACAGAAGATTAGCTTTTGCCCATTACTCAGAATCATGCCTTCAACCCCCCCCTCTTCCCCCCCTCTTCTTTCTCAGGTTGAGATTTGAGATAAGCAGCTAGGGTTTCTATGTAGATACTCTAAGAAGAACTTGGCACTTGGGAGAGGTGTCCAGTCAGACGGGCCGAGCAATGAGATTCCTACTCGGTACCGCAAATCGCAAGGCGTGGGCGAGGCGGTCCCAGGGACGGGGGGCTCAGAAGGGGAAGGACTTTCATGAGCAAATAATTCCGCCGTGACATCGCTCGTGAGCTGAGAGATTCCTTGACGGGCGAACGGGTGCTATTGTACCGTAGTACATGTGTACTCTCTCTCTCTCTCTCTCTCTCTCTCTCTCTCTATTTTTTATTTTATTTTAATGTTTTAAAAAATCTCGGGATACGCAAACTATAGGGGTTCAAGACCCTTGGCTAGATAAAATATTGTTGTTATTGATTGTTGGGGCTATATGTGTAGTAAGAAGTCAATATGATGGGACAGCTACATCTACAACATGATGGCTCAACAAGTAAAAAAAAAAAAAAAAAAAAAAAAAAAAAAAAATAATAATAATAATAATAATAATTTGCGTGATAAGATGGAGAGAGACATTTGATGAGGGACGAACCTGGTACACAGCCCTCATGTCAGTCAGCACAACACCCTCTGAGGTGTCATGGGTGAACACAGCTTTGTCAGTGTCAGCTTCCAAGGGTCACTGGTTGGGTCAAGATGACGATGCGGTGTAGCCCTTGTGGTTTGGAGAGGGGGATTTGTTCAGAGAGAGAGAGAGAGAGGAAATCGGAAGAGAGAAGGGGAGGAAAAGGTGGTTCCAGGAAGTCCGAGCAGGTATCATTGCGACAATCGTTGTGTGGGTTGTCTACAGTACAGAAAGAGAAAGAGAAGGAGGGATTCCCAGGCTTCACCCATGTTGGAGTGCATGCCCAGGCCCTGAACCCCGCTTCCTCCAGCCCCAGTGGTCCTTGGTGGTCCCCTAATGCTGCTTCCTCCTCCTTGCCAGTACACAGTGCTCCAGTCCGAATGGTAGAGGCGGACCGTATTCCCCCCCCCCCCCAAAAAAAAAGTCCTGCCAGTTAGTTGTGCCCGTGCCACCCTCTGGCCCCCAACCCCTCCAAGGTCAACAACGCCCAGCATACCCAGCCTACCACCCATAGCAGTTAACATTAGCAACAGGGCTACCCGCTAACTCACGGGAGAACAGACGGGCTCAACGTCCCCAAATCCCCGCTCCCAACTCCACCCTCTGAACGAACCCAGCAAACCACCAGCCAGAGAGCCTGAGCCTGTACGGTTGCCAGTTTGCTCTACCGCTGCAGCTGCTGTACCAGAGGGAGAGAGAGAGAGACGGATACTCCCAGTACCTCCTGACCCCTCTCCTTTTTTTTTTGTTGGGAATATTCTGTTTTAACCTTTTCCCCCGCTCTTCTTCTTTTTCTTCTCTCTCTCTCCCCTTGCATCTTGATTTTTGCCCCTTGTGGAAACTTTGTAAGCAAAGAGAAGAGAGAGAGCGAGAAAGAGCTGAGTGAGACCTTTGGCATCCCCTAAAATTCAAGCCCCCCCCGCCCGACCAACCCTGGTCGTCTGCTCTTTCTTGTCACCTCGCGCCTTAGCAATAGTGCTCTCCTACGTACAGGCGGTATCCATCTCCCCCCTCCCCCCCAAAAAAAATAACCAGGGAGGGACCTGGCCCATACTCTCTTCCGCCCCCCCCCCCCGTCTCTCTCTCGCTCTCTCATCCCGCACACTCCCGCGTAACCAGTTCACCCAA
The DNA here is from genome assembly GCA_014849355.1 of Cryphonectria radicalis. Taxonomy (NCBI): domain Eukaryota; kingdom Fungi; phylum Ascomycota; class Sordariomycetes; order Diaporthales; family Cryphonectriaceae; genus Cryphonectria; species Cryphonectria radicalis. The sequence goes on from JACWQW010000022.1 coordinate 46,659, forward strand.
TTAATAGTACAACAACCGCTTGCCGCCAGACATCGCACCAGGCCAGGCCAGACCAGACAGGGCCTAGCAGTCCAGATACGACGGGGCCCAATACCAAACAACCCCAGCCAGGGGACCCGTATTTCTCCTCTACTCCCGTATTTCCCTGCCCGCTACCCGCCCACCAGAGACAAAGCCTATCGCAGGTCATCCTGACTGCTGCCAATTTCCAGGAAGATCAGAGCAGAGCACAACAACAACAACTACTACAACGACGGCACAGCACAGCACAGCACAGCACAGCACAGCACAGCACAGCACAGCACAGCACAGCACAGCACAGCACAACACTGCGCTGCATAGCACAGCAGCAGCAAGCTCCCCTTGCCATTCGAGGCGAGAGAGAGAGAGAGAGGCGAGACAGCCTACGGCTGAGAGATCTCCCCCCCCCCCCCCCGAAACCTCCTCGCGCACCCCCTCCCCTTGGACCTTGCTGCACAGTCACGAGGCTCCCCGAGCTTTCCTCCGCCCAGCCAGCCAGCCAGCCCACCCTCTCTCTACCCAGTACGGTCGAACATACACACGTTCCAAGACAACCACGAAACCACCTGGTCTTCTATCGTCCTGAACCGGGAAGCGAGACACGAGCCACCTCTCCTCACCATCAACATACAACAAGGCTGCATGGCTCAGACCTTGAGTTTCCCCTAACCCCCCCCCCTTAAGCTCACCGCATCGGTCAGGGCTATCACATCACGATGCTCATGACGCAGAGCGCAGTCTCAGCATTTGCACAGGGCCAGCAGCAGCAGCAGCAGAACAACGGCAACGCATACGGCGCACGCCCTGACGACGCCTCGCAGTCCAGAGACCCGACCGGCCAGGTGTCGGTCGACAACACTAGCCCTACTACTACTACCACCTACTACCAGCCCTTCGCCATGAACGGCATCGTGGGCACCGCACCGCCCGGTGCCATGTATGTCCGTGCCCTCTACGACTACGAGGCCGACGACAGGACGAGTCTGAGCTTCCACGAGGGCGATGTCATCCAGGTCATCACCCAGCTCGAGAGCGGTTGGTGGGACGGCGTTATAAACGGTGTGCGCGGGTGGTTCCCGAGCAACTACTGCCAGATCATCACCAGCCAGGACGAGCTGCCCGAGGGCCACCCGCAGGAAAACGGCCTGGGCGACTCGCTCGAGGAAGACCTGGACGAGGAGTCCTACGACGATGAGGAGGGCGACATGTCCGAGCTCGAGGAGCTCCCCCTGGAGGGCACAAACTTCGGCGAGAAGTCCAAAGCCGACTACTGGATCCCACAGGCCACCCCTGACGGCCGTCTTTTCTACTACAACACCATGACGGGCGAGAGCAGCTCAGAGCTACCCCTCGAGTCGCCCTCATCGGTGCACGAGAATGGGCCGCTGGACCGCATGGGCGTCGTCATGCCGGACCGGACCAGGCCGCCCCCAGAGCTGATGGCCAGGGGTCTGATGCAGGACGAGGATGAGGACTCGGAGGCCACCTCCGCGTCAGAACTCGATGGGGAGAACCTCATGTTTGGTCGCCAGGTAAGAGACAGAAACCCCTGGTAGAGAAGGACTGATTTTTGTTGCAGCCGCGACGCGAAGCGGGGGGGAAGGGGAGAGGGGAGAGGGGAGGAGAACTTATTCACTGATCAATCCACCTTCTCTTTTCACTAGCAGGGTCGTAATCGGCGCTCCTTCAGCAAGGACGGCATATCGCCTGCGCCATCCCTGGACTCAATCAACGGCCAATACGCCTTTGGCAGGAACAATAGCACGATAGGTTCGGCGCGGCTGCCGGATCAAGCCCCCACGTTCACCGCTGGGGCCACCTTCAACCTTCCCACGGCGGCAACCATCCCTCGCTCGTTCTTTGACGACGGGAGCACGCCGCCGCTGACCTGGAGCCGCCTGGTCTCCAACATGAAGAAGGCTATCGACCGCTACCGAGAAGCTATCAACAATGGTGACAAGTCCGAATATGTAGCGCGGGCGGAGGATATCTCGGATCACCTGCGGCTTCTCTTGGCTGCCGGCTCGGGCACCACCGATAACCACTCGGGCCAGCCTTCCATCATCTCTACCAACAAGGCCCTGTATCCTCACTTCAGGGACATGATGTCCAAGTTCTCCAAGCTTGTCGTCTCCTCACATATCGCAGCCGCCGACTTCCCGGCGCCCGAGTCCGGGCCAAAGTGTCTGCAGGAGGCCGACGGCGTCCTGCTGGGCGTCTTCAGCTATGTGGAGGTCGCAAGGCAGCAGAGGGGCGAGGACATCCCCAGGCTGTTCCCCGGGTTTGTCATCGGCAGCACGACGGGCGGCAGCTGGCAAAACAACGGCCTCGGCCCTCGCGACCCCATCACGTCCAATTTCCTGGATGACGAGGAGGGCGTGGTCGAGCCGACGGTCATCCTCGACGGAAAGCTGCTGGAGCGGCTGGACGAGCTGAAGCGGATGCTCGTGTCGAGCATCCGCGAGCTGGACAAGAACCTGGTCGTCACGGACAAGATCGTCACGCCCTACAAGCACGAGATCATTGCCAACAACGTCTGCTCCACCGGTGGCAGGGTGATCGAGACCTTCAAGCCCTGGATCGCGATGATCGAGTCCATCGACCTCTCGTCGCTCGAGAACAGCTTCCAGACCCCTCAGCTGACCGACTTCAGCATCAACAAGCAGAGCCTGTACGACAACATCTCGGACCTGATCCTGGGCTGCCAGGCCGTCGCGGGACCGCTCGCGGATGAGTGGTCCGAGGTCCGGGGCGAGGCGCTTGAGAACAGGCTCGAGTACGTGAGGCAGTGTGCCAGGGCTCTCGAGACCAACTCGTCCCACATCGGCTTCTCGCTGCAGCTGCTGTCTGAGCAGGTCCAGATCAACCTGCAGCAGCAGGTGGAAGCCCGTGCGAGGGAAGAGCAGCAGTCGAGACAGCAGCTGACCCGCGGCGAGACCATGCCGTACGGTGGCCAGCATGCACGGACCGAGTCCCGCGTCACGAGGCCACCGCTGACTACATCTCAGTCATACACCGAGGGCGAGACCAACATCGCCAACAACATCAGCAGGCAGGCGGGCACTTACTCCAAAGTTAGGAAGATATTCGGAGAGGACCCCACGCCCCAGCAGAGTGTTATTGACGAGACGCCGGAGTTCCTGCGCCTGGATTACGAGCACGAGCTCGCGTGGGACTTCAAGGCCTCGCCCCCTCAGATCAAGGGGGGCTCCCTCACGGCCCTGGTGGAGCAGCTCACCCGACACGACAAGCTGGACTCCAATTTCAACAACACCTTCCTCCTCACCTACAGGTCGTTCACAACAGCACGAGAGCTGTTCGAGCTCCTGGTCCACAGGTTCGGCATCCAGCCGCCCGAGGGCCTCTCCCCGGCCGAGTTCGAGGTCTGGAGGGAGAGGAAGCAGAGCCCCATCCGGTTCCGGGTGGTCAACATCTTGAAGAACTGGTTTGAGACTTTCTGGATGGAGGACAGCCAGGAGGAGGAGACCAAGAACCTGATCCGTGATGTTTATAACTTTGCGAGAGACACGGTCAAGTCGACGGAAACACCCGGCTCTGCCCCGCTGATGGCTGTGCTGGATCAGCGCATGAGCGGTAAGGACGTGGGGAGACGCCTGATCCAGACACAGAACCAGTCGGCCCCCGCGCCTATCATGCCCAAGAACATGAAGAAGCTCAAGTTCCTGGACATCGACCCCACCGAGTTCGCTCGACAGCTCACGATCATCGAGTCGCGGCTGTATGGCAAGATCAAGCCCACCGAGTGTCTCAACAAGCGCTGGCAGAAAAAGCCCGGCGAGGGCGAGCCCAACCCCGCCCCGAACATCAAGGCGCTCATCGAGCACTCGAACCAGATGACCAACTGGGTGGCCGAGATGATTCTGGCACAGTCAGACGTCAAGAGGCGTGTGGTGGTGATCAAGCACTTTGTTGCGGTCGGCGAGGTAATTTATTTTAACTTAACCCCCCCCCCGGGGCCCCCCCTTTTGACGAGTCCTCACATGGATTTTTGAGAAACAGCTGGGCTAACTACTTAATTCACACGCAGAAATGCCGGCTATTGAACAACTTTTCTACCATTACCTCCATCATCTCCGCTCTGGGCACTGCCCCCATTGCTCGTCTCAAGAGAACCTGGGATCAAGTTCACCAGAAGACCCAGGCTACACTCGAAGGGATGCGCAAGCTCATGCTCAGCACGAAAAACTTTGCCGAGTACAGAGAGAGCCTGCACATGGCCAACCCTCCATGCATTCCCTTCTTTGGTAAGCCCCACCTGATGTGTGCTGTCCTCGGGACTCCATCCTCCTAACAAGGACGCTTTTTTTTTTTTAGGTGTCTACTTGACCGATTTGACTTTTATCGAGGATGGTATCCCATCCATCATCAAGAAGACGACGCTCATCAACTTCGCTAAGCGGGCGAAGACGGCCGATGTGATACGTGACATCCAGCAGTACCAGAACGTGCCGTATTCCCTCCAGCCAGTCACAGAGCTGCAGGACTACATCTTGAGTAATATGCAGGCGGCCGGAGATGTACACGAGATGTACGACAAGAGCTTGCTGGTTGAACCACGCGAGAGGGAAGATGAGAAGATTGTTAGGTATGTGGCAATGAGGGAGCAGCAGCTGCTCTACGGTCGCATGGCCCTCACCGGCGGCTTCTAAGGCGGTCATCCCAATATCATCCTCATCACCGTTTCGGATCCCCCCTCCCCCCCCCCCAGCGGGAGGAACATCACACGGATCCATCTCGTGCCTGTGTCTCCATACCTCCCCTCCCCCTTCACACCCACACAAACGAAACGGCCGGTTGTGGACCACCTGCTAACTTGATCCGTCCGTGACACAGGGTTCTTGCCGAGTCTGGCTTCCTCTGAGAGAACACAAGCCGAGTGAGAAGCACAGAAGAGGCTACCGCGAGCCTCTCAAAAGCCTCCGAGCTCCCGAGCTGTGCGACTGCAATATTCGGCGGACCCCATCACGAAGGAAGGGTGCCTCCCGATGCATGCTGGCACGGTTCGCTCTCTTACGGCGCTCGTACGTCGTGGCTACGGTCCCAATGCCTGTGCGAAAGCGTGAAGCACAGCACAGCACACAACTTTCCACGGCTTGGAGGACCAGGCCTCCCACAGTGGGGGCTGGCTTTGTGTCTTCCTGGCTTTTTTTCTCCCTCTTCCTTCCCCGATCAGAGACTGCAGACTATTTGATCCAACGGTCCTGAGTCCCTTGCGACTGGACTTCGCGATTCTGACAAAAGAAATGCCATGAGGGGCCGCTGTACTAGGCCAGGAGATGATAATCCCTCCGTCTTGGGGAACCCCAGAAACGGTGGTGCAAGACGCAAGTTGTCACGAGAGAGAGAGGGAGGGAGGGAACCCCGTCGACAGGGATGCTTAGCCCAAACGAGGGCAACTGAGCGGCGGAAGAATATGGCGTAACGAAGTAAGAGAAACGGACCGACGACCCCTGGCTGGTGAACCTCCATCAGGAGGGGAAAGTGCGGGGGGAACAGACATAAAAGATGAGGGGCGGACGGACGGACGGGCGGCCAAGATGGGTGTGGACAGCTGACGAGAGAGAGTTGGCTTATGAACTGCCTACACCCTATTCGGGTGATAAAAAAAGTCATTTATTCCAGCCCCATCCGCCTGATCATTCGGTCTGAACCCCCCCCCCCCTTTTTTTTTTCTTCTTTCCCCTCGCACCCACCAGATGATGAAGGACAGCCACGACCATCAGTACGCGGGGGGGATATGGAGAGGAGGAAGAGGGATTAATTTTTTTTTTTTACTCGGGATTTTATACTCTATGTACTCTGTCTGGGTCGTGACATGGGGAGTTTGTCGGGATTTCTTCCTTTTTTGGACATTTGCGGGAGACATGGGAGAGAGCCGAATGCACTCACTGATTGCAGCAGTGTTATTCGAGTCCGAGCCGGAGAGGAAGAAGGGTGGGAATGGCAGGCGTTTTTTTCTTCTTCCTTCTTCCCTCTTCTTTTTTTTTTATCTCTCTCTCTCACACACACACACACATTAAGGCTGTCTACGCAACTAGGTAGAGAGAAAGAGAGAGAGAGAGAGAGAGATTTTGAATTCGAGCAATGCAAGCGAGTCGTGTTCTGCAGATAGACTTTCTTCATCCAACAAGATTCAAAAGATCCATTTTAAGTTGTGGCCCTCTCCTCACTCACTTTTCTCTTATGAGAAGAAGGGAAAATAAATGCATGCATAATTTTTGCCACTCCTCTGAGCAAAAAGCACTATATGTCCGGGAACGTAATGAGGGAAGCCCATGATGCCTGTGGGGTGTCGTTGGTATCGCGTGGATATCAAATCCGACGTGTAGATGTTTTTTTTTCTTGCTGAGGTTGAGCATGACAGAATGAATGGGAGGCGAGGGGGCGGTCTATGCGATCCTAACGTCGATTTCTTTTGGTAAAATATGCCGTGCCATACACGAGTGGCAAGCCGTCGCAGCTTGAGAATAATAAGCCCGGCGCGGCGTGGTGGTGGACAGGAGCTGGATCGCATCAGGGAGGAGAGAGTATGGGGACAGACAGCGATATAAGACTGAGAGGGTTACCACATCTCTTGCAACAGGATATCCGACCGTGCTGCCCTCGTGCCTCTTCTTGTTCTTGGACGATATCCATTTATCTGCCAGCGTAGAAGAAACGCCATAACGCCATCGCCAAACCAAAGTCCCTCCTCGCCTCAAGCCCGTCCGTAGCAAAAGTGAAGGGGGAGGGAAGAAGCAAAAAAAAAAAAAAAAAAAAAAAAAAAGAGGGAAAGAAAATATAACAACGAGATTATCGCGGCAGGTTATCATCTTTTCCCAACCGCTCCCCCCTTGTTTCTTCTTCCTCCAAAACTTCAGTCTCTCCCCCCATCCCGTCCCTGGTCCTTGTCCTTGTCCACGGCCTTCTGCAGCCGCTCCTCCTGCCTCCGCCAGTGGCTGCCCTCCTCGTAGTCCTTGCTGATCTTCAGGGCCCGCCGCAGCCTCTCGCTCTCCTTGATCTTGGCGTCCGCCAGCTCGTGTACCTGGTGCATCTTGAGACCTTTCCTGGGCGGGGCTCCGGCACCGCCCCTCCGGTCCGCGGCCCCGCGCTCCTGCTCGGCTGTGAGTTTCTTGCGGAGGGCCTCGCAGCGCTCCTCGATCTCATCCTCGTCGACCCTAGAAGAGACATGTCCGTCTCGTGTCAGCCCCAGCTTAATCGTCCCGAAAGAAGAAGAAGAAGAAGAAGAAGAAGAAAGAAAGAAAGAAAAAAGAGAGAGGTTTGGGGGGGGGGTCCTGCGGAAACTATGACCTACTCCTGATCCTCGAGCTCGTCGCGCAGCTCAAACACCTTGACCTCGATCTCGCGCTTGCGGTCGTGCTCCAGGATGCCCTTGTCGGGCTGGCGCTGCCTGTGGCGCAGGCTGTCGAGGTCCTTTGGGTAAGGGGCGGCGCTGTCGCGGGGCTTGATGTGTGCCAAGTTGCGCTGGACATAGCCTGAGGTTCCTGAGCCGCGCGGGGTGGAGAGGCCTACGTTGTCGGACATGATCTGTGGGTGGAAGAAAGAAGAGAGAAAAAAGGCTTGGGTGGTTGTGGTTGTAGGGTTTGAGGGAGACTTTGGTGGAGGGATTGTTCGTTGGACGGGATGGATCACAGGCCTTGCGTTGTGGTTGGTGGTTGGTGGTGGTGGTGGTGGTGTTGTTGTTGTTGTAGTAGTTGATCAGTAACGCAGGTGGTTAGTTAGGCCTCAGTGAACGGTTCCAGGAAGGCGGTCTACAGATTGGGGTCCAGGTGGTCAGGGGTCTTAGCGGCGATGCTCTAGGCTATATGGTGTACCATCAGGGGTTCTGAAGGCAGAAAAAGTTAGTGGGGTTCGCCCCTCTGACGTTTTGCGCTCTTCTCTCGCCCGCCTACCCACCCGAGCTGCAGCAGCAAGCAATTGCAGAGCGGGAGGGAAGACTAAGTATGCATGCATGCAATACTGACAATCGTTCAATCCTGTCCCGCCAAAGAGTCACAACTCTTAATTTTCTGTGACTCAACCCCGTCAAACCTCACCCGCGACTTACAAATTCTCTTTCTTTTCTCATCAGTCATCACGGTGGCTTCCTGGGAAACTTTTGTTCCTACCTTTTCCTTTTCTCTTCTTCTCTTCAACCAAGATGCCTGCTTTCGAGGGCGCAGAAAAGGCTGTGAGCGGTAGTGATGGCAGCAGTGCTGCAGGGTCGAGCCTCTCGTTCCCCGTCACACGAGATCACATCCTCCACTGCTCCTACGATTATTGGTTCCCAAAGTAAGTACCCATAGACCCTACCCCCCTGGAGATAATTACGGTGATGAACAGTGAGTGTACAGATACCGCACATCATGTATCCGGTCGCGTATCATCAAGTTGCCTCCCGAGTTTATCGACTACATCAGGGAGGACGGCATCATCCTGTCAAGCGACAGCAGTGGCACTGCTGGAGATGATGATGGGGATGACGGTGATGACTGGGAGCCAACATCAACGGCCTACTCTCGCCCCGTTCCAGAAGAGGAAGAAGAAGAAGAAGAAGACTCGGACTCGGACTCGGATGAGGCGGGGAGCAGCAGTCGCTCGAGGCTGCCGCCCAACCAGCGGTTCCCAGGCCTCCACCAGACCATCAAGGACACGATCAAGGAGCTGGGCGGGCAGGTGGCGCCCAAGCTGAACTGGTCGTCGCCCAAGGACGCAGCCTGGATCTCGCCCCACCAGAACACCATCAAGTGCACGACCCCCGACGACATCTACCTGCTGCTGAAGAGCTCCAGCTTCGTCACCCACGACCTGGACCACGCCTTCGACGGGACTGTTGCCACCACGTCCTCCTCTTCCTCCTCCTCCTCCTCCGCCGCCGCCTCCACCGGCCTGCCCTCGGCAGCTTCCACGGCAGGCCTCGGCTTCCAACCTGTCCTGGTCCTCCGCTCCTTTTTCAACCCCCAGACGGCCCAGGAGTTCCGCTGCTTTGTCAAGCAGCGGAGCCTCATCGCCATCACCCAGAGGGACCTGAACCACTACGACTTTCTCCAGAGGTACCGGTCGGTGATCACCGACCGCGTCAAGGACCTCTTCGACACCAAGCTGCGCTTCACCTTCCCGGACGGGAACTTCTGCTTCGACGTCTACATCCCTGAGGTGACGAGGGACCCGCTCCAGAGTGACAGCAGCGACGACGACGACTCGGACCAGGAGGAGGACCCCGACAAGACGCTGGGGCGGGCGAGGCTGATCGACATCAACCCCTGGGCGCCGAGGACGGACACGCTGCTCTTCGACTGGGGCGAGCTGCTCGAGCTCCAGGTGCCGAATCCCATGATAGGGACCAACGGAAACATGGAGAAGGGAATGGTCCGGCTGCACCTTGCGGGGAGACCAGGACCAGGCGGGGAAGAGACGACGACTGAGGATGAAGAAGAAGAAGAAGAAGAAGAAGAAGAAGAAGAAGACGAGGAGGACTACGAGCCGGAACTACGGCTTGTCGAGAAGGACGATCCTGCAGCGTACAACTTCAGCTCGCCGCAGTACTCAGCACACAAGCTGCCCAAGGAGGTTGTGGATGCCAGCGCGTCCGGGTCCGGCGGCCTGAGGGAGTTTGCCCAGCAGTGGAACGAGATGGTGAATCGGAGGCGGTAGTGCATGCAGGATGTGTTGTGCAGCAAGAAGGGGGGGGGGGGGTTCTATGTAGATTACATGTGGAAAACACACAACGTTCCTAAAAAATATCTAAAAATATTTTGGATTTTATTTCTCAAATTCATGTGAACTTTCAAAGCTAAAGCTGCGAAGCTGATTTGAGTGGTGATGAATGAGACAATCTATCTGGGTTCAATTCCTGTCTGTAATATGTACATGCTATGCAGATATAACCCTAACCCTGCCCACTCACCCAGGGTACAGGGTAAAAACTGGACCTTGGCTGCAGCTCCCCCCAAACAACAAACCACCACCACCACCAACGCCACCACTACTACCAAAGCCTGCCAGCTGTCACCAGCTGAGTGATACTCAACCTACCCTCTCGACGAACCTGACCCCCACTCCCCCCCCCCTCTCCTCCTCCTTTCCTAGAAGAAGAAGATGCAATCAAGAGGACGACCAAATCGAGTACTCAAACCAATTGCCCAGCAGCGAAGGCCCAACACCCACAGGAGGATCGACGAGGAGCAGCTCAACGCGCACTTTGGCAGCCATGGCAATACCGCCGCCGACGATGTGATGGGCGATGTCGTTCACGGCTACGGCCGTGGCGACGAGGATGATGATGCAGTGACCGAATCTGATGCGGATCACGCCCACGCCCACGCCCATGACCACGGCGAGGGGCCTCGCGCCCATGTCGATGCCATGGATCACGACATGGCGCCCATAGCACCTATGGACCCGACCCAGCAGCATCACCCTCACCCTCACCACCACCACCAGGGCATTGACGACCTCGCGAACCCAGAGCTGCTCCAGGACGCCGGTGGCCTCTACGCCGCCGCAGCCGCAGCCGCAGCAGCAGATCTACAACCTCCACCGCCCCCTCCACCACCGCTGGGCTCGACCATGCCAGCGCCGCAACCTCTCGTCGCCGCGACAGACTTCCAGCCCAACCCATTACCACAACAACAAGCACGACCACCAACGCCATCACCACCACCACCACCACCACTCCCACCACCTCTACCCACGCCCCAGCCACAATCAGCAGCAGCAGCAGCACCACCACCACCACCACCATCACCCCAGGCGCAACAACAATCCACCCCGCCCCGACCCCAACCCCACAAGACGACCAAAGAGATGGCCCTCGAGTCCGGCTACGAGGGCTTCAAGGTCGACAGCGCCTTCGCGAAGCGCATGTCGCGGGACCCGGGCCAGCGCCTGGCCGAACAGCGTCGCCACGGGCAGGACCTCAACCTCGTCCGCCGCAGCAACGTCGAGGCCCTGTTCGCCCAGATCGCCGGCACCGAGGCCGCCCACCCTTGTGCGCACTGCCGGAAGGGCCAGGGCCCGTGGACCGTGTGTGTTGTCTACAGTGGCCAGATGATGGGGAGCTGTGCGAACTGCTGGTTTAATGCCTCTGGCGCGAGGTGTTCGTTTCATGGTTAGTAGTATTAGTAGTAGTAGTGGTAGTAGTGGTAGCACAGAGCCGCCACCACCACCCTTTCTTTTTTTTCCTTCCTTTTCCCGGCGCACTTTATCATTATGTCTCCTCCCCATCCAGCAGCAGCAGCGCATTTTATACTGACCCGGCGAAAACACCCCTCCCGGTATAATAGAGAAGTCACAACCCCCACAGCCAGCCGCCCACCCGTACGCAGTCCCCGTCCCCATCCCCACCGGCGCCGCTGCCGCTGCCGCCGCCGCCGCCAACGACCAAGGGCCCGGCATCAGCATCTCGAACGGCTACGCACCTTCCGGCACCGGGGCCTCGCCCGCCCACCTGCAGGCCGCAGCGCTGTGGACCGCCTCGGGCGCTTTGTTCTCACACGACGCCGGCGTCAAGGGTACCGTGCAGACGGCGCTGCTGCAGGTGCGGCAGGCCACGGCGTACCAGCGGGCGCTGATCGAGGTCGAGGTCGCGGCGAAGCAGCTGGCCCTGAAGATCGTGCAGGCGGAGGAGATTGCGGGCGCGCTGGGGCAGCAGGAGGGGGAGATGGGTGGTGATGATGATGGCGGTGGTGATGGCGTCGGCGGCAGGGAGGGAGAGGTGGTGATGGGGGAAGAGGAAGAGGACGACATGGTGGTGAGGAGGAACGAGGAGGATGAGGCCGAGGGGGTCGTGGTCCAGCACCAGCTGAAGAGCCAGTACGATACCCCCCCTGGGGTTGATGTGCCTGAGGGCGGCTCGTAGGTCGAGCTGTAGCCTCTCCTGGGTCTCATCAGGTCCACCTGCCCCTCCTTCACCCTCTGTGTAGTCTTATCCTATTGTGGGCAGGGCAGGAAGTGCGCGGTGCATACCCAGCCTTGTCACGGTCTTGTCCGAGTGTATCAGGATATATAAGGTACTAATCACCGCCTCTTGGCTTTCTGTTTCTGCGGTGGATTTTACTTGTGTGTCCGCTGGGTCGGCAGAAACAAACCCATACCAGGGCCGAGGTGGGCATGAAGTCTACAATGACGCATCGCAAGAAAAAAGAAGAAAAAAGAAACGAGTCTAATGACTACTACCGTTTGGCCTCGCCCCCACGAAATGCGACCTGTTTGCTGTTTCCACGTCTTTTGCTTCTCTGACACACACACACACACACACACACACACACAAAAATGAGGAGCCAGGTGGTTCGATAAATCTCTCTAGTATAGGCAGGCACTCGAGCTTCACTCAATACCGGATAGAAAATCATCGCCAACGCACATCAAACATGAAGCCGGAACAACCGTCCCAAATCCCATCCGAGCTTCTGCGAACCTTGTTTTGTAACCTTGCCACCCCCCCCCCCCCCTCCTCCCCTCCCCTCTCACATATCCTTTCTTAAGAGGAGAGACAACGATCAAGGGCAGTCAGTTCTCCCTCCCTGTATGGACTTTTATACAAATGCGCTAGATAGCAGTCATTAATGTACTGAAAGAAGAATATATGTGTGTGAGTGAGTGAGAGAGAGAGAGTGAGAGAGAGAGAGAGTAAGAGAGAGAGAGAGAGGCGCCTTTCCAAGTCACCTCTCTTGTCTTGATAAGCAATGAGAGGTCGCTTTTGTTTCTCTTCAAAGATGAGATGCGCTGGTGGGAGAGAGCTGGTGGGGGGGATGTTTGGTGGGACCAGGCCTGATAACGATCTTATTTGTCTTCCAACAAATGACTTTGCTCTTGTTGCTCGTCATCTTGGGGGTCAATTCGGGAGTTTTGTGTTGCTGGTCTGCGAGAGCTTTTGTTATATTACTATGTGGCTGTCAGCCGATGGAGCATCGAGCCAAAGCCATCACCAACTTTTCAAACACATAAGAAAGACAAGACACCAAGTGAAGATATCAAGGGTTTCAGAAAAAAAAATTGAGCTCGTGATGCTATAGACAAATCCGACCATCCGGTCCTGTGGATGTCGGGACGGCCGTTATCCGAGAACCTGTCCGAGATTGCTGTCTTCTTTCCTGTAGGCGGCTACGGGGAAGAAATGCCACTTCCTCCCTCCCTCCTCCTTTGTGTGCTGGCCTACCTCCGCGGGCACATCGCCTCTCCAGCCCAAAAGAAAAAAAAAGGCTCCTCCGACGCCCTTCGCCAGAAGGACCTTTGTATGAGAAAATAGAAAATCAAAAAAATAAACAACAGAACGACCGCAGCATTGTCAGACCTCGTAATTAAACAACATATTGAACACCGCCCCCTATACTCTCTTCTCTCTCTCTCTCTCAAAATGCAAAATCCCACTTCTTGACGTCCCCACATCTGCTTCGTTCTGTACAGGCGACTTTCGAACCTGTCCATGACTCTAGTCGCAATGATATGGTAGGAAGGTGGTATCGACTTTTTTTTTGTTCTCTCGACGCGACGGGTAGAAAAGGAGGTGGGGGGCCTAGATTGGTAAGATCAAAGCATGACCCGGCACTGCCCGCTTTTTTCGGGTAGTGCTCTGGGTTCTCATGAGACCGACGAGGACATCGTTCGTAAGGAAGAAATCATGCGATTATAACGTGATAGGGGTATCTGAAAAGAGCGTTTTCACTAGATCAGACCGCAAAGACGCAGGTTCTCCTGAATGATGATGTCTGAAGGGGAGAAGAAAAAAAGTCAGCTTAGATTCTTTTTTTTCTTCATTTTTTTTTCTTTTTCAGTAGATGGGAGGAGGGGAGCAGCGAGGCGCTGGAAACATACCGTTGACCGCAGCCATGACGAACCGGATTTGTGTTGTGTCCGTCGCACAGGTGAAATGTGTGTAGATCTGCTTGGTCTCGTGCTGGTTCAGGCTGACGAAGCGGTTGAGGATGTAGTCACAGGCCGCGGCGTAGTCGTCACCGCCCTCGTAGTCGGGGAAGTAGTTCTTCATGGGGCTGACGGGCAGCTTCTCCTTGAACCGATCGATCTTGTTCAGGAACAGGATGATGGAGGTCTTGATGAACCACCGGGAGTTGCAGATCGAATCGAACAGGGTCAGGGCCTCCTGCATACGGTTGACGGTCTCGTCCTCGAACAGCAGCTGATCGTACTCGGATATGGCGACGAGGAACAGGATGGTGGTCACATTCTCGAAGCAGTGGATCCACTTCTTACGCTCAGATCGCTGACCTCCCACGTCGAACATCCGGTAGGTGAGATCACCAATGATGAAGGTCGTCTCCGTGATACCAGTCGTCTTAACACGAGAGCGCAGGACATCCTGGTCGTTGGGCATGTAGTCGGGGGCGGCGATGCGGGCGATATTATCAAAGTAGCTGGCATCCAAGTTAGTCCCGCAGGCAGAGAACAAGAAGAAGAAAAAAAGACACCCTGGTGGACACTTACTATCTGGCCGAGTCGTTCAACTGGTATTCCCGGGATCGCTTGAAACACTCCTGCACACCACGGTCCTTCCACAGGGCCTCGATGGCGCTGCCAACCTCAGGAGGAAGGACGTCGCCCTCGATCTGGGCGGGCTGCATGAAGATTGTCTGGACGTGGTACTCCATCCGCTGATCCTCGAGAGGAAGCTCCAGGGACTCCATAGCCTCAAGGATGACGCGCATGGACTGAACAGTATTGCTGAAGATGATCTCCTTGAACGACTCTCGCTCGTCGCGCGAATAGCCACCTTCGTGGATGAGCTTCATCTGTTTCAGAATGGTGGACTTTCCGGATTCACCAGCACCTGCGATGTCTTTGTCAGCGGCTTCCCACGAGAGGAAGAGAGAGGGGGGGGAGGCAATCCATCAAGGCTGCATCATCCAGCAGGTCGGGTGTGTAGCCCGGTCGAGCAAGGCGTGCATCAATTGAATCGATAATGAGGTATATCGTCGGGACATACCCAAAAGTAACATCTTGATCTCGTTACGCTGCTGCATGCGGTCGCGCTTCAACTGGTTCTCGATTTCCTCGTTGCGGGCCTTGCCCTCCTTCTCCTCCGTGCTCATTCCGCAACCCATCTTGAATGAACTCTTGTCGGCTCCGCTCCAGACAGAATATTAAGTGATTGGTTGTTGTTGTTAGGGGGGGGGGGGGTTTAATTAATGTCGCACGCCGGAATGATCTGGTTTGAATCGGATTAATATGTATGTTGGTTTGAGGTGGTGTTGATAGCCAACTGAGATGAGGGTTGGCTGGCGCAGGTAGAAAGGATATCGGGACGAGGGAGTCGAGTGCGGTAAATTACGGTTTCCCAAATCACCTCAGTGTAATCTGAGGATGTGGGCTGCAATCTTGACAGGGCTGTGCGAAGAGAGAGGGAGAAAGAGAGAGAAGAGAGGGAGAGGGAAGACAATGCGATAATGTCGTCCACGAGACTCTGGGGCGAGAGCAAGAGGAGCCCTTCTTGGGATAAGAAGAGGGGGATTATCTCGAGGCTCACCTGTAGTACGATCAATACAGCAGTGCGTTGTATCGGTGTTGGTAATGGTGTGGTGAAGAGGAGGGTGGTCGGTAGAGCGGTCGGTCGGTCGGGTCCCCTTTCAGCAGACTCAAATCGACGCCGGGATGGCTGAAAGAGAAGGAACGTAAGGACAGTTTGAGGCCAGAAGGGAAGAGAAGAAAAAAGGAAAAAAAGAAGAAAAAAAAGGATTTGAGCACCGACGATGCGCAGAAGAAAGAGGGCTTGCCAGGATCGCACAGATTGAGATCAAGGGCAGGTGTTTTGGGGGGTGTGGTGGACGGGATAGTTTTGTGTCGACAAATGGCGACGAGAAGAAAAAGAGTGGTGATTTGAAAACGAAGAAGCCCGGGCTTTGGGGCCTTTCGGGGGGGGGGGGAGGAGAGGAGAAAGGCGTCGAGGGCGAAGAGAGGGGAGGCAAGGGTCGTCAGAAAAGAGAAAGGATGGGAAGGGGAGAGTGGGATCCAGGGCCAATGTGGTTGCAAGAACAGGGGGACAGGGGCCGAGGACTACTTTCTGCCGCAGCACCTCAAAGCAGATAGAGGGGAGGGGAGGGGGGAGTTGCAGAGGCCAATACGGAGTAATTGGGGGGGGTGGAACGGCCAGTCGAGGTGCTGACTGGCAGTCCTGCAGTGGTGCCTTGTACTAAATGTTTATAGCGTCGTAGCTCCTTGCACTAGCAAGATTTAGGTGGGCACACCCGAACCGCAGACCCCCGTTTCTGCCGTTTGGGGTTGGAGTTACAGGTCCAGGGTGTGGAGTACCAGGCCGCCCGCCCTTGATAGAGCCAGCGGCCGGCCAGCCACCCCAGCACTAACGGGCGGGCGGGTCCAGGGACCTAGGAGCTCGGGGCTGCGACAAGAAGACGCACGGTTGCCAGCCGAGGGAAAAAGGAGGTCCATCAGGCAAAAAGACAGGGCAGAGCACCTCCTCCATCCAATACCTGGGCGCCTCTATAGCCAGGGACCCAAGATGATCACTGAGCCGTTGATCTTCTTTTCCTCTCATCTCACGAGAACCCACCAAGGCTCATCGGCCAAAGGGGAGTTCCATAGCAGCAACACACAATCAACTACAGCAGGAGCAAGAAGCAGGAGAAACGCTGCACTGTGTATATCTATATTTATGTACAGCAGTATTCAAAAGCAGTCGAGAATTTCAATTGGCAATTAAAAAGTGTTGGAAAAAACTTGTATGGCTGAACACCGTTCCCCCCCCCCCCTCCTTCCTTGTACACACACACACACACTGTGCGATACCTTGCAGCGCACAGAGCCAAGGAGGAAACCTGTCAGATTGTGTGGGCACATGGGGGGGTGGTTGAGGCCAATCTCTCTCCTCCCAGGCGAGCTTGCGCATCAATTGGATCGCCAGGGTTTTTTTTTTTTTTTTTGGCGGGTGGGGCTCGTCTCTCAGGGGATTACTACGGCCTCTCTCTCTCTCTGGCAAGATTTGCCTGACCAGTTGCGTGTGTTGATTTGGTAGGCTAAAAGGGCACGGAGGGGTCAGAGAGAGTGTGGCTTAGTCCAGACTATCTGAGACATCACTAGACACATGGATGAGGGCGCAACAGAAAAGGAAAAGAAAAAAGAAAAAAAAGGGCAACTTTGACCAGCTGACGCTGGGAACAAAGGGGAGGGGGCAAATGCGCCCTGTGGGCACGTACCAGTATCATCTCATTTCAGGAGGAGGAGAGAAGTAGTAAGAGATAGAGAGAGAGAGAGAGAGAGAATGACAAGAAATCTATTTCTGGTTCATGTTCAACAAAACGGGCCTTGTCTTTCTTTTTTTTTTTTTTTTTTCCTTCCTACAAGATGGCATTGAAGTGAGACAAGAAGCACTGGGCACGGTGGTTGGACTCTGAGACGCCTGTCAGCAGAGCTGTGCAACCTTAACCATACACTTTCCAGGGTGCCAGGGAAGAAGATCGGGAGGCCGTAGGTGCCCCAGTCAGACAGAAAAGATAAAAAAGTGCCCGTGAACCACTCAACCCGCTGTGCGCATGTATGTGCCTTTGGGGGAGTCGGGCCTATGTAGAGTCATGACCCGCAAATAAGCTGACCACAGACGAGTCACAGTTACCCTTTAGGATAAGGGGAGAGAAGAGAGGGGGAGGGGGGGGGTGTTTGGTTTCCTGGGGAGGCTTCAGATCTACACCCATGTGGGTGAACAGGTAGATAGTTTGATAACGTGTACTATGAAAAGAGAGAACGAGAGATGGAAACGGGGCCATCAAAGCACTCAACAACAGCAACTACAGGGCCGAGGAATCTCGTAATGAATTATTTTTATTTTTATTTTTATTTATTTCTTCTTTGTCTCGAGAGGCTTATGGGCAGCCCCCGAATGATCGCATACAAGATGAGCATGTCCCACTGCCGGCGTCTCCAGTGATCGCTGGCGCAATTCTCAGGCTGGCGGGGTGCCGCTGATGATGGGCAAGAGGGAGGGTTTTCCGTCCAGTCAGTTTCCGCGGCTGTGGGGGGTTGAAAGGGGGGGGGGTCTACAAGTAAAAATTCCACATTGAATTTATTTTCGGGACGGATGGAAGATTCCAAAACGCTGCCCTGCTGTCCTGCTGCTACGCTGCTGTGGTAGTAATGCTCTCTGGCAGCGCCTGGAGGGATAGTGTCTTTATTATAGTATGACCGATTCTTGTACTGCTCCCCTCCCCTCCCCTCCTTCCCCTGGTAGCGACGGTGTTATCTGTGACGATCAGTCGGGTCTGGTAGAAGCTCCGTGTTTTGTTTATAGTGCTGAGCGACAGGAAGCGTGGAGGATGAGGCGCACATACATGTTAGTAGTAAGTACATGCAGAGAGAGGCAGGCTATAATCACCACACTGCGCTGCAGATGATCCTTCGGCACGTCCTGCTCCTCCGCATCCTTGGCGAGCACAAGTCATCGGGTTGATACGAAGAAGTATTATGGTACCACGTATGACGTTTGAAATAGCCATGTCGACAATTCTGGGCTGGGAACCCGCCCTGTAGGCCATGATCGCTGCATGCCGACACCTCACGTGCGATTCGAAACCTATCAGACGTAGGCGCTGGGGGCCATGGGTCCTGTCCCGGAGATGATTGCTACGCCCACGGAGATTTTCCATCCCAATCGGTAGCCACCTCGCGCTCGCCTACCAGGAGTTGGCCATTGCAAGAAGCGCAAATGCGGGCGGGCGACCGCCTAAGGCAGAGACATAAGCCTCGGAAGATATGATATCAATCTGATTAACCCTTCTTGTGCTCATCAAGCTTCCCTCCACACATTAACAACATGAGTTCTAACAATTAGTAATACTATACCATGATGAAGAGTCCACAGAGAGAGAGAGAGAGCTTGTCGAGTCATTGCACGGGCCTCGAATCAACTGAAGGTCATCATCCCCCCCCCCTTCTCTTCTAGAAGCCCGGCCGGTCCGCGCCGCCATACTATCCAAGCAGTAACGATAGCGCCTGGGCGCAAATCCTCTTCACCTCATCTCTCATCTTTTGGATTGCCCTGGCCATTTAGCCCTTGGGTGGATCCCAAAAATAAAACCCACACCGCTCTCCACTCATGAGCCAGGGATCACACATGAGGGAATGGTACCTGCATGAGCGGCCTGTTCGTCCAGCAATTGTTCCCAATTATTTTTTTCTATTTTTTTTTCCCGCTTGCCGGGAGGGGTGCGCCATGTCGCCTCTGGAGCCACTTGTCGGTGGCCGCTGCGAGATCAACTCATCTGCCGGACCATCAACAACACATGGCGTGCTGCGTGGCGCCCGGTCATGACGGCCACGAGGGTGTGGAACTTCCGGAGGGGATTTCATTGTGAAGATCTGCTCATACTGCTGCTATATTAGTACAATAATAGTAGCGAGGACATCAAAGTGTGTGCCCCCGTGATGGCTCTTTGATCGCGGCTCCATTTTAAGGAACTTGCCGCCAAAGACCACCAACACTTGACCCCTTCCCCCTGGGGCTAGCACTCTTTTCTTCTTCTTTTTCAGGAGAATTGCTCAAAGCACGACCACCCTCATTGGGTTGTGGGCATCTCTGACTGCATTGTGAAACCTTGAAACAAAACCCTTAGGAGATCCAGAGAATACTATTTCCAAGATGGAAGAGAGGGAACCCGTCCGCGCGGTGCCGCAGTTTGTTGATCGGCACTCAACGTCTTCTGAGCACGCGGCACTAGGCTTACAACCTAGTCCCAAGACAGAGCACAGTTCTCAGCCTGAGCTAGCCCAGCGTACCAAATGTGCCATAGCACGCATAGGTTCTGAGCCGCCGAGTTGTAATCTCAATTCAAAGGGAGGGGCGCTAGGCCTCATGGAGCCTGATAAATGCACGAAACACATGGCCAACAGGGGATCCTTTCTTTCATTCTTCTTTTTTTTTTTTT
The DNA here is from genome assembly GCA_014849355.1 of Cryphonectria radicalis. Lineage (NCBI taxonomy): Eukaryota > Fungi > Ascomycota > Sordariomycetes > Diaporthales > Cryphonectriaceae > Cryphonectria > Cryphonectria radicalis. The sequence goes on from JACWQW010000022.1 coordinate 66,566, forward strand.
TTTTTTTTTTTTTTTTTTTTTAGAAAAAAGAGAGAGAAAAACACAGTCCCCGGTCTTTGAGGTTGATGTGTGATGCCACCGCCATTCATCACTTCAAGCCAAACCGAATGAGGCGGCTGATCAGGGTCTGCAACGAGAGGCCGTGACAGGAATCTCCCCGAAGGACGGCGCCCCCGCGCGTGAGATGAGATCTAGGCTAGCCGGGCCAGGCTGTTCTGTTGTTCAAGCTCAAGCTTGGCTTGACTCTTTGCATGCGGCTGCTATGGTAGAATATACCATGCAGAAGTAGTTATCAATTGGCGTTCCATGACAGGTTGAGAAGGGGCCGACCGATAATGCGTTCACGATACCTCTGATTCTGCGATATGCGCTCACCCTAGGGATGATCTCCTTTAGTCCTGCATGCACCTGTCTGCAAGATTCGGGATCGTTTCCGCGATAGACGGGTCCAGCTGCAGGAAGAAAAGGAGACCTGCAGATTGCAATTTGGAACCCGATCTTTTTTAGCACACGCCCGTTCTGCGACTTGATTCAGAACTTGGCGAGTCGGGACGTTTCTACTAGTAGATCTGAGTGACGCAGCCATGCACGCATGGCAGCGTAGCCAGTTAGTTATGACTTTCCTCGTCGCCGTTTTGTCTCTCAAACTGATGTTTCTTTTTTCGTCTGGGTTGTTTTGCCCACCTTCCTGCCCAGCAGATATGACGACCAGGCAAGCCCGGTAGCCGAGCCAGACGAAAAGCGACAGTCGCCGCCGGCAGTTGGAATAGGATGGTCCAACCCCCCTCCCGTTCTCAGCCCAGTTCCCTTTGCGATGTCCGACTGGTTGGCTGGATATCGATTAGTCAGCTCTCAAGACAAGAGACCACCCAATGTTATCGCATCAGGAATCGTCTCCTCCATCCGTCATTTAGGTGTGGATGGTAAATACCAGCTGCCAGTGCCTTGGATATGAGTGTGATGCTGCCTGCCGTACCGCAACCGGTGTGTAGCTTTCAAAATAGTTCTCTGAGCCTCACCGACTAGCCGCCAGCCTCGTTTCGATGGGCCCTGTCGACGCTCTGGCCAAGGCATGTGCCGTTGAATTGACCAACCATGGCCAAGAAGCTGGCGGGCTTGTTCTGGGCCTGGTGCTGCTGAGCTGGCCCTACTTGGCTGGCGAAACCTTGTGATGCCTCCGGCCTACTTCGCGATCGCCTTTGGTCTTCCTTGATATTGTCCAACTCTTTTTTCCCCCGACGACCGTTGAAGTTGAAGTTGACACGTCCTTCCGCGCAACGTATCTCATCAAGATGGCTCAGGCAATCCCTATGCACCAGCAGAAACACTCGACGCGCCTCGGTGGACGCGGTAAGTCGAGGTCAATGCATTTGCAGACCGCCCGGATGATGTCACTTTAAGTCCACATACTGACGAGCACGTCGGGACCACAGCACACACGCATGCAGACTCAGACGCCGAGAGGGAGTATGACCGTCTCCGCGACCTAGCGAGGGCCGAGGCCTCAAAGCGCAGTGCATGCTTCGACAAAGTACGGGCACCCAATTCCCTCTGTCGCCTCCTTGACCGCCTCTGGAACGAGCTCCCGACTGACATTGACGACGTGTGTACGTTGCACCTTAGGCCCACGATGCGTACGAGCGCGGCGATGGCGCCGGAGCCAAGCAGCTCTCCAACGAGGGCAAGGAACACGCCGCCAAGATGGAACAGTATAACAAGCAGGCGTCCGAACACATCTTTCGCGAGAACAACGCACCAGGCCGCGTAGCAGAGGACACCATCGACCTGCACGGCCAGTTTGTCGAGGAGGCAGAGGATATCCTCGAGGCGCGGATACGTGACGCCCAGGCGAGAGGGCAGACGCACCTACACGTCATTGTCGGCAAAGGGAACCACAGCGCGAACCATGTCCAGAAGATCAAGCCGCGCGTCGAGCAGGTCTGCCGCGAGCTGGGGCTGCAGTATGCGACCGAGGAGAACGAGGGGCGGATGTACATCAACCTTGCGGGTGGTCAGGTCGATGGGATGCCACCATTGCCAGGTGGACGGTCTGGTGGTGGCTATGGTGGAAGTGCAGGACAGGAGGTCCACGGGCCTTCTCACCAGAGACCGCCAGCATCGCAGCCACAACAGCAGCAGCAGCAGCAACAGGGCGACCAGGTGGAGGAGTTGGAGAAGAAGGTTCTGTCCAAGATCTTTAGCAAGCTGGGTGATTGTTGTGTGGTGATGTGAGGTGGTTGTCCATCTGCAGGTTGGAAATGTACACTTTGGAGGCTGAATGTACAAAGAGAAGAAGGAAGAAGAAAATATAGACGAGGCTGGCTTCTGGATGGGATGGAAGACGAAGGTTCAGTGCACGTCGACGGTCCAAACGAAGGTCAGACCCCTCTGCCTAAATCGTGACTTCCTTCCTGGGCTACGTCAAATACTTAGTCTACTCGACATCGACCGTTTTTTTCTACCATGCGCATTCTTAGGGCGCAGAGAAATATTGACTTGAGTTGGATGATCATACTTGACAGACGTCTTACACTACTCATCACGGCTCTTGTTCACCCCGAACCTACACACCTCCTATCACCTACCCCAACTCACTCTCTCAACCTATGCCCAACACTTGACTACTCACTTGATCGATATGCCTACGCTGTTCAGACGATCGTATACACTCAACAATACCTTGGCAAGAGAGCATTTCTTCTACTGAAGCCCTTACCATATATACACACAGATTTCATCGCCTCCTCCTCCTCCTAGCACTCCTCCTGCGCTGTGGTTGATTCCCCTATTGTATATTCTGATCCATCGTGATGGAACCTCCAGTCGAGACACCGTTGTCTACAGCACAAGCTACTACATTCCCAGCCCCGAACGCAAACACAATCGATGCATACCGAACCGAGATCCTCATGCTCGCCTTGGGCATCCTCTTCCTCGTGAGTCAGATCACGCTCATCATCTGGCTCTTCGCGCGCCCATGCGCCTTGGTCGGACGAGACAGAACCCAACGGAGCATCGCCTGGACAGCCGTGGACGCCGGACCGCGGATACAAGTCAGCAGCGAGGACGAACGCGGCAGACCATCGCACCGTCGAAGCTTCCGGCGGAGCAGCACCTAGAACGGCCGCTCCTTGGGCCCCGCCCGCGACGACCAGCTCCTCCGCAGGCGCAGGTCATACAGACTCGACCTGCTCGACCTTGCCAGCCCCCTCTCCAGCCCCGAGACGGGCTCGGACTCGTACGATCAGGGCAGCCTGCGCAGGGGTTGTCGGGACGTCGGGCCCATGGCCACAGCACTCGCGATGCCCATGATGGCCTCATCACCGCGACGGCTTCGCAGCCCACTGGGTAGTGCGGAACCGGAGGGATTCGCAAGGGAGATGGGGGTCATGCCGAGGAGCTTAGGCGTAGCAGCTGATTTGTCGCCACGGTCGCCGAGGGTGGTGCCGCTTGACCAGGAGACCATCAATGAGATCTCGAAGGCCAAGAACCGTCAAGAGGGAGACATAACGCCGCTGTCCACCGGCACTCCATCTGTCACGAGTGAGGGGGAGGAGCTAATAAATGGGTTTGATGACCCGTTAGGAGTAAACAGACGAGCGACCGGGCTGAAGGATGAGGATAGCTCGAGCGATGATGGTGAGAAAGGTGATAGAGGAAGGCCCTGATCTGGCGACACGCGTTGAAACCTGGACAAAAGCTGCCCATTGTCTTCTTTTCTCCTGGAAAACAGTATCCAATGACCGCTTCCGGGCACGATGTTGAACAAGCTCCCACCTCCCCCATTTTCCCTTGGATAGACGTCAATAGCTCTTCTATTCATACCTATAATGTCTACATCCCCTGACCCAAACCAAGGGCTTCCATCCTCCTTCTTCCTCCCGCATGCCCACCCTTGGGAGTTCTCTCTAGATTGCTTTTGTTGTACAATTGCTGCGTGAAGTGTGTGAGGTGGTGTTATGTGTGGTCGGATCTGATTCTCGTCTGCATGCTGTCCTTCTTCCCCCCAAGCGCGCTTCTTTCTCTCTCTCTCTTATATGCTTCCCCCGCTCATGCGTGCTTTCTGATGTCCCGAGCGGCCTGCTTGAGGCTGTAGTTACACTCCTCGTACGCCCGTCCCGCGCCGAATCCCAAGCCGACAATGGCTGGCCACGACCTGCGCTTGAACAGCAGGACTGAGAAGACGACGCCAAAGCCGAGGCCGAGGGTGGATTTTATCAGGAGGTTGGACAGACACCGGTCCCACTGGATAGGTAGCCGCCGGTCAGCGCATTATCGTGCCCCTCGTGCCGCTTGCGCATATATCTCAAGAGGTCTTCACTGCCTTGGGATTGGTGGGCTGCCGTACCTTCTCGTTCAAAAGTGCCTCACTGACTGGGCGCGAGACGGTGCTCGGGGGTGGTGGTGGGACGGAGGTCTCTGCCATTGCGAAACGTTTTTCGTGGGTGGCGGTTCAAGAAACTATCAGGGCCTGCTCGCGTTAGCACCAATTGGTCCTTGCTGCGAGTATCAGGACCTAAGGACAGCTCTATCATACCTCTGGCAAGGTGATGGGGTGGGCGCGTTGCGAATGTGTGGATAGTGACGTTTTTGCTTTGGGTCGCGCGTTTGCGGCTGGTCTCCGGCGGATTTTCGAGAACCTGCCCCCAGAGCTTGGAGGTCAATTTGGCCCAGGGCCCCTGCCAGGGCCTGCTAAGCAGTAGGGCAGTAGGGTAGCAGGGGGGTTTGGGCTACAGTGGGCTATCAACACCGCCTGCCCTTCTAAGCTGTATTATCAGTGAGTTTTTGGCAGAATCGGACTTGGGCCCAAATTTTTGGAGCGAGCCAGCTGCGGTAGGTTTGCGACAGCCAGTCTTTCTGCTGGACGAGGGCTGTACTTTCTTTCTGGTGGTGCCACGAAGAACAGGACAATCATGGCGCTCAAAGACCAGAACTTTGTAAGTCAGCTGCCTGACGACAGACAGCCTAGTTTTCCTCTATTCTGCCTCGTGTATTCAAATCTAACTTTTGTTGACAGGGCCTGATCAAGGCAGTCCGGTCCCTCGACCAGAGCAGCGCAGAATCTGTGCCAGACACGCTGTCCAACCTCTGGAATCTCCTCTCGAGTTCGATTTCCGGATCATTTCATGCCTCCGAAGAACTTGTGCTGCGATGGCTACTCAAGAACATGAATGGTACTGCCGAGGCTGCAGAGCAGTTCCGGCGGTACCCTCTGGCATGGCGTATCATGGCATGCGTGTTCAGGAGGATACCTCTTATCTCATTGGCCAAGTCACTCGCCGACCGACGCTTCATATCGATCCTCCAGCAGACGCTCAAAGAGCTCTCCGGCCCCGAGACTGAAACTTCTTCCAACAAGGCGGCTGATGGCTCGTCGTCAGATGCTGAGATGGTGGATGCCGGAAGTGCGAACGCCGGGAGGACGTCCAAGAAGAGGAAGCGGCCATCCGAGGACCCATTCGATTTGGCGCAATTGAGAGGCACTCATGAGTGTTTAAGATCTGCGGAGGCCTTGTTCGCCGCCCTTCATAACCTCCTTGCCAGGCTAGAGCCGGTGGACACCGAGGCGTCCTCGAAAATACAGATGGGCGTCGAGCATGTCAAGTCTCTCTTCTCCTCCCCTGCAAAAGACGCGGTGGACATTTTGCGGCCGATCTTGTCAATATGCGACCTCGCCCTGCAGGAGGAGGACCCTGAGCCCTCAGACAACCAGGCGTCTTGGCTAGCGGTGTTTGTTTCCTTGTGGGACCTCCATCTCCAGAGCAGCAGCGATGCTGTGGAGGTGGCAATGTCTTTGTATCCCGCAGGATGCATCATCTTGGCCAAGATGGACCGTTCAAAGGACCTGGTACTCGATCCTCACGTGAAGACGACGTGGACGCGAGATCTGCGCCGCTTCTTCATCAAGAACATGATCCTTCCGTCGAGGGCCGCTTTCCTGAACCGAAAGGATATTGGTATCATCAAAGCTGCAGCCGACGTGACGAACTTCATGCCGACCGCCTCGTGCCCGGTCCTATTCAGTCTCGCCGTCAAGACTCCTCACTCTACCGAAGACGCCAGCGCAAAGAGGGAGCACGAGGACTGGACACAGAAGGCCTTCGAGGTCCTCGAGGAGCCCATGCGCGACGCAAACCCAGCCAAGCGCAACCAAGCGATGAAGGTTGTTCTCGACACGGCCCTGAAGAGCAAGGCCAGGCTTTCTCTAACCAGCCTACGCACAGTTTGCAGGCAATATACCACTCCCTCTGGAAGGATAGACCTGGAACTCGTCACTCGTGTAGCGGATCTGGATGTCGACACTTTTCTCATCTCCAAGGAAGGACACGTGCTGCTCGACGAAATCCTTGAGGAAGTTACAGATATGAGTAACGCAAAATTGGAGACCAATGGAGAAACCAACGCTGTCACTTTCATCGTCTCGCTGGCGAAGGGGTTCGCGAAGGGGCGTGATCTCTCGGGGTTCATCAAGAAGTGGTTGGAAGCACTGGCAGCATGCCTGAAGAAAGGTGCAGATCATTCAGCCATTGCTGGGGTATGGTTCAGCGAGGCCGCCACCGGAACTGTGACGAACCTGCTACAGTCATCCATCAATGCGAGACAGCTCCTAGCTCTCCTTGGCTGGTTCGAAAGTCAAGGCGCCGCTTCGGAACCCAGAGCTTTGCTGGTGGTTCTGGATGCGATTTCGCAAGGCATCACGGAAGAAGACTTTTCTGACGCCGTTGATCTGCGGATCTACGAGATCGCCTCTGCTTTCAAGCTCAAATCCCTTGACGATGCGTCCAAGGCGCGGTGGTGGCATATTGTTGAAAGCACCGTCTCACGAGCAACATCAGAACAGGTCGATATGATTTGGAACAAGGTCGAATCTGACCTGAAGAAGGCACTCAAGAAGGGGGATCTCGAAGACCTTGCTACCTCGGCGGCTTTTCGATGCTGCAGCTCTCTTTGGCTGGCGAATTACCCCGGAGGGTCCCACGAGTCCGAGGCTGCTGCGATGGCCTCTTCTTTCCTGAAGAGGCTCGAAAAGCACGTGCAGCAATCAGACCCCAGCTCTCTGAAGGTATTTGAGTCGCCTCGACTTGTGGACTTGCTCGTCAAGTCAGACTCTGGAAGACAGTACCTGCCGAAACTTTTCGCGCGTATGGATGCAGTGAGTATCACTGACGACGTCCGCCACACTCTCTACAACGAATCCAATCTCAACAATTACAAGTACATCAGTGGCTTGGTAGGCCACGCTATCGACATAATTTCTGAGCAACAGAATCGGGGCTCATCATTCGACCCAACGCGTGTCGTTTTGGCTCTACAGACTCTGCTCGACGTTCCTCATGAGTCTCTTACCCGTGAACAGAGAGAACAGATCATGCCAAAGACGCTTTTTTTCTTCTCTAATCTGCAAGGTCAGGAGCCAGCACGACTTGTTGCTCTGATGAAGATCTGCCTCGGCTTGATGGTCAAGATCATGAAGAGGCCTACATTCTATGAAGGAATGAAGTTTGCCGACTTGGTCACGATTGGCGACTCGATCGTCTCTACATTCCAGACCTTTGTGGGGAAGACCATCGATCCGGGCACGTCATCCGCGTATGAATGCTTCAAACTCCTGGAGTCCCTCGCGTCAAGCACGCTGAAGCAAATGACTTCCAACATTGAGAAGCGAGAGCGCATCTATCTCGAAGAAGCCTGCCAATCAGTCACCAGATGGAGTGCCGAGCCAGCAGTCCTTTATGCCCACCGACAGATCCTCCTGAAGGCTTTGATTCTCGCTCTGGAATCTTGCAAAACCAAGCAGGTGGCGCGAGAAGTGGCTGATCCGGCTGCCTTGAGGGAGGCTTCGTCTCTCATGCTGGCACACTACCTAACCATCGATGATCCTCATCAGAGAGGCAACGACGCCGAATGGCTCAACAAGGGCCTATCGACATGGTGTGTGCTCGTGACCCTGGAGCAGCTCGATGTGGTCTCGCCCGCGTTCATACGGCCCCGCCTGCTGGCATCGAAGACAGAACTGGAGAGTTTCTGTGAGATGCTCTGCAGCAAGGGGTTGAGGGCAGGCTGGCGGTTGAAAGAGTTGCTTTTCAATTGTTTCCAGGACACGATTGAAGAGCCTTTGAATATCAGTGCCAACGAAGTCCTGCCGAGCTTGGACAGTGACGACTGTATTCCGCTGTGCATTCGCTTCGACCCGAGTGACATCCACCGGTACATCGACACTGTTCTGAGAATAATGGACGAAGAGACCCGGGATAACTGCTTTAATGGCCTTCGTCGGAGATTGCGGGACGATCTCGATCTCTCAGGGCATCTGCTCACCATCCACCGGCTGATTCAGGCAGAAAGCGGTATGTCACTGGGATTCCTTTCCCCCTTATATTGTTGACTAGAGCTGACTCCTATCTAGATCCATCACTCCGATCATGTGTGGACAAGATAGACTTCGCTGAAATACACAACGTACTGCAAGATCGACTGACTAAGACACAGTCCTCGTCGCAGTTCACGCTCATTGCACAGACATTGCACATGCTCCTGGACAAGAAGGCCAGCGCTATGAAGCAGTGGAATACCGAAATCACGCTGAGCACCGTGTCGACAATCTCTGCGGGTGGGGGTCCTCCAGGTACAGACATCAGGGCATCTCCCAAGACGTTCGAGTCGCTCTGCCGCCTCGTCGAGGTCATTATCAAGCGACACCGCCTCCGACTCGAAGGACACTTCCACCTCCTCATCACGGCCCTGCAGGCTCTGCTCCGCCTCCTCCTCATCCACGTCCCGCCTTCTTCTTCATTTCCCGTCACACCAGACGACCCAGCAGTCCTGCGCGAGAGACAGGCCAAGCTCTTCGCCCGCCTTCTGACGCTCGTCTGCGAGCCCTCTGTCGCATCCGTCACGCGGGGCCAGCAGCAGGGCCTCGACTCGGCGACCGATGCTGCCAAGCGCTCGGCGGGCCAGCACATGTACCTGATCCTGATGTCGTATATCAAGCTGCAGCTTGAGAACCCAGTGCCCCGTGCGGTCAGGGAGGCGCTGCAGCCGGGCGTGTACTCGATTCTCGACATCACGACCCAAGAAAGGAGGAGAATTCTGAACGAGGCTGTGGACGGGAGTGGACGGGCGATTTTCAAGGAGATGTATAGAAGATATGTCAAATTTGGGAAGTGGAGCGGCGTGTAGATTTAGGATCATACCACGAGAGAGGCCAGATGCACAATTGAAGAAGGGGAAAAAAGGAAAAAAAGATTCAAATCACTCAATAATAGGACGTCGTCAAAGTTTTCGAGGAATGTACCTTGGAACATGACATAGGATAAAGAGGCGCATTCTCATCAGTATCAGCTACGACTATCGTCAGCCCTTGCGCACAGCAGCCTTCTTTGACTTTCGTGCCATCCTCTTGCGGCCGATGATCCTCTGCCTCTGCGCCAATTTCTCCTGCGCATCCTTCTTCCTGGACTTCTTCCCTTCATCCTCCCCACTGCCCTCGCCGTCAGCTTCTTTAGCCTTGCTGGCTATCTTGCCCGGCCCGGCCTTTCCGGCCGGCGCGCTCTGCACCTCCTCCCTCCTCTGCCTCGACCGCACCTCGTTTGCCTTGCGCCGGCTGACGACCTGCGCATTCTCGATGGCGAACTCGACAATCAGGCGCACCGTCTTGCCGGCCTCGTTCTTGAGCGGGTGGCCGTTCAGCCACCGCAGGCCCATGAGCGCCCACCTGTGGGAGGAGTACTCGACGAAGCCGTAGCCCCTGCTCTTGCCGGCGCCGCTCCTCTCGTCGACCTTCTTCCCTTCCTTGGTCTCGAAGACCACCTTGGCCTGCTTGACGACGCCGACGCCATTCTCCTTGCGGCGGTGCTCGGCGTCGCGGTCCTCGGCGCCGCCGCGGGCGAGCTCCTCCTTGGAGAGGGCCTCGCGCCGGCCCTCGCGCACGTCGCTCGCGAAACCGACGACGGCCTGGCGGGCGAGCTGCTTGAGGTCCTTGGAGGTCATGTCGCGCGGCAGGTTGCGGATGGCCAGGCGGGTGAGGGAGAGGTGCAGGCTGGGGTTGCCCTGGACCTGCTTCCTGCGCTGGGTGGCCGACTGCTCGCGGAGCTTGACCTCGGTGGGCGTCAGGAGCGCGTAGAGCGGCGAATTGGTGGGGATGGTGCCCTCAGACAGGAGGAAGAGACGGCGCCTGTCCTTCTCCTGGCCCTTGCGCGCCGCGGGGCCGGCCTCGGTGAGCTTGGTCGCCTCTTCCTTGCTGACCGCCTGTGCGACCTGGAGGACGCGGCCGTCGAGGGTGTAGCGGCCGTCGGTGTCGATGGTCTCGTCCTGCAGGACGGAGTGCTTGTTGGCCTTGGCCGCCGGCTGGTGTCGAGGGGCGTTCCTCACGCAGGCCTTGAAGTCATCCATGTTGACGAAGCAGACAAAGCCGGTGCCGGCGGGCTTGTCGATCATCTTGTTCATGACAACCCTGGCATATCTCACAGGCCCAAACTGCGTGAAATGCTCCTTGAGAGACTCATCTGTAGCTGTGAAGGGTAGGTTCCGAATGAAGACCGTGGTGGAGTTGTCCGTGGTCCGCTTGGGCGTTTCCTGCACGGGTTCATCCTCGGAGTCATCGTTGTCATCGTTTCCTTGGTCGGCACTATCGTCGTCCGCATTCTCGTCACTGTCAAGCTCACCACCACCTTCTTCATCGTCATCGTCTTCTTCCTCCTCTTCTTCTTGCTCATCTTTATCCTCTTCTGAATCGAAGTCCTCCATTTTCTTCATGAACTTGGCCATATCCCTTTCCTCTTCGGTCATACCAGCGTATTCCTCCTCATTATCTTCGTCATCCTCTTCCTTCTTCGCCTTCTTCGACTTGGACTTCTTCTCCTCTTTCTCTTCATGGCCGTCCGGATGCTGTTGCTGCCATTCATCCTTGGAAACGGCCCAGTCCACAGCGATAGGTCTTTCATCCACCTCCTTGCCGTTCATCTCCTCCATGGCCTTCTCAGCGTGCTTCCTGGTCCGGAAGGTGACGAAACCAAACCCCTTGAGCTTGCCCCGGTCGTTGGGCAGGTCGGCAAACTTGATCTTGCCGTACTTCATGAACAGCTTGCTCAGCTGCTCGGAGCTCTTGATGCTCCAGGGAAGGTTGCGGATGATCAGCTTGGGCGCCTTCCTAGCCTCGGCCATCTCTTCCTCTCTCTTCCTCTTCTCCTCGGCCAGGCCAGACTTAACAGCACCCGCACCGCCTGCACGGAGTCGGGGCTCAGCGACGTCCAGTCTCAGCCGGCGGCCACCAAACATCTCGTTGTTGAGCTTCTTCTTGGCCTCGATTGCATCGTCGGCGTCGGTGAATGTGACGAAGCCATAACCGCGTGAAGCCTTGGTGTTGCGGTCGACAACGACAGTGGCATGCTTGACGGGATAGTGTTGCGAAAAGAACTCGGTCAGGGACTCGCTAGTGGCAGAGAGGGGCAGAGACCGCACAAAGAGGGACCGTCTCTCCTCGACGCGACTCTTCTTGGAAGGAGGTGCGCCGTCTTGGGTGTCGATGGCTGCAGCTGTCTGCTGCTCGAGGTCGGCCTCAGCCTCTCTGCGCCGTTTTTGGCCTTTCGATTTGGCCATTTTCTTTCTCTCTCCCTCTCTCTCTCTCTCTCGTGTCTGCAGCGGATTAGGAGGAGATACGGGATTCTGAAAGGACTCGGTCTGAGTCTGTCAGGATAAGGAGACAAAAGAAGGAGGAGAAGGAGGAGAACTGAGGTCTAATTGTTCCTGTTCGGCAAGAACCAGAAACTTTTTTGACCCCTGTCGGCGATAAGAGCTTATCGGGGCCCCCTCCCGCCCACCCTGCGCCGGGGTAACCACGCCAGAGTCGTGTGTGTTGACAAAACAGAGCAACAGAGCACTAATCACTGCTTGCACTGCGCGAAGCAAGCATCAACAACAGCAGCCTTTGTTGTTTGCCCAGACTGACCTTCGAGGCAATACCTTAGCGCAGTATCTGGATATCTGCGACTCAGACCATCACCAATAGCAGCTTGCTGAGCATTATCTCAGTCTTCTGTTGCATCTGCTTCAGTATTGATTTGTTCCTTTCCCTCCTCCCAAAGCACGTCGACCAGTCAACCAGTCAACCAATCCCTTCACGATGCCGGCGCGCACGACACGATCAGGGCGCGCGTCAACAAGGGCCGCCGCAGCATCCTCGACCACCAACACACGCGCATCCAACGCCGCCGCCTCCCGCCAGTCCTCACTGAACGTCGATGTCCCTGAGGAGGCCCCCGACAACGAGCTCCGTACCCAGGTCGCCGCCGTCTTTCGCGAGGCACAGCGCAACACCGCGACTCACCGAAAGTCTGCAGTTACCCTGCGCAAGCTGCAGGAGGCGTGCTGCTACGAGCCCACCACCGCCAAGAAGGCCGCTGCCGCCGATTTCGACGAGAATGACTTCAACAGCGAGTTCGTGCGCTGCGTCCTGCGCCTGATGCCTGTCAAGAAGAGCGAGGCTGTCGGCGAGAGGACCATCCGGTTCGTGGGCGTGTTTATGAGGCACTCCATCGACAAGGACAACGAGCTCGCCGGCGAGGTGGATGAGGATGCCAGCACAATGCCCGAGACCCCGAGCACCAGGCTCACTGCCAGGCTGATGGAGGCAGTGCTGCCCTTGATGATGGCCAAGGACAAGTTTGTCAGATACCGGTCCACCCAGCTCATCTCACATATAGTCAACTCCCTCGACGCCATCGACGACGACCTCTTCCAGAAGCTGCGCTACAGCCTGCTCAAGAGGATCCGCGACAAGGAGGCCATGGTGCGCGCACAAGCCGTCCTGGGTCTTGGCCGGCTGGCAGGCAACCAGATCGAGGCCGAGGCCAACTCGGACGACAGCGACGGGGATGAGGCCAGCGGCCTGCTGGAGAAGCTCCTCGAGGTGCTCCAGAACGACCCCAGCGCGGACGTGCGGAGGTCGCTCCTCGTAAACCTTCCCATCCTGCCCAATACGCTCCCGTTCCTGCTGGAGAGGGCAAGAGACCAAGACGCTATGACGCGAAGGGCAGTGTATTCTCGTCTGCTGCCGGCCCTCGGAGACTTCCGCCACCTGTCGCTCTCTATGAGAGAAAAGCTACTACGATGGGGTCTTCGGGACAGAGACGAGACGGTCCGTAAGGCGGCAGGTAGGCTCTTCCGCGAACGGTGGATTGAGGATTGCGCCGGCGCGCCGCCTCTGAACGAAGAGGGACAGCCTGCCGAGGCGCCTGCGCCCAGCTTCGACGGGCTGCTCGAGCTCCTGGAGCGTATCGATGTCGTCAACTCTGGCGTCGAGAACGGCGTCGCGCTCGAGGCCATGAGGGGTTTCTGGGAGGGCCGCCCCGACTACCGCGAGGGCGTCACATTTGACGACAACTTCTGGGAGACCTTGTCAGCAGAGTCTATCTTCATGGCTCGCAGCTTCAACGAGTTCTGCCGCAACGAGGGCAACGGGAAGTACGAGGACCTGGTCGAGGAGAAGCTTCCCGAGGTCACCAAGCTCGGTTTCTATCTGGAGCGATACGTCAAGGTCCTGGTGGATGCCCTCAAGAGGATAGCCCAGCAGCAAGAGGAGCTCGGCGAGGAGGACGAGGAGGAAGACACGGTGGAACAGGAGTTCATCGTCGAGCAGCTTCTGCACATCGCCATGACCCTGGACTACTCCGACGAGGTGGGCCGCAGGAAGATGTTCTCCCTACTCAGGACGACACTGTCCATCCCCGAGCTTCCCGACGAGGTCACCAAGCTCACTGTCAACGTGCTCCGCGACATCTGTGCCCCGGACAATGCAGGCGAGCGCGAGTTCTGCAGCGTGGTCCTCGAGGCCGTGGCGGATGTGCACGACACGATCGTTGACGAGCCGAACGACAACGAGAGCTTCCACTCGGCCAAGTCCGAAGTCGACGAGGATGAGGAGCGCAGTGGCAGGAACGGAAAGGCAGACAAGGACAACGAGCTGACGGAAGAAGAGGCGCACGCAAAGGCCGTCAAGGAGATCGTCATCAACATGAAGTGTCTGCACATTGTCCAGTGCATGCTGACCAACGTCTCCGGCAGCCTGCAGGAGAACGACCACCTGGTCTCCATGCTCAACAACCTGGTCGTGCCGGCTGTCCGTAGTCACGAGGCGCCGGTACGTGAGCGTGGTCTGTTGTGTCTGGGACTCTGTTCCCTGCTGGACAGGTCACTGGCTGAAGAGAACTTGACACTGTTCATGCACTTCTTCAGCAAGGGCCACACCGCGCTTCAGATCACCGCCCTACACATCCTTACAGACATCCTGAACGTGCACGGAGCCCAGCTCCTCTCCAACAACCCAACGCTCATGAGGGTCTACGTGAAGGCCCTCCGCTCAGGCTCCAAGTCCCCCGAGATCCAGGCCGTTGCTACCATCGCAGCCTCCAAGCTCCTGCTCGGCCGCGTCGTTACCGATCCCGACGCCTCTGCCGAGTTCCTCAAGACCCTGGTCATCGCCTACTTCGAGCCCGCCTCCTCGCAGAACCAGAGCGTACGCCAGGCGCTCAATTACTTCCTGCCCGTGTTCTGCTACTCGCGTCCCGAGAACCAGGACCTCATGCGGGCGGTGGCGCTCGAGGCGCTGCATACACTGTACAACGTGCGGGAGGGCCTGGACGATGACGATGCGGACGTCGATGATGAGATGGTCAGCCTTGCAACCATCGGTGCTTGTCTGGTGGACTGGACGGATCCGAGGAAGTGTTATAGCCCGGACGCGGCCACAGAGGTCGAAAAGAAAAATGTGAATGGAGATGTGCACCTGGAATTTGCGCGGAATATACTCGCGAGGTTGGATTCAAACTGCAGCAGTAAGTTAAAGCTTTTTTTTTTCTTTCTTTTCTCATCAACAAGAGAAAGCTTCAAGTCCCTCAAGAGGCACCATCATGTTCGGCAGAGAATTACTAACAAGTCTCCGCCCACAGGGGAAGAAAAGAAGGTCGTCGCGGCCCTCCTCGGCAAGCTCTACATCTCGCCCGCCTCAACCGAGGAGAAGATCCGCGAGCTCTATACCGAGGTCTCGGAGGCCGTCGAGATGAACCTCATCTCGGACACGACGGGTCGAAATGCCCTGTACAAGATCCACGTGTCCCTTGGCAAGATTGTCAACACCCTGGAACAGGCCAAGGAGTCCGGCAGACGCAAGTCGACCATGAGCCGTAGTGTGTCTCTCGGGCCTGACGAGCACGTCGGCGCTGCTGTCGCCAGCGCCGGCGCTTCTGCGCGGGGCGCGACGGCCGAGCCGCGGATCAAGGAGGAGGAGGATGAAGACGATGATGGGGTGTCGAGGGCGGACGATGGCGGGGAGGACGATAGTAACGAGGGCACGGTCATTCAGAATATGGACGTCACCACCAAGACGGAACCTGGAGACGGTGACTCGCTTGTTAGCGAACTGTTGGATGATGACGGGGATACAATTATGGGCTGATCTCTTTGACTGTGCTTTTTCTTTCTTTTTTTGTCTCGCTCGCTGCGGATAATCTTGTGCTTGATGAGGGATGATGATGGGTATGGGTCCTTTCGGGGGCTCCTGGAATGGGATGATGGGCGGTGGCTCGGTCTGGTTGATTCCGTCTTGTCTCGTTTTCTTCTATTACGCGAAACGTGTGTTGGAATCTTCACGACTTTCATCATCATTCATTGGATATATATTAAATGGCCTTGTCATTGATCTGGTTTGATTCTGTCTTGTCGTCATGATTGACCTTTCTCTCTCTCTCTCTCTCTCTCTGTCTGTCTGGTGAACATGATGTCCAGGATACCCACCCAAAGCTCACAGCGTACCCAACCAGTACAAAAGTCCACCAAGCCCGATGTTGACGATGAGATGCTGACCCAGTGTCCACGCCACGCAGTACAGATATTTGGGCGAGAACACGGTCCAGATAAACAGGTGCGTCCTGAGCGCCGTACAGGCGGCCATCACAGACGCCACGCTGGCGGCCGCGAACACGGTCAGCAGAGTGACATGGCGCACGTAGACGCCCCTCGCCCCGGCCCTGCGCTTGCGCACGAGCAGCACGTTGGTCGCCGTCACCCAGTAGATGGGCGCTGCCCAATTGCTCACGAACGTGAGGACACCGACGGTAGCGACGTCGAAGTTGCGCACGCCGTTGTAGGCGCTCGAGAGGTCGACCGACGAGATGGCGTTGGTGCCGCCGAGGGCGAAGAAGGAAGCGTACTGCAGGAGGAGGGAGGTGACGGTGAGCTCCGTGAGGGTGAGGCCCTGCGCGGAGAGGAACTTGAAGAGGATGTCGAAGAGCAGGAACAAGGGGACGTTGGTCGCGCGGGACTGCGTCACGGCGAGGAGCGTGTACAGGTGGTGCAGGGTCTCCACGGCAGAGACGCGCTGTGAGACGCGGTTCTTGCTTGCGATGAAGAACACAACGCAGGCTGCAGCGAGCGCCAGGCCGACAAAGACAGCTTGTGCCCTCACCACCAGCGAGGGACCCTGGGTGAGGTCAAGAATGGACCGCGCGAAGCCCGCGACGAGTTCTGGGGCGTCCTCGTTGGTAAAAGCGAGCTTGAAGGTGAAGGCGGCAAGGGCCAAGCCTGTGCTCCCGGTGATGGCGAGGGAGCGAGGGAGGCCGTCGAAGCCCTGAAGGAGCTCGCGGTGCAGCCAAAGGTAGGTGATGCTGATGAGGGCCCAGAGACGGACAGGCTCGGGCTGGAAGAAGATTTTGACGATATCTGGCTCCCCAGAGAATTTCTGCCCGGTCTGGTTCCAGCCTCTGACAACTCGTGTTGTTACGAAGGCGAAGAGAAGTGCCGTTAGGTGCCCAACTGTGGATTTCGAGGTCCTATGGACAAAAATTAACAACGATGAAGAACAGTGAATGCCAGGTACTTTCAACACAACTCACCCACTGAAGCCTCTCCAGCTGATATATGCAAACCATGCTGTTGCAGTGTAGTACCAGAAGTGGTGCTCCTCCTCCACATAGCTACTGGCAAACATCATCACGCCATATGCGGCGGTGATGAGGGTGAGTGGCACGGCTGCTGTGGACAGGCCGCCAGCATTCTGGTATGCTGCAAATACAGCCAGGGCGGTCGCTGCAATGGCAGCCGTTTGTCCGATGGTAAGTCTAGGAATATCATAATTGCTCGCCATGCTACTCAACAGCCTTTGCGCGTCTCTAAGCCACTGCGGATGACGGTTAGTACAAGCTCGAGCAGGACTTTGGTGTTTAGAGAGTACGTACCTGCGACATCGTTGTAACCCATTCATCATCTAAATTCGTAGTACTGTCCATGGCTTTATATGAATTCTTCAGTAGCGACCACCGGCATGCGAGATCATCGACATCTGACTCTTTGAGCACGCAGGGATCAACCTTTGTAGACACATCAAAAAATTCTCCACCAAATGTAGCGGATATAATGGCAAGAATCTGTTCCGCATTGCGCATGAGGATCTGCGCTCGATCGATGCCTGTTCTCATTAGAATCAGCAAGGTTCCATGCCACGATATCCCGAGATCGGCGTACCATGCGGCCAGAAGGGCAGAAATTCTGAGATGAAGGCCCCGAGATTGTTCTTGGGGGCAGGAAAGCCGAGCAGAGCGCCAAGGGTTGGAGCAAGGTCAGACTGCTCAATGGCGGAGTAGTATCTGAAGTCGTCGTGGAAGGCCGCCGGAGCCTCAAATTCTCTTCCCAAGGCCTTCAGCTTTGGGGATAGAAAGACAAGTGCTGGGGAGGTTTCGCCGGGTGCGGAGCCTCCATGATTTCCGGCGTCGTTCATACCATGATCGCCCAGCAATATCAAGAGTGTGGACTGAAGGTGAGATTGTGACTGGATGGCAGTGTATATCTGCTTGACTATGCCGTCCATCTCAGTCTGCTTTGGGATCATGTTCATGCTGTTTCTCACAACGTTAGCATCCTTTTCCAAGGACGGCGCACTGGGAGGGGGGGGGGCATGCTGCTGTCTGACCTCCGCGGTCCTCCCTTGTGGCCGATATGGTCCAGGCCAAGATAATGCAGGACCATGGTATTCCAATCATCATTTTTGAGCTCATCTGGGACGTGTCTTGTCACATTGTTATCCACCTCCGTGAAGTCCTATCTCTCGTCAGCCTTCGTCGTCTCCTCGCTGGGGCAGT
Source organism: Cryphonectria radicalis (assembly GCA_014849355.1). Taxonomy (NCBI): domain Eukaryota; kingdom Fungi; phylum Ascomycota; class Sordariomycetes; order Diaporthales; family Cryphonectriaceae; genus Cryphonectria; species Cryphonectria radicalis. Next base: position 84,694 of record JACWQW010000022.1, read on the forward strand.
TGCGGGATCCGTACAGCAACAAAGAAGCTCGATGTGCCATCCGCCCGATCAAAGAAGCCGGGGAACAGCTTCAGCCAGGTATCATCTCCGTATAAGAGCAGCTTTCCCGAGTTTTTTGCCTTCATCTGCGCCAACCATGTATCCTGCGAGGCAAGGGAAGAAGACTCGTCTCCTTCGTCGATGTTCAGTATGACGTCGAGGAAGGAGGGGATGGAACCGGTCGTGATCGCCTTGATCCTTGGCATTGTAACGGTGGGCGATGTCGCGTGCGCGGTAAAAGGGATCGCAAAGCCATCTCGTATTAATCTGTCGCGGGTGGTCAGCGCTCGTGTCAGTTGGAGGCAGTTCCTCTAGTTGATAGATTCGCAACTCACGACTGGGTGTACTCGAAGCCAGACTTGGGCGAGTAGACGAAATCACTGTGCCTTATATCAGCATGGAGCCAAGGAGATTTTTTATTGGGGGGGGGGGGGCCTTGTCGACAGGACGTGCCTTCGTAGAGCATCCACGAGCATGAATACCACCCGGTCGAAGGGCGCTGCCGGTGGTGGTCCATGTTCGGAGTCGTCGTAGACGGCAAGACCTGGGAGCAGTGGCTTGTAGGGGAAGAAGCCTGTACCAAAGACATAGATGGCAATCGGGAGGAAGACATTGGCCGCAGCGAGCAGGACTGTCGAGAGAGTCGTCACACCATGTTGAGAGCCCTTCATCTCTTGTGCGCGCGGCTCAGCACAGGCTCATGGGAGGGAAGGGGAGAGAGGGAGGGAGAGGATATCGAGGGACACGGAACTAGGGGCTCAGTGAAAAGCTCTCCATCGCAATGAGAAGAGGAGAACTGGGGGGTATTATGGATGACGACTTTTGTTGTTTTTTGGTTACGCAGTCGGTCAAATACGTTCAGAAAAGCTGTGTTCAATATGTACGTGGTAGGTGGCAGCTCCAAGATGCTCAAGTCGTGCTGCATTGGACGTTGTTGGCCAGTTAGACTTCTTGTCAGCCTCGCATGTGGTCAGTGGTTTAGTGACTGGGAAGCCCCTGTTAAAACCACTTTGGGGGGTGGGCACAGGGGCCCACAGCCGCTGGCCGCCCCCCATTGCGATACCGCCTGCCATTCTCGACATCGCGGGCATCCTCTGCGACAAGCACGTCCTCCTCCAATTCCATAGCAATCAGTCCTCCAGAGTTATGTCAACCCCCCCCCTCTTTTTTTTTTTTATAGGCAGATCGGCTCCTCAAAGTAAACGAGAGTCTCTTCATCAGTTCATGGACTGTCGACAAGAGTTCACCTCTTCTTTCTGATCGTCTTCCTGTCGCCGTACTTGGGAAAGACGATATTCGATTTCCTGCCTCGTCTCTTAACGACCTTGCCCTTCTTCGATTTCGTCTGGGGTTTGGCGGAGGTGTCGATATCCATGGCTGCTGCAGAATTGATGGTCAATATATCGATTATCCATTCAAAAAATGACACCTGTGTTGTAATAATCTTGGGGCTGCGTCTAGACGTAGGACTTCCTCGAGGGAATCTTCTTACTGTCGTTTGCCTTCTCTTCAGCAGTAGTGCCCTCTTTCTGCTCTGCCTCGTCCTTGTCTTCCGCATCATTCATTTCTCTCTCGGGCGCTGGCTTGGGCTGCGATGCAATCTCGAGCAGCTTGGCTGAGAGGCGTTCCTGGCGTGCGTCCTCCACAGGCCCAAAGACCTTGGCCTTCAGCCTCTGATTGTTTGCCTTCACCGTGCTCGCGCGAGATGACTTGGCCATCTTGTAGATTATTTTTGTAATAGGCTCGAGGTTATAGGTGACCTAATGAAGTAAATTGGGGCGATAATGCCTATGTTGGTGTTGTCGCAGCTGGTTGAGATCGCAAATGTTAAGTCTTGGGGGGGAATGCAGGGTCTTCCCACATCCGGCGCTGCAACTCTCGACTGGAAAGATTTGGGGAATGGGTTTCTCTTATCGCGATAAATTTCTGCCGCGGCTTAGGGGGCCCCACCGCCTTCCTGAATTTGCCATGGGCAGCCTTGCGCCAACGTCGATCGTAGATCAAGTCAGTGCCTACCACCCTGCAAATAACCTCATCATCGCGGCAGGAGTTTAATCTTGGGCCAAAGAGGCCACGGACAAAGCCAGTTGTCAGTCCTCTTGACATCCTTGTGGCTCTGGCATGGCCGCCTAGGAAGCTACGCGCATTTGTGTCCCCTTCCTCTGCCTCATTTGTCTCTCTTAACTTTGGGTTTCAATTCACATGCTCTGGCCGTGCACGAATCTCAATCGCCGCCTCATCGTCCCTACGCGACCCCCTCCACGACACCGAATTGAAAGCCTCCCTTCCTACACCGTATCCTCCAAGAGAGGAAGCAGTGACTCGTTCGTCTATCGTCTTGTCTGTCGAAGAAAAAAAGCAGAAGAAGAAGAAGAAGAAAAAGAGGAAGAAGAAGCAGCAGAAAGAGCCCAGGCTGTGGCAGACTCGATGATCATGGCTTCCATACCGCCGCAGGAGGAGTACCGCGCCTTGGTGAAGCGCATCAATAGCAGCAGTTACCTGTTGAACAAGCAACTGCAGCGCATATGCCTGCAGAATAATATGAAGTCCAGCGGTGTCAAGGCTGACCTGCAATCCCGCGTGGTCGATGGTACGTTGGATCGTTCCAGGACGCACTGTAGATCGTTTTGTCACTTGCATATCTAGGCCAGTCTGGGGGCCTGCCCGCGCTCCCCTCCCACACAGGCCGCCACTACCCCTCCCCCACCTCTTCCATCCGACATTTCCATCACTTAACCCCCTCCTACCTTAATTTTCAGGCGAGATGTGCTCGCCATTTTCCAATATGAGGACTAACCTGAATCCTGATACAGCACTCAACAAGGCCTTCGCCGCAGGCGACGCCCACACTTATCGCCAAATCGAGGACAGCATCTTCCGTGAGAGGCAGGACCTAGCTGCATCACGAGGTTATGCAGCAGCAGCCACGAATACAGGAGCGTCACAGTCCCACGTTCACAACACTCGCTCCCCCGGTCTTCCTTCTTCCGCGAGCCTTGGCCAATCCTCAAGCATGTCCAGTGGCTACGCCGGCTACCAGCAGGCAAATGGTCTCTCTGGCTTTGGGTCCTATGTAGCAACAAATGGCCAGAGGGCGCAGCATGTGCCTTCCCAAGGTATGTTCGATACCCTCTTGCGTCTGTTGAACTCTCGGCTGCACGTCGTTCAACGGCTGAGCTGACTCCTTCAAGGGCCTTCATACCACCCTAGCCCTTTCTACCATTTCTTGGAGAGAATAGGAGACACTCACGTCTGCGAAGGTAAGTCGATGGCGCATTCTGTCTTTTTTTTTTCTTTTTTCCTCGGGGAAATTGCAACCGTGCTAACAGAAGCAGTTATGACACAGCACAGGAACTCTATCAACATCAGCATACAGGCACAGAACTACCCGATCCTGCAGCAGTGCATCACGGACAAAACCCTCAGGGTCATGGTGTTCTGTGCTGCTTCCAGCTTCGGCACACAGGACATCGCTTTCCCCCACCAGTCAGAGCTGAAAGTGAACGGGGACGATGTCAAGGCCAACCTGAGAGGTTTAAAGAACAAGCCCGGCTCCACGAGACCTGTCGACATAACAGACCTCCTCCGGCTCAAGATTCCATCCTACCCCAATACCGTCGAATTCACATACGCTCTAACCCAGAAGGCAGGTGAAAAGGCCGTTCAAAGTCAAGTCAGGCGTTCCTCGGCATTCCTCAACGCCTTGTCGTACAGTTGCCAGACACAAATGCTGACCTATGTTGCTTCCCGATCTAGCGCTTCTACCTCTCCATACACGTCTGCAAGTCCATACATGTAGACAGTCTCGTGCAGGCCATATCGGGCCGGAAGATCTCCAAGGACTCTGTAGTCAAGGAGCGTGAGTCTCACACCCGCCGCACCTCGTGCCAAGCATTGATAGCAGCTAATAATGTTATGCTAGTCACAAGAAAGGCCCACGATGCTGAGATCGAGCTCTCATCTCAAGTTCTGTCTCTAAAGTGCCCTCTCTCCTACATGAGGCTCAATACACCCATCCGCGCGACTACCTGCACACACGTCCAGTGTTTCGATGCCACCTCATATCTTCAGCTGCAGCAACAGGGCCCTCAGTGGGTGTGCCCTGTTTGTAGCAAGCCAGCCCCATTCGAGCGGCTGGCTATTGATGAGTAAGTGTTTTGGGTTTTTTTTTTGGTTTTTTTTTTAGGGGCGACTTCTTGTGTTCTGAATATGTGCTCTTGCTAATCTGCTCCAGATATGTGCGAGACATTCTGAGCAATACTCCCAACTCTGTTGAACAGATTGACATCGAGCCGAGCGGTCGATGGAAGATCCATAAGCCTGCGGAAGCCGTAGCAAATCCGGAACCGCAGTACGATGCCTTCGAGCTAGACGACGATGATCTCCTCGTCTCCGAGATGAACCGATCCAGAGATTATAGCACCAATAGTCCGAACACCGTCGGTCCTGCGACTGGAGTTCTGACCCCAACCTCTGGCTTCTCTAAAGAAGGGTCCTCCTCGGTACCGAGACCTGGAGGAACCAAACGAGCCCATGAGGTCATCGACCTGACACTATCGGATGACGAGGATGAGGAGCCCTCACAACCGCCGCCCAAGCGACTTCAGCTACATCGTCCCTTCCCTGGTGGCCCGTCCGCCTTTCTCTAGTCACCAGGCGAAACCTCTTGCGCATCATACGAGATCATGGGGCACACACAACTAAGTTGATAGCAACAATACCAGCTGGGAGGGGGGGGGGAGGAGGGGCGCATGTTGATCTGTGTGTCAAGACTGCGCATGAGGGAATAAGAGGCCTCAAAACATCTCGAGACGAGAGTACTGAAGAGACAAAACAACGTCTCTGGTGCCGGACAGAATTACCCAAAGGGTATTATCGGTGGCTACGTCTCTCTTGAAGGTCCTGGGTGACTGCCGTCGCCGTGTGGACTAGGGGGGCTACTGCTTGCTGTTGGGTTGGGAGGCAAAGGTATAGATTATTTTGGCATTGCAAGGCGTTCTAGGGTGTTGGCGGCGGGGAAAGGGGTTATACCAAATACCATATGGTGGCTGACTGGACAGGATCGTGCTAAAAGATTGGACAGTTCATGAGGGTAAGGTACTTAGCACAGGCAGTAGTACATGCGGACCAGGATGGAACGAGGATCATAGCTGTTCAAAAAGGCTGACCCAAAACAACAACCAAAAAAAAAACCAAAAAACCCAAAAGAAACACCCCTTCCCCCTCCACTGTACACGCCAGCCATGAATGAAGAGGAAGTCGTCAACGAACATCGCCGTCCCCGTCTCCAAGACCATGTTCAAGCTTTCAGGCATCCTAACGTCATCCCGGCCCAGCCGTGTTCCTGCAGGTCATTAGATTCGAGGATGCGAGATGACGCTATCTCCCACTCCCTCCCGTACACAACCGGGGGGGTTGGGAGAGGGGGGGAGGGGGACGCAGAGGGGCAGATATGTTCGTAGGTGTCACACACAGTTCAGGGCACAAGCCACCAGCCCTGAGGGGAGTGGAGGGGGCCGCAAGAATGGGGACCCTAAAAAGGAGCGCGAGGGACTCCACAGCCCGCTGGCTAGAGTTTCGTTACGCTCAATCTCAAAAAGAGAGAGAGAGAGAGAGAGAGAGAGAAGAAAAGAAAAAAAAACGTATTTGTTTTGCCTTTGATTCCAGATGATCTCCCCACCTTTAGTTTTAATTACTTGAGTTATAGCGGCGGTGATATATATATATATATATCTAGAACAAGACCCCCCCCCCTTGTATGTGGCTTTTTTTTTTCTTTTCTTCTTTCCCTCTATGTTACGCCTTGGAATTGCCGCGAACACAATGTGACCCTCAAGGGCACGGACTCTGATGGGGCAGGGCGTTCACTGGCTCGCTGATTTCAATCTACTATAGTACATATCATAGTTTAATAGTACTATGGTATGTATGTTGCTATAATATACGGGGAAAAGGAAGAAGAAAAGGTGCCAGTCAAGAAGGAACCGAACGGTCGAAGTCCCCACCCGCACGGGCACCTGCTGGATTCGCGGCATCGTGGATATCGCCTGCAAGGGCAAATTGGGAATTCGTGTGTGTGCGCGCCAGCGGGTAATGAAGTGGAGGGTGATACAACACGTACACACAGTTCCAATGTGTGTGAAAGGAGAAGATCTTCATGGGATTCTCCTCTCTCTCCTCCCTCCCCTCCCCCCTTCTTCTACTCCCACACCCAGCCATCCATGCCGACATAGGTAGTAATAATAAAAAAAGGAAGAAAAAAAAAAAGAAAGGCAAATACGCACGGGGCATGATATGATCATCGGGGGGAAGGTGGGAGGGGATCCAGAAAAAGGAAGAAAAAGAAGAATTAAGGAAAAAGAGCTATAGCGGTGATCAAAAGAGGTGACCTATCAGACTGGTTGGTGCTGGGGGCGGCTCACTGGGTGGCATGGGTAGGCGAGATGAAAGGTTTCTGCACTCGGATGCTGCAGGCTTGAAATTAGGCGCGGCCGAGTGACAGGAGGCCAACGTTGTTGCCCTGGAACTTTTTTTTTCTTCTTTTTTCCTCTTAAGAGAGAGAGAGAGAGAGAGTGTGTGTGTGTGTGTGTTGTGTGTAACGAAATAAGGGGATAATTGATAAGCAAACGAGGGGATGAAGGAGAAATAATATAAGGTAGAATAAATAAAAAAAAATAAAAAACACCGGAAAAAGGAGAGAAAAAGAGGCAACCTCCCAGGATGGACGGACAAGACATCCTCGATTCAATATACATGGTACATGATAACATCACCGTGGGACAGAAAAAGCGGCGGGGCGTAGAACGTTCAGCCCGAACGTTGCAGGATGAGGGTGCATTTCAGGGCGGTCCGAAGCGTGGTGGGAAGCACAAGAGTCCTACTGGACGTGCAACGAGAGCCCGGTACACATTGAAGGTGTGCCGTGAGAATTGGAGAAAGGCGAAGGCCCCCCGAGGGGGTGTGCGGCGTGGTTGATGAGAGAGGAAGGGGGGGGGGGAAGACAAAGACTCAATCCAGATTTGTACGCCTTTCTGATAAGAGAGACGAGAGTAGTGGTGATTTTCGAAGCTCGAAACAAAAGCAGGGTCCTTCCTCTCTTGGTGATATCTCGCAAAAGAGGGAAGGGGGGGGGGTGAGTTGTGTGGTCTGCGCCGTGTCTCACGGAGCGGGTTTGAGGGAGACAACTCTAAAACTCAGCATAGTACCAGAGGATAGTTTTCGGGTGCGCGGTCGATCCACGGTCATGTGCGGTCGCGCGCGCGTGCAATCGTAACCTTTGGACTCTCTTCTGCCCGGCACACAGCACAGGATACGTCGTGAGGGTGTCACATCATTATCATTATAACGAAGACCGTTAAGAGAGACATTGATTGTGTAATGGTTACGACGATCCTTGTTTTTTTTTTTTGTTTTGTTTTTGGGGGGTGGAGGGACGAGGGAGGAGGGAGGGATGGTGGGTAAGGTCCCCCCGTCCCCCCGTCCCCCCTCACGTACTATAGTGGTACATTAGTACAGTGCTGTAATACCCTTGACCCCTTGTTTTTTAACGGACGGAGAATCTACCCCACTAAAGCAGTCCTATAGTAGCAATACTGCGTAGCAGCAGCAGGCAAGAGGAAACGCCGCCGGAGATGAGAAAGGGCGCTAGAGCCTCCAGAATCTCCCCTTGGGGACTAGACCCGCACTGGGCAGGGTCCACATGCTCGGGAAGGGGAGAGGGGGGGGGAAGATGGACGAGAGAGCTTGGCAAGGGTGGAGGAGAGTGTACTATCGAGCCTGAGACCATCTCATGTCCCTCAACTCGGCGGTGCGGTGCAGCGGGTACCTGCACGTAGACCTGAGCCGATAGACGGGCGCTGTCTGGGAGTAAGCTGTCGGAGGGCCAGAGAGCAGGACACAAGGGCGAATCAGAAGGCGAAATGTCCTGACATCTCGGTCGACCCCTAGAATTGGGGGGTGGTGGTACCATCGTGGTAAAATGTTCTTTCGTCTACGGGCCAACAGAAGTCCACGCAGGCGGTGGTGGTGTCAGATGGCCTTTTTTTGGGGGGGGGGGGGGAGGTTTCCCCTTTCTCTTTTTTTTCTTTCTTTCTGCTTCTCGATAGGACCATGGGAGGAAATACGCTGTTTCAGGAAGGTTTAGCCTGTACGACGGATATGAGAAGGAGGATCGATCATCAGCAGAAGAAGGGCGAGCATGGCCCAGGCGTAGTAGGATCACGTACCTCACGCGATAAAAGGAGGGAAGTGCTACCTATCTATCTACCCAAGTATTAGAGAGAAGGGTATCACGATGAACACGGGCTCTGCGCTGCCCTGGCTCTGATCGACCTGTCCGCTTCTTGGGGCTGGTGTCACCCTAGACCAGGCCAGTCAAACCAGTTTGGCTGAATTGGGGGGGGAAGGGGGAGGGTTAAGTGAGCAAACTCTCGTCTCGTGTAAGCACCAATGACTGGGTTGGCCTGACTACACCCCATATGCATGGTCATATCATAGTTGGGAAAATCGCCCTCCACAAAATATCCTGACGAGAGCGTATATCGTCCTGTACCTGAGGCAGCCTGACGGCTTCTTCCCTCCCTCGGATGTGGGTGTGGGTTGTCTGTTGTTGGTGAGTGCGTGAGAGAGTCACAAGAGTAGCGGAAGAGGAGACCTTCCCGCCGGCCTGCTTGCAAATCAAGTGCGGGTCAAAAAAAACAGAGGCTGCTTTGTAATTTGACGGAAGCATTTCGCCCAGGCAGGTGTCATCATCATCTTCTACACTTCTTCTTTGCTCCCCTTTGCTGACCCCTGTCTGGGTCTCTCCGTTCCCCGTATGTCCTAAAGCCCAGCCATGCCACCCCTTATCCCAGCTCAACCCCTTCCGCTAGATTCTCTCTCGTCTTTGCCACAATCCCGGCTCCTCGTCTCATCTTTTTCCCTCTACACAACAACAAGTCGTCATATTCCCATCAGAGATTGTTCTGTAGGCCAAGCCTTAAGCTGTGACCTGCAGGATATCCACCCTGAAGCGAGTTGGCCTGTTGTTCGTAGTGTAATAAACTGCACTTACTGTACGCGTCTTTCTGTCCCTATTTTGCCGTTCCCATCTTTGTTTCCCTCTTTGGGGTGCCCTTCCCCCACTCCTCAGATCATCTGGCTCGTTTGGCCTACCTGAGCATTCTCACACCCTCTCCACTTCTCTTTTCTGGCCCGCCTAGGCCTGTCTCCAGTTCAATTTCCAAGCAGGATCCAGCCAAAGAAGAGAGAGAGATAGAGAGGGGGGACTTGTGCCGTACTCGATCGAAGGGTTACCGACCGACCGTTACCTCTTGTTCCTCAACCAAACATACCATTTCCCCCCCCCCCTCCTTCTTCCCAAACCCCCCCTCCCAATTTCCCAGTTTTTTTTTCTTTTCTTTTTCTTTCTTTCTTTTTTTTCCCCATCCCACTTGCGCAGCATTATTTCCACCCCGTCCACCGTCTCCGCCTCCAAAACTTGGGTCCTGTCATCAATCACAACAACTCACCAGGTCATCCACCATTCCCCATCCCGATTTCTTCCTCACCACAAAAAATCCACACGACTTTTGTGCTCGAGCACTTGATCTCCTGCAACCGAAACTACGACTACTAACAAAGACGAGGGTTTCCCCCCCCCCCTGGCAGCTCCGTTACCCTAGAGCTCGGCCTACTTGCCAGATATTTCGGATCATTCCCGGGGATCAAAACCTTCTCGCTTCTACCTCCCAGCGCAGATCGAGACCGACTTTGGACTCCCGTCTCGTCTGTGCCTGACTTTTGACCCTGACTTGATGAGAGACCTTTTTGACATTGATAAATCAATCACCACCACACATCCACAACGCACCCAAGTACTACTACTGTGCGTGCTCGCGCTGGATCCCTGACTGGGCTGCTGCGCTACCTTCTGGGCCTATCCTCTCCACTCTTACTGCGCATCTCTCTCTCGCTGGCCTGTCTCTCTCTCCACACCTACCAGCTTTCGCAGACAGGACAAGTCCGCCTGCCGGTCGATTCGATAATTACCACCGTTCTAATAGAGCCTAGGGTGGGTTTGGTTTCCACCTAAGCCCGTTTCGACTGGCCCGTTACCGCTAACCTTTACCCTCTCACCTCTGCCAGCCCCGGTCCGGTCCCCTAAGGGCGCTCTGGTTTAGTGGTCTGCGGTTCTGTTGTGGGTACCTCTGTTTAGCGGCCGCACCGTCCCGAAGCACACAGTGCCTGGACGCGCTGGGCTCATTTCAGGTGCTGCAAGTTCAAAGGTCACCAGGTGCCCTGTTGTCTCCTCTCCCCAACGCCCCCCCCCCCCTGGAATTGGAATTGGCAATTGGCACTGGCACTGGGGGGCCCTTTCTCTTCTGCACAGCAGTTCCCTCCCCCCTCCCCCCAAGGAAGAAAGGCCCTACTGCCCTCTCTGCTCTCTGCTCTCTGCTCTCTCTGCTCTGCCCTGCTGTGCCCTGACCTGCACCCAAGCCCCAGCCCTTCGCTGCGCCGCGGCCGGTACCAAGCTTTTGGCTCCTTGGTTGCCTTGCATTTTCCCTTCCCACAAGCATCGATCCCAGCTCCAGCCAGTCTGCTCAATCAAACCCATCCTTCAATCCAATCCAATCCAAACCCACATCCATCCATCCATCTGTTCGGCCACCTTCCTTCCCATCCCCTCCCCCATCGTCCGTCCGATCGATTCCATTGAACACCACAAATTTGTCAATCGACAACATCGTCGGCGGCTCACCTTGCCGTTCCAACCTGCCCCCTCCCTCCGCGCGGTCGACCGCCTCTTCCTCTCTCTCTCTCTCTCTCTCTCTCTCTCTCTCTCTCTCTATCAACGTCTCTTATCCAGTTCGAACCCCCTTTGTGCACTGGCCGCGTCTCCTCCCTCCTTGCGGCTTGAGCGTTCCCAAAGATGGACTCACAACGACCGAACGACGTTTCTCCCGAGGCGATGCAGGCGCGCATCCAGCAGGCACGGCGTGAAGCAGAGGGCCTCAAGGATCGCATCAAGAGAAAGAAGGATGAGCTCGCCGACACCTCGCGTAAGTCTCGCAACCATTCCCTCCCTCTCACCGCCCTGATCTCGAACGATCAACCCATCCATCATTCAATCACCAAACACCCAGCCGATGGACTCAATCACGCCCTTTCCCCTTGTGTTTGGCCACGCCGCCCTTTGTTTCCCTTCTCAACCCCCCCCCCCCTTTTTTTTCTCTCTCTCTCTTCTTCTTTTCTTCTTTTCCCATGGCTAACGTGATCTACTCGCAGTTCGCGATGTCGCACACCGATCACACGAGGCGATTCCCAGGAACCAGTTGATGAAGACGAAACGGACACTGAAGGGCCACTTGGCCAAGATTTACGCGATGCACTGGTCCACCGACCGGAGACATCTCGTCTCTGCCTCGCAGGACGGCAAGCTGATCATCTGGGATGCCTACACCACCAACAAGGTCCACGCCATCCCCCTCAGGTCCTCCTGGGTCATGACCTGTGCCTACGCACCCAGCGGTAACTACGTAGCATGTGGTGGTCTGGACAACATCTGCTCCATCTACAACCTCAACCAGAACAGGGATGGTCCCACACGCGTCGCCCGCGAGCTGTCCGGCCATGCCGGCTACCTGTCCTGCTGCCGATTCATCAACGACCGGAGCATCCTGACCTCGTCAGGCGATATGACCTGCATGAAGTGGGATATCGAGACGGGCACCAAGCAGATCGAGTTTGCTGACCACCTCGGCGATGTCATGAGCATCAGCCTCAACCCCACAAACCAAAACACCTTCATCTCTGGTGCTTGCGATGCCTTCGCCAAGCTCTGGGATATCCGGGCCGGCAAGGCTGTGCAGACTTTTGCGGGGCACGAGTCCGACATCAATGCCATTCAGTTCTTCCCTGATGGCCACAGTTTTGTGACCGGCTCCGACGACGCGACTTGCCGTCTCTTTGATATCCGCGCCGACCGGGAGCTCAACGTCTATGGCGTAAGCTTTTTTTTTTTTTGTTTCTTTCTTCCCCCGTTCAGAAAAGAGGAAGAGAAACCACATCTTTCTGAACACTTCTCATTGCTGACGTCTGCTTTCTCTTTTCTAGTCCGAATCCATTCTCTGCGGCATCACATCCGTCGCCACTTCCGTCTCCGGCCGGCTCCTTTTTGCAGGCTACGATGACTTCGAGTGCAAGGTAGGTGTTTTCCAATTGTCCAGCTTCTATTTGGGGGGGGGGGGGGGGCTCTCAGCCTGACTGACATGCCACACAGGTCTGGGACATCACCCGGGGTGAGAAGGTCGGGTCTCTCGTTGGCCACGAGAACCGTGTCAGCTGCTTGGGCGTAAGCAACGACGGCATAAGTCTGTGCACAGGCTCCTGGGATTCATTGGTATGTCTTGCCCCTATTGCGCCGTCCTGAAGCTTTCTCGTGTGGCACGTGACGGTCCGACAGAAAAATTGCTAACACCTTGGGGAATAGCTCAAGATCTGGGCGTACTAGACCGCAGCTTGACGACTTCACGACGGTCCCCCCGGGATAGAACCCGGTCTACGGCCGCTTTGCGTTCTCGATTGCTTTCATGGCTCTCTTAATTCACATGTGTACGCATTTTAATTCCACAAGCGAGCCGGCGCGTACAGGACGAAGTCACGAAACCCCTTCCGGACACAACAATCTTCCGATCCGATGACGACCCTAAAGCCGTTGCGACGACGGCGAATCCAGTGTGCCACGTGTCAAATTGGCATCTCCTGGCGCTGGGAGCTGTCGGTCGGATCCCGTTGGAGCATTCATACCTTTTTCGCGCCCCTTATATTACTGCTCGACTGCCATAATACTACGTCGACCTTTTATTTTTTTTGGCACTGCCCTGAAACGCGGTCCAAACTACTACCCAGGCGTCCTATTTTTTTTTTCTTCTTTCTTTTCTTTCTTTTTCTTATATTACACAGTGGTGATGACTATCCGATGGGGGGCGGAGATCGGAGAGCTGAGAATTGCGAGGTGGTCATGAGCGCTGCCGGCGAGTTCTGACCGGCAGCGAGGCGCTTGTGACGGAGGTCAGGGTCAGAGCGGCGAATCATACGCCTCGACCGTAACGCTGAAATTGTTTCCAGGAGTTGAGGAAAATTGTCGTTTCCGAAACGCTCGTACGAAGGTATCTGCAGCAGCCAACAATAAACTCGATATATCATGGGTTTGTCGCTTCCTCTCAGCGGGGCGTAAGAGGGTGGTGAGAGAGCTTTCGGGAGGACTTGGACCCCCTTGCCCACAGCGAAAGGGCCGTCCTTGAGGCTGATGTGGGTGTGTGGGAACAAGGCTGTTGTGTCCTGCCACCTTCATGTCGATATCGCAACCGAAAAAAAAAAACCTCTTTGTGGGCTGAGGTGGGGAGGGGAAATCGTGTGGGCGTCACGTTTCTTGCTGTCTATCTGTGTCTTGTAGGATGCACGTTCTTCGGTGGCAAAGAACGAAACACGGGAGGAAGGAACTTGGTCGTGGCATGTTCTCCTTTTTCATTTTTCAAATTTTTTTTTGCTATTTCTTGACGACGGAGCCTTGGGCCGGTTCCTCTGCTTTCCCTTTCTCCGTGTGTTTTCCTGTCTCTGCTTCTTGTAGATATGGGGGGTGAGGGCGTGGGGGAAGAAGGAATGTGAGATTTGATAATATGACGACGGGACTTGGGAGAGGAGGAAAGAAAAAGCTGGTAGAAGAGTGGTGATCAGTTGACGGCGTCGCAGAGGAGATGAAAGAAGGTGGAGAGAGGATAAGAAAGAGAAAGTATTGGTGTGGAATTTTCTTTATTTTCTTTTATTACCTTGTTGTTTTTTTAACGGTGGTGACGGAGGCTGCCACTAGAGATACCTCAACCATAGCCTGTTCAACTGCTTTTGTACTATATTCAAACCCCCTACAGAAAACGCCGTGTTCATTCATATACCATCTTCAAACAAGCACTGGCTCTTTTGTGATTCTTTCTTTGCCTCGTGATGGGTGTTGCTCTATCATCAAAAAAGGAAGAGGAAAAAGGAGAAGAAAACCACCAGGAAGAAAGAAAGAAAAAATACCAATAAACACCCCCCCCCCCCTCCCATCGCATATTTCAGGTCCGTCACTCATCCGCTTACTCCAATGCATGCAGCCATCCAACCGCCTGACTGTGTGGCCCTACCCTCCTCCTCCCCCGTCAGCCGCCAAAACAAAAATAAAAACCACTTATGCATGCATCACTTCGACCCCTCACGCCCCGGCTAGACCGATTGGATTGTGTGCGCTCTCTCTCTCTCTCTCTCTCTCTCTTTTTTTTTCTTCTCTCCTCTTGGAGCTGAAATCCATGAGGTGTGCCTCCTTTTTTTTTTTTTTTTTTTTTTTTTTTAGAACAGGGAAAGAAAAAAAACATAAACAAAATAAACACACTATAGTAGTGGTTACCATAATATGCAGCTTATGAGAGTAAGGGTGGGGGAAAAGAGGCGAGAAGGGGGGGGGGAGAAAGAAAAGGAAACAATCACCAAAGAAAAACCCCCCCCCAAAAAAGGCTGAGACTTACGCCTGCGTGTGCCCCCAGGGAGAGACAAGATCGACGGGGAAGACAGTTGCTTCTCCTCTACGTGCCGCGCTTGGGGGGGGGATAAGGGTGAGCAAAGCTGTGTGTGTGTGTGCGCGCGCGCTTATTTTTTTTTTTTTTCTTCCCTCTCCCCTTATGTTTTATGTGTGTGGAATTTGGGGGCTGAATTTAGTGAAAGTAGGTTTTTTTTTCCTTTTTCCTTTTTCCTCTTTTTCTTCTTCTTTCTTCATCTTGTTTTTTTCTTCTTTCCCTTTATCCGAAAAGGGAGGAGGAGGAGGAGGAGGAGGAGGAGGAGGAGGAGCAACGTCTCACAGGGATGAGTAGGCAGGAGAGACGATTTGTGAGAAGATCAAGGAGATTAATCAATTTCATACAGCAACAATATTGTATACGGGACCTCACCTGTGAATTTATGTATGTACTAGCCTTGGTGCCGATCAGCCCAAACATTTCCCCTGCTCCTAGAAGGAAAATAAAATACATTGTCCTCGTGTATAATGTTATACACAGACATATAAATAAACAAGATAAGGAGATGCGTTCAAAGACGGCTGCTTTCGAGGGTGTCGGGAAGACCTGGAGCATGTCCCGTCTCCTTACTGGCACAATATATGCAAAGTAGACATGTGATTCTAGGCCCGCGTGTAAAGTGAGGAACATGAGGCTCTGCTGTTCGAGCATCATTATACGCCTCCCGCCGTCTCCCATTTCTTCTCACCAGTGACCTATATTAGAAAGGGAAAAAAAAAAAAAGAGAAAAGAAGAGGAAAAAAAAGAGATGCCCCCCCCCCCATCCTCCTCGAGATAGCAAACATCGTGAAAGGGCTCTAACACACAAGTCTGTCGCGAGGAGGCGACGAGCTCCCAGGTTATATATCCAACCAGCCAAGTGGCAGCAGAGATCTCCAAACATAGGCCACGACCAGTGAGGATCAGCTGTACGGAAGAAAAATACGGGTCAACTTAAAAAAGGTGACAAAGTGTTTGTTATTGTAGAACCGTTGGACCACGTTCCCCCCCCCCCCCTTCCTCTTTCCCCTTCCCTTTCTCACATTCCTTCTTCCCTAGCATGATACACACGACACCACCACCTAATCGTCTCCCGCCCCGCCCCCCCCCTTTTCTCCCAACGGTTCCCCATCGTGTGACCGTCATAGTTGCTTAAGCCGCGAAGCGGGTTAGGTTTGAAGGGCCGAACCTGTGACGGTGTGTCTCCGCAGGGGAGGAAGGATGACGTGCTGGTGAGAGTAAAGAAGGTTCTTGTGTTCCCGGGATGATTGTGTGTTAATTCTGTGTGTGGGAAAGGGGAGTGTTGTATGGGGTGGAATGGCGATGGTGGAAAGGGGACATGGGGAGGAAACGTGGAGAGAGTGTGTGTGTGAGTGAGTGAGTGGGTGAGTGAGTGAATGAAAATGTCGAGAGAGGTCGGGATGAAGAAATTCCCCATCTCTCAAGACCATGAAGGATCTTGGTTGCATAGTGGTATTGCTTGCTCTCACCCCATATCAAGACGATTTCGGGTAACCTCGTCTACCGAACATTGTCGACATTGAAATTTGCCATGATAGACTTGTTGAAACCAGGAAGAGAGGGCAGCTCTGAAGATTGAACATCGGGGTGTGTTCATCCAGGATGTGCCAACTGACCCATCCCCTCCTCTGGGATCAGAGGCCAAGGGATTTATTTTTTTTCTTTTTCTCTCCAGGCTACTTCTTCCTCTTGGCGACACAAATCACCAGGACGGAACCTGCGTTCTGGTCTCAACGACAAGGACGAGGACCAATCTGCCCCAGAGCTGGAACTGACAGGCACACGCGGTGGGGACTGTGGCGACCGTCCAGACAAGAAATGAAGAGGTCTGTCTTGACGAGATGGGACTTCTTCCACCACGGAGAGATTAGCCCGACGTCTGATGAAAGGTAGGGGACCGTCGCGACGCCCTCGGGCTGATCAGGACCCGTGGATCGAGGCAACAGGCAGGTATAGCTGTTGCTCATCTATCATTGGGTGATGTGATACCTTCTTTCTTTCTTTTCCTCCCACTGTCTGTTTCCCTCTTCCAGCCATATGTATGTATGTGTCCTCTCGTCCCCTCTGTCCTCCAGCTGCTGATGGACGATCAGTTCGCCCCGGCCTTCCCTCGACTTTGTGACTCATCCCTGGTTGTAGATGGCCACATCTGTCCCCTGATGCAATCGTGTTGCATCGACGGCGAGTACGCAATACTATCTGTACTGGGTTTGTGGGATTGCGCGTTGACGGCCTCGAATGGAGTGTGATGGATGAGGGAAGATCAACGCAGGAGCCATGCTCGAAGCCAGGTTTTGTTGATGAGCCTGTCTCTCGATACAGCGTAACTCTACACGACGCTGATCTTCCTTCGCCTTCCGTGAGGATCCCCTTTCAGTCAAGAGGATCTAGTGGCATCAATGGCTCCTTCACCTGGTCCGGCAAGGTTCTGAGGACCAACGTTGTCAAACAGCAGAAGGAAAATCGTCTCGACCTCTGGAAAGGCCCGGAAAGGCCCAACAGACGGAGACGGTCACTCACCAAGGCTTACTGGCCACGGGCGCAGGTCTCTCTCAAGCCCTCCCGCCACTGTCACTCGCAGCCAATATTACAACGTCTCACACACTCTTCGGGCCCCCAAAGCTCAAACCATCCTGTACGAAAAGGTACTTGCCCACAATCAGCTAACATGACAGAATGGAGATGACGAATGCAGGAATGGAATGAACGAACAGTCATGATTGCCCCCTTCCCTCTCTCTTTGGCGGCCGCACAGGCACACCGCTTGTTGGCCCGCGGCGACTGACCTCATAATACGCCGGTTGGGTGTGGCTGGAGAGCGGAGGATCTCTGCGGCTGCGCACGAGACCACTTGTCGGGCATTCATTCCATGCCAGGTGACCTTCATCCGAGCTTCAACCCTAGGTGGGCGTGGGCGTGCATCAGGTGCTCGAGATGAGGAAAATCCGGGGTCTTGTCGAGGCCCGTACTCTGTCTGCCCAGGGCTAGGAGATTCCTGGACGTGCCCCATAAACGTGCGGGCGCACGAGAATTAATGTGAAACAAGAGGATGAGTCGTGGTCATTGTCCGAGCTTCTGGTCAGACCAATGTACATATGAGGAAGAGCTTTGACATTATACGAGGATACCTCAAGGCACGTGGGTATTGCGTGCCGATGGTGAAACAACTCGTGGGAAACATGTCTTTTCCCTCGTCTCCTCCGCCTACACGAGGATTATTTCGTCCGTTGTGCCAAAGTCCTCAACTAACAGCTAACGCACGAACACTCTCAGACAGCCCTACAAGCTGCATGGGCCTGCCCATGCCCAAGCAAGAGGGCCGACTGTACAACCCTCACTCGAAGATTGTATCCACGACGAACAGCAGCACCCTGTATGTGCCCAGGATGACCCTGCCCGTCGGAGAATATTGAATAAGATTGTGAAACTACACAACAAGTCTCCGACATCTTGTCCAATGCTGAGATGGCCTCGCTCTTGTCAGGTCAGGCCTGAGGTCGGGGTTTCCAGGCCAGCAGCCTGCCAGCTCTGTGCCGCCTTTTTTTTTTTTTTTTTTTTTTTTTCGTACGCTGAAGTAGAGATATCGCACACACTTTGAGCTTTGCCCGAGGCGGGCTGTGGCGTGGGAATGTCTGGACAGGATTTCCGAGACGCCAGCCGCTCAGATGATTGCTGGGAAAACGAGCATTCCTACAGGTATCTCGGTTGTCGTCAAAAAGAGGTGAGCAAGACAGTGGGTAGGGTCTGTATCGTAAGTGACACGGGTTGGCGAGCAAGGCTGCCAGGTCAGACAAGGCCCCCGGCTTCCTTCGCCCAAGGATCTGGATCTAGGACTCCTACAACCTGGGGCTCACGGCTCCGTAAAACGGACAACATGGTCAGCAAGCAGGCAAGTAAGAATAATGCCATGCATAATTGGGACATGTTCCGTCAGCTGGTAGTGTGACCTGATGCACAGTCGCACTACCACTAGCTGAATCTGCCGGAAAGGGAAACAGAATATGACACTTGCCACAACAAACACCGCGCAATAGTTCAGCCCTAACTGGCTGCACCCGGACTTCAGCAGCCAGAAAAGAACATTATTTCCAGCAGCACTGGCCTGATGCCTAGTACACACGTCCACCGCCTCGCACTGCTGCTGACTTGGTGAAAGGATGTGTATCGACATCCAACCTCTGCCTCGAGTGTGCGGAGGGACTGGAGGATGCGCTGTTAGTTGTCAGTCAGCCTATGCGGTGAGCTTCTCTTCAGCATGCGGTTGTCTGAGGGCGCTTTCGGCCGGGAGGACGGTGTGGCAGAGAGCCTACGAGACACGAGAGCTTGTAACAACTTCTGGCTGCTCACTGGCGGTGACGAGGTACTTGCGACGCTCTCCCGCCCGTCATGGCCCCGAACCCCAAAGTCTCACATCCTCTTGATGAAGCACCCCATAGGGTATACGCGTGGAAGAGAGCCAGGGGTCGGCAAATGCCCTGGACACACACACACTCTCTCTCTCTCAGCTTGCATGACGTCTCGAGCGGAGACCACATCTCGGTTCCCAGCTGGAGCGCTGCGGAGAGTTGGTCACGATAACGGGTGGTGGTGGTGGAAAATTGCGGGACTCGGCGCTTTACCTCGAAAGTGACGATGGCTGCGAGGGTCCACGAGGCGGTCTGTTGGGAACCTTGATACCAAACACAGAAGTCAATACGTAGCCCGTAACTAGAGGGGCGCAACCGACAGGCAAGTAAAGTGATGGATGGATCGGAAAACGACGTGGTTGCTTTGGTGGTACCGAGGTCACGACAGAAGAAGCAGAACAAGCATTGTAGAAGAAATGAAGGTTCGTCGGGATCTATTTTTGTGTGACTGCCCTCGAGCATGTCCGAGCCGGCGTGCCAGCATTATGCTCTCTTTCCCCCAGGGAAGGCGTCAACGCAAGAGGGCAACGCAGATCGACCGGGGGTGACCCATGCGCAGCGCCGGCAGGGGGGGCAGCATATTTACATATGGGCAGGGGTGCAGGGGATGGGGTGGGGGTGGCAATCCTGGTCAGCCACGAGGATTGGCTTTTTTGTTCTCGAAGGCCATGAGAAGGAGGAAGAAGACAAGGAGGAAGGCAAAAGATGCAAGACAGATGAGAGGGGGTGTGAAGACCCAAAAAAAAAAGAAAAGAAGAAAAAAAAGGATGATGGTGGCCAGATCTGACCCGTACTATAGGCTGTCTTACGCATCATCTACTGGGCATAGTTCATACGGAGCAAGATCTGTACTACCCTGGGTTGTCCACTGTCGTGCAGTGCCGTACGGGATGCGACACTGGACACGCCCTCCCAGGCCAGGGGAAGAGACAGAGAGGGAGGGGAGAGGGGGGGGAGAAGGAAGAAGATGGGATCAATTTTGATCTTGATCCTTCTATCACAAAACTGAGTTTGTACCCACTTCTCTGCCATTCACCTGCGCCAGGATCTGATATCCTGCGATCGACAAACCTAGGCATCGATTTCCTGTCTAAAGCTTCTTCTACATAATACCACTGGCTGAGCGCGACACCACCGCGTCCAACGCTATACGTAAACCTATGATGAATCTTAAAATAATTCGGTAGTACTATGCCATGACACCATGTGCATGATCAGCGGTATGCCCGTCCAGATGAGCCAGGTGGTTAACTTGCTCGCATGATGGTTCTGGATGGGTTGCCATTTGCCCCTATTCACCGCCCTGGTTCAGGCAATGAATGAAAAAGTCCGGTACTACAACAGCTGTAGGAATATTTTTATTTTTACACACCCGTATTATGTACCACAGTCATACTATGCCCACGTGGACTGACGCTTGCGCCACATCATCCCAAGAGGAGAGTAGGTAAGAAAGAAGGAAGGGAAGAATGAAGGAGGGAGAGGAAAGAAAAGAAAAAAAAAGAAGAGAAAAAAAGGTTCAAGTCAGAGCCACGCACACACCCCCGGTCAAGCCCGCAGTGGACCTGAAACACCACAACACCTTGACACAGCGCAGGACTGACAGGGGGTGCTAGCCTCGCCGCTTCCCGACGCCCTACCTACCTTCTCGTTTCCCCACAACAGAGAAAAGGAAAAAAAAGCCCACACCGTATTCTCTCCGTGCCCGCACCGCAAACAAGGGGCCCAGACTCAAGCCCAGCCCTCACTTTGCCCTGCCACACCTAACACGGCTGCACACACCACACCACCACGCCACGCTTTGCCTAGCCCAGCCCATCTCTCTCTCTCTCTCTCTCTCTCTCTCTCTCTCTCTCGCTCTCGTGTTTCGTTACGCTGCAGAACAGCACAAGGCATCATCCTGCTCCTCCCCTCCCCCATCGACAACGACACACCACGCACGGATTACCCTCCTTCCCTCTCCTTCCCCAGTTCCAGCCCAACCAGGCCAGCCAACTCCCGGCATACCTCGTGACAATCTCTCCTAGCATCTGACACGGGATCCATCCTGACGAGCAAGACTGTTCCCTGTGCCCAGCCCACGACGATAGCCATTCACTAGGTACCTTGCCTCCCAATTGGGCCCAGATACTCTCACCCCTCCCCCCTTCCCCCTTGGCCCAGCGCCCAGATACCTCTGCCCTGCTAGCTATAGTACATACTTACGCGAGTGTGGACCGCAGTACCTTCGACGCAACCGTGGTTCCGCTCCGCTTTCTCAAAACAACACCCATCCCTCCTGGAAACAGAGCCTGCCAACCCTTGCCCGTACACCTGACCATCCCCGACCTGCTGGGACCGGACCACACACACACAACTAGACCACCTCTATTAATACATCGCCATCGCCTGTCACTCCCTCGAGCCCTTCTTCCTCCTCCCCTCTCTTGCCCATCATGTCTAAGACTGCCGCCCAGGAAGAATTTGACGACTTCCTTGCTAAGAATAGTGCCGACCCCGACGACAACGTCCACCCTGAGGACAGAGAAGAGGCCGCCCACGAACGAGAGCTATACGCCAGAGACAACAGTGACGACGAGGAAGAACAGTACCGTGCCGCAAAGATCGACGCCGCCATGCGTATGCCAGGAAACGACCGTCCGGTGCAGCTGCCACCCGCCAGCTTCGACGCGGGCCGTGCGACCGGCGTAAAGGGTGTCATTGCCGACGCGCGCAGCTTCGAGAAGGCCAAGAAGTCCTCGAAATGGGGCGAGAAGATGCGCAACGCCAGGAGGAGCGTCATCGGCCTGACCTCCATGAAGATGAGCAGCGACTCCAAGAGCAGCGACTCCGAAGAGCACAGCGGCGACGAGGACGAGGAGCAGTTCCTCCGGCAGTGGCGCGAGTCCAGACGGCGCGAGCTCGAGTCTGAGGACCGCTCGAGGGTGCGGAACCGGAGGACCAGCCCCAGTGCTCGGAATTATGGTCGCTTCGAGAAGGTTGATGCCATGGGCTACCTGGATGCTATCGAGAAGGTGTCTAGCGACACCACCGTCGTCGTCTTCGTCTACGACCCAGAGGTATGTGTCTCTATTCTTTCTCTAGACCACCACCACCAACGCATATGCTGACACCGCCGTTGTAGTCTGAGGTCTGTGCCCTGATCGAGTCTGCATTGGGACCACTGGTGTTGCAGAACCCAAACACCCGCTTTGTCAAGGTTCACTACGAGGAGATCGAATTTGACAGTGCCGGTGTCCCCGCCGTACTGGCATACCGCAACCAGGGCGACCTGTTTGCCAACCTGACAGCCTTGATCGACATGATCCCTGAGGATGACGACTTCGACACCAGCTCACTGAAGAAGCTGTTTCAGCGGTACGGCATCATCTGAACGGAGCTTGCCGAGGGAAGGAGGCACAGCGTATCTATTCTAGTCGCTATCCTCGACCACTACATCACACCACTTATCTCTCTCTCCCCTCCTCCGCGCTTCCGCATCCTCGGGCGAAATAGCTCGCATTCCGGACGCCGAGGTATATAAGAGGTTCTCGATCTCAGGTGCCAGCCCGGGTCGGTCTCAACAACAACAACAACAAAACCAAGGACAACGACAACGACTTGATGATGGGCCCTCCTACTGCTCTTCACCTGATCTGCTTTAATGTATGACTACGATGAATTGAATGAACACGGCGTCACCTGAGCCCAGGTCATCCTCATGGATTGTCTCATGCGAGGGGGGTTGGCCGTGTGGACAGAGGGCGCGTTGATGATCATCGTGTGTCTGTTGGCGCTCAGCTGCGCGTATCTGAGAGCATTGGCATGACGAGAAGAGATGATGACAGCAGGCCATGAATGGGTCACTGATGAATCCTAGGTCCAGTAGTAGGGGACCTGTCTGTCTGCCTGGCTGGCTGACGAAGATATGGCTGACCTGGTTCTGCGGACGGTTTGGGAAAGGCTCGCTGGAATTTGGTATTACGAGGCTTCAGGGTGTTTATGGAATGGTACATAGACTCAAAGACCTAAGAAGATACCCCATCACCGAGACGGTACAAAACAACGACTTGGATTACATATGACCTCTTTCTTAAATTATGGACGGACTGTGACCTAGAGAAATAAGGGGGAAGGAAAAAAAGACTAGAAGAAAGGACAAACATCGCGTATAACTATTCGTGCGTAGTGCAGCCCTAGCAGTGAGCCTTTTTGACTGTCATGTGTTAAGCATGTGCGCATCTTGCCGGCTTTGAACGCACCCTCTCATACTTCTCCTTCTCGACCTGGGTTCAACCATGTGCTGTGAGTGCCGCTTGACCATATGTGCATGGCGGTCAAAAAATGTCCTCATCATTCATTCTCCTCCGGGCACCGTGGCCAGAGTGATTCGTCGATACGCGGCCCACAGGGCTGACGATAAGACGTGGGGTAATGAGGCCCCCTAGGTGGGGACCTGTCAGTCTCCCGCCTAAACCCCACTACATCACGACTTGGTCACCTAACATTAGACCTGGCCGTCACGTTCTAGCGAGGGTGCCGATGTTATCGTCGAGCTTCGACCTCGGAGAGAGGACTGACGAGCATGATAAGGTTGGAAGGAGAGGGGGGGGGGTGTTTGAGGACGCCCTGGCTGACTCGGGATGGTAGTGGTGGTGGTGGTGGTGGTGGTGGTGGTGCAAGGCTCTGGGCGTTCTAAGGCACATGCCAGCTGTTTAATGGGGCTCCTGCAATCAATTAAACCCCTAGTTCCAACCCTTTACGGTTTCCTAGGGCCTAGGAGAGGGAAAGAGGGGTCACGTACGCAGTAAAAAGTAAGCCTTATAGAGCATTCACCCACCGATTGGGGCGCCTGCCTTGATAGATCGACAGGCCTTTTTGCACTCTGCATAGCGATTTGCTTGAAGCTGGTTCGCCTGTGGTTTGCCCTTCCATTCTATCCTAAAAAAGGCCCCCCCCCCTCTCTCCCCCTCTTCATGCATCCCGCCACTCCTTGCAAGGCCAGCCTGGTCCTCAACCTGACACTTGACCTGAACTTCATAGTCCCAACCCGCCTGATCCGCCCCTCCGAGCTCGTTCCCCACTCTCTCGACACCCTTAAGGATCGCAGTGGTCCACCGTTTTTGACAACTCACAGCAACAACAACAACAACAACAACAACAACCGTTCCCCCTCGAGGAAGCGGAGTAACGGCTCCCTTTTTGCCTTCTCATCTAGACGAGACGTTCAACACGGCCCAACAAGCCGTAAACCATTCATCCACCCTCTTCTTTTGACTGCTCCATATTCCCCTTGAAATAGGCTGGGCTGCCAGCTGGTCCATGGTTTCCCCACCTGATCCTGTCGAACAAGGCAGCTTCAACCTCGGGGACGCCAGGCAGCATCCTCTTTCACAACAAGGCGAACAGGGCAACCAGCTTCCGGGCAGAATCTCAACAACTGAACAATATCACTCACCTGTCAGTTGGTAGCTTGACTTCCTTTCTCTTTCTTTCTATGCTCCTTGACATCCAGAACTGTCGTCTATCAACCCAAGCCCTTAACCCCCCCCCCCCCAAAAAGTCTTTCGAGGTTGCTCCTCCGTAAGCTGCTATCGGTCGAGCTCCCTCCTCCCTCCCTCCTTGTTCCATCTTAGCGTAGCACCAACCATCCCCCCTCCCCTTTCAGTGCCCCTCACCCCACCAACGCTCCAGCCTGCCTCACTTCTACCTCAGATACCGCTCGTATCGACGTCTTAAAAAAAAAAGAAGAAAGAAAGAAAGAAAGAAATACGTCCTGATTCCAAGTCCGATCTTTTCACTGTCCCTTCCTGATTCGTTTGAACCTCACCCTTTGCACGCCTCGAGTCGTCGAGGTATGACGTGGACCTGGCGAGGCTGACATCTTCCCGTGCGTGATGGAACGGCAGCCCGACTGTCAGAGCCCCCGAGACAACCAAGCCATCTCTCCTGCTCCTAAAGAACACTCGACACGGTCGAGATCTGACGACTCGGTCTCGAGCTCTGTCCCAACCTTACGATTTCCACGCCCACAAGGTAGCCAACAACTCGCCATCTGGGTATCATCCAGTTCGCCTGACATCATGGCGTCCCGGCACCATTCTCAGGACTTCTCTGAGAATAGTCTGTCCGAGTCATCCTTCGAGTTCGTCCCTCGGGAGATCGAGGAGACCAGCAGCCAGGACGAACGAGCAGATTCCATGTCCGAGTCTCTCTCTGAGTTCGAGCGATATCCCAACCCAGAAGAGGTTCAGGCTTTCCATGGCCTAGATGACATGAGCGTCAGTGCGGCCAGCACCATGGCTACGGATTCCGAGTCCGAGTCCGAGGCCGAGTTCGAGCCTGAGCATGAAGTGGAGCAGCAGATCGAGAACGAGGGCGACGGAGATGATGATCACGCCAGTCCTGAGCAGTCTTTCTCCCCATACGAGCGTCCTGACGCAGATGAGATTCTGCGGAGCTCGCTCGACCAACCCAGACCATTTGCCCCGACCTCGAGCACGACCATCCATACCGGATCCATCGAGTTTATCGAGCCGGACGATGCTGACGTTCACATTGACAAGATCTCTGTCAAGCACACAATCAGGGAGTTCACTGAAGAGGAGGCTTCTGGGTTCTTTGAGAAGGCAGGCTTGGGCCATGCTCCGAACCGCCTGTCTGCCACCATCAGGCAGACCATGTCCCAGGACTGCCTCTCCACCCACGAGGTCTTCCATGTCCTTTATGTTGGCGACGTGGTCCTGCAGGGCGAGATAATACTCAAGATCTCTCGTGCCATCACGTGTTCGTCCTCGGGCGACTACAACGCGAACAAGATGCTAGAGCGGAGTACCGAGGGGGTCTACAACATCGTGCCTGTCACTTTTGGGGCTGTCAAGGATCGCGATGTCGAGCTCATGCAGGCGTCTGCCTATCAGATCAAGGTGGATACCTGCATTGACGCCGAGAGGATACCCATCGACTCGAGCTACTTCAGTGACGATATCATCTACTCCCTGACGCTCGACAGCGGAAACGGCGGCAAGAAATACAAGTCCGTCCCGGCTGGCGGTCCCGAGGGAGCTCGTGTCCAACCTGCGTGGTCTCTGCCTCACATCGCTGTCTTCTTTTGCTCCGACGCCGAGCACGAAACCGATGAGTCGCTGCGAGTTCTGCGTACGAGCTTGGAATTCTGTCGTCGCCATGCTATTCCCACTCTGTTCATCTCCGAAGCCTCGGTTTTTGACGACCGCAACGGCCCAGACCCGAGCCGCTGGCTCAACTGCATGCATGAGCATGCCGTCTGCGTCTCACTCGAGTCGAGGGACTCAAAGACCGAGCTGCGGTTCCCCATCGACGTGAACTCTTTCCTCGACATTGACAACCGCCAGATGAACCAGAACCTGGCTTTCTTGACCGGCCTTCAACAGAAACCAGCCTCAGGGGCTGGTGAGAAGACGAGAAAAGACATGTCATTGGCCAGTAGTGAGCAAGCGCCGTACGACGCAAAGTTCAAGGGTTGGAAGGCTTCAATCCGAGAGACTGCCGACGACTTCCTGGAGCGATGGGACCGCGACCACTGCTACCGGTGGTCCGTTGTCATGCTGGGCTTACTGGCTGCTCTGATGACTTACGTCGAGATCATCGCTCCTTGTTTTACCCAGCTCTCCGTCTCCTCCGGCTCGGCTCGCGTCCCAGAGGTTGTGAGCGGTCAAGCACCGGCGGCCACTGCGACTATTACCATCAGTCACACTTCAACGAAGACGGTCAGGATTGCGGAGACACCTTCGTTCGGGGGCCTTCTCTCTGATATTGCTCATACGGTGAGCTCAGAGGGGCCCAGGCGCACGGTGTGCTCCGTTCAGCCGTACAGCAGCAACGAGATCCTTCTCAGGCTGTCCTCCGGGACGAAAGAGGCCTGGCTGGCCAAGGGCGCAATCGATATTGATGTCTTCCGTGGTGACACCGCCATACAGACAAAGCTGTCCAGCACCGACGAGGGTCTCATCATCGAGATACCCTACGAGGAGGCGCACGGTGTAGTCAACGTCTCCATCGTCACTACCCGAAAGCCCAAGATCAACGAGACTTTTGCAGTCGATTTCGGTCCTGACTTCTTTGATGATATCTACAAGGCTTTTGGATCTGCTCAGACCGTCTTTCACGGCGTGGCCCAGAAGGTGGGCGATACTGCCGACGGTGTGTACAAAATGGTGGAGGAGAGCTATGCCGCCGTCTTTGCCTCAGCCGACGAGCCAATTATCGACAAGGCTGCCTCTTGGTGGGACTCGATCAAGGACGCCAGCAAGTCTGCACAGGATCGTTGGTCAAAGAAGGCCGAAGAAACGGTCGACTGGATGAGAGACTCGATCCGCCCAGACGATGCTGTCACATTTTTGAGAGATGTCCAGCAGATGGCCAAGGATCGCCACCGCCATGTCGAAGACTTCCGTGACGAGAGCGAGCTCACTCTCATCAAGGCCCAGGTTGCCTCCAAGCTCTGGTGGCTGAAGGTCCAGGGCCAAGACGAGCAGTACGAGGCATACGAGCGCGAGGCTCGCAAGTTCATGTCGAAGAAGCACTCGGAGCTTGCCAAGGCCAAGAAGGCTCGGCAGACCCAGGATGAGGCTGCCAGATGTGCTCGTACTGGCAGCTGTAAAGACAAGGGAAGGTGGTCGATCTAGTAGGCCGGTCATCCCTCATCGGGTCTTTTGATGGGCTGGGCTGGTTGAGGCTGCTGCCTTCACCCGCCGCCGCCGCCGCCGACGACGACACAAAGGGACGGCATATACCGGGTGATAATGTTCTACGATGGCCCCGGCGTGCTTTGATATTCTTCTTTGTTATGCGTTTCTCCGTTGGTATCGGCGCACCATCTCACACCACTCCCCTCTACTTTTTACCCCCCCCCCACCCCCCCAAACACAGCATTTACAATCACGACATGCCAAACAGTTTCACCACCAGATTCGTGTGGCATAGGATTGAGATGGCAATGGAGGCTTTTTCCGTTTTTCTTTTTGAAAGTTTTCTTACTTGTGCTGGAGAACCGCGGAAGAAGGATGGTCAACCAGAAGCAAAGCCATGGTTCGCTCGGATGGGGAGGGAAATGGTTGGGATCCTGCTGGTCGGTGTTTGTGCCTCTTTTTTTTTAGTTGATGAATTTCACACTGATATGCCTTGATATGCCTTGAATTATTTGTGTATTGTTTGACTTGTGTGTGCGGATTCCACGATGTGTGATACTGAACTGAAGAATTCCTGAGATTGTTTGCTGCTGTGTATGTGTACAAACAACAACATGCTGTGGACTATAATGCTGGGGTGGGGGTACTCGACTACCATTAGTTTACAGTCAGTCGAGATGTGCGTCCCCTCCCGGAGCGGCCCCCTGTGGGCCCTAGCGAATCTGTCTGCATTGTAATGGTGGTCTGTGCGTTGGCTACCACTGGACCCACCCTGACTGCCTAACTGCCAGGCTCTGACTGATGAGGGGCAATGTTGTTGGTGGGTAGTTCTTCGACCTGCCCTCTCTGCTCCTGACACCGAGAAAAACCACCAAACTCGTTGATACCCAAGCCTTCTTTGTTCTTGGTTTTCAGTCTAAGACAGATCCCGTCCATCACCAGGTAAGCTTCAGCTCCTCCCTTGCGGCCCTTCCTCTCTTGGAAATTTGTTTCACTGTCGTGCGTCCACTTTCCAAAAGGTTTGTTATCTGCCGCGTTCCAGTCACCCCGCTAACGTAACTTTGGCCTTGTTTTTCCCAGGGTCCTTGCGAAGCGTCATCAGATCGCATCTCTTCCAACAAACTTCTTCCTTTCCCTTTCCCAACAAGTCCTACCATATACCTGTCGTCACGATGTCTTCTGCCGACAACGTTGAGAAGCCTGTCGAGGAGACCAAGCCTGAGGTACGTCGGTCGGAGCTGCGCTATGGAAAGCTCTTGTTGTGGGCTTTGGTGGTGCTGGTTCTGCTGTCCGGCCTCATCACCCTTTGCTTACCTGCTGCTGGCCGAGCTTAATGGTTTCTGTTACCTGCCGAGAGAGAGGCAAGGATACCGAGCTGTGCAAAGCAAGCAGGCAAGCAGTCAGCGCAAAAGATTGAACGCTTCTGTCGTGGCTGGCCCGGATGAGAAAGAGTTAAACACGATATGCTGACTCTGTTTTGACTGTTTTCTAGGGCGCTGCCCCCGTCACCTCGTCCGCTGTCTTTTCCATGTTCGGCGGTGGTGCGAAGAAGGAGAAGAAGGACGAAGATGAGGACCGTGGCGATAACTCCGGCAGTGCCAAGGCACAGCGCGATGCTGCTGCCGCTGCTAAGGAGGGCGATGAAGTCAGTTGGAACCTCCTTCCCCCCCCCCCCCCCAAAACGAACGAGTTTACTCGTGTTGTGGTAGCACGCGCCACAACGACAACCTCTGTCTCCTTGGTCGGGACGCCCTTGCTGATAGTTCTGTCTCCCTGCAGGAGGAAGCTCCCGAGTCCGAGGACGTGCACTTCGAGCCTGTGATCCGCCTGACCGAGAAGGTCGAGACCAAGACCAACGAGGAGTCCGAGGAGCAGCTCTTCAAGATGCGCGCCAAGCTCTTCGTCTTCAAGAAGGACACCCAGGAGTGGAAGGAGCGCGGCACCGGTGATGTCCGTCTGCTCAAGCACAAGGAAAACGGCAAGACCCGTCTGGTTATGCGCCGCGACAAGACCCTCAAGGTCTGCGCCAACCACTACAGTATGTACACAACATGGCTACCAGAGCGCCGTTTGGGGAGGTACCGTGTGATGTAGCAGGGCTGACAGCTGTGATGTAGTCGTTCCCGAGATGAAGTTGTCCCCGAATGTCGGCTCTGACCGGTCTTGGGTGTGGAACGCTGCCGCCGATGTCAGCGAGGGCGAGCCCGAGGCTTGCACTCTGGCCATCCGCTTCGCCAACTCCGAGAGTAAGTAATCTCGTCCCGCAGCTGTGATTCTGACTACCCCATGCTAACCTGGTCTCCAGACGCCAACCTCTTCAAGGATGCTTTCATCAAGGCGCAAAAGGACAACGAGCAGCTCTTCAACGCCGGGTCCGCTGCCGAGACCGAGGAGAAGAAGGTCGAGGAGAAGGAGGCCGAGGCTGCTTAAGAGAATTGGGATATTTTGTCTTTGCTCCAGTGCGCGCTGAGACTTTCTCGAGATGCAATGACAAGCTCGCACCTACACGCAAGCTCGTCCTCTGCATCATGGATCTTTCCCCTTCACCCACATGCAATATCCACACACTACCTATCGCGATCATCCCGACACAGCACACCAAACCCCCCCCCCCCCAGATTCCCCACACAACAACCACCAACCACACCCCACCCCCCCCCTTCTTTTTAGATAGTCCTCCACCAAAGACAGATGGGTTGAAAAGGATGGACATGCCCGCCCACTTTGATCTGCGAGACGCACTAGTAGTTTCTCTACGGATCCGGGGCCGTCGAGTGGCGGCTCCTCTACCTGCCTACGCTTGGACCGATCAAGTTCGGTATCTCCCTCCCGGTTGTCACTACCGACAGCAACCCAAGAATCACTACCGAGGGAGGTTCTCGGTTTGGTCGTGTAGTCAGGTCAAAATTAAATGGCAGGATGGGCGAGGGAAACCATAGAGGAGAAGAAAGAGCACACCGATTATATGCGATCATGATACATGGAAAAGCTAGGCCCCAAAACACCCCCGCATGTATATATCTGGATCTGCGTTGTGTGTGCGCCTGTCTGTCTTGATACCTCATGGAAGCGTCCTTTACATGATTATTTCCCGTAGATAGTTCAAACGCCCGATGATGGCTACAGCCCCCCCGCCCCCCCCCCTTTTCTTTTCGTGGCTGCTGACTTGGGTGAATGATGCTTTGTATTTGCAACTATGTATGTGGAAGATCCACCACGTCCATCAAACATGGATGGACTTTTACTCATAGTGGCGTTGAGCCTTCTTCTTTGGAGCTGTTGGACGTTGACTGACTACTGATATATCTTAGATTCGGCACGGGGGTTCATGGGCTACTACGTGTGTGTGTGTCATCTAAGACCTACTGGTCGAGTAGACGTAATGTTTAGAAATCGCCGGTACTGCTACGTCTTATACAGCTCATGATATTCGATCCGAGGTCAGGATGGTAACTTCGAACGGTGTATTCAGGTGCGACAGCGTAAACGAGGAAATAGATTTGGGCACTCTACAGACTTATATATATATGTATGTGTGTGTGTGTGTGTGTGTGTTTTGTTACATACAACACTTCTCTTTATAGGTCCTTGAGAGCTGATTGGCCTTGGTCGAAAGTAGTAGGCTGGAGCTGAGATCAACCTATTGAGATTATATGATGATGATTCTTATAATATAAACATAATGGAAATGTGGACCAGTTCTCTGGCATGTAAAATCTATATCTCAAGCTGAGAATAAGAAAATCTGCATAGTCATTGTTCATAAAGATATTCTGCTATTACTAAATCTTGAGACAATATAATCACCTAGAAGGTTCGACTTACTAGTCTCATCAGCCAGAACATTCGCACCAAGGATGGAGAATTCCCATCACAGAAACTAGATCCCAAAATGGAGCTGCCAGAAGCCTCGAATGAGTAGCCAGAAGTTTCGCGAAGAAAAGAGAATAGTGTAACACCAGCTGACCAGAAATCATCCACAACATATATATTGTACCACATCTCTCCTCCACCTTTACACACAATTGTTCACTTTGGTCAGACCTTGAGAGACCTTGAGAGCCCTGGAGGCGTCTCATCACTGGTGGCCGCTGGCCGGCTGTGGCTGGGCCACAACACCATGTGAGGCTATCGTGACCCTGGGATTTGTTTGAGGTCGTCTTCCTTCCTGACGACAGGAACCTCTGGTCCTGGATGAATTGAGGCTGGGTCCAATGGGGCCAGCTGGTCTGGTAAGTCGTCGGCCCTTTGTTATTGCAACAACCTCACCAAGTGCTTGTGGTCGACACCAAGGTCATCACGTGTATCCTGACAACCTCACAGCGCCACATTGCACCGCCACACCATCTACCCCGCATTGCATCTACTGCATACTGCACCGCCATAGTGCACCGCCACACGCTAATAACCATCACTACTCATCAGCTCAGCCCAGCCACCATGGATTCTAGTTGGGAGGAGCAGGATCCCAATTGGGGCATTCCTGAGCTGTACTTCTGCGACAAGCAGAACAAGACCTCGATCCGGCTGGCAACCAATCCACGCGTACGTTATGATGACCGTTCTGTGACAACTCACCAACAACACCATGTCAAAGACTAACATAACAATCTACCGTTTGTAGCGCGAATACCCCATCTACGACCCCGACTACCTGCCTAAAGACACTGCCGAGTACATCTGGGGCGTTGACACCAGCAACCTCATCGAGACGCAGACAACCTGGTGGGTCAGCCCGACGCAGTACTTCAGCTACAGCTGCCCGCGCTACCACTCCGCCGGCTGCCACCATCTTGCGCACCTCTACGCCGGTATCTTAGTCGCCAAGTTCAGCGAGCTGCCCAAGTTCTACCTTGACGGGGTCGCGTTCAGCGTGCGGGAGCTGGACATTGGCACGTGGGAGGAGCTCCAGCGACGCATCCACGGCACTAGCCTGGGTCTAGTTGTGCCCGAGATCAAGCAGACGTCCCTGGGCTACCGCAATACCGACAGCAAGTCTGCCTTGTCCACAAGCCGCGAGCAGGAGGAGCCCACCACCGCTCATAACAACAACAACGAGACCGACCCTGCCACCGGCGTCATTGTCCCCATCGTCACAGTGCCCAGCAGCGCAGAGCAGGAGGAGCGACAAGCCGCAGCGTACAAAGGTCAACAATTTCGACGACACCGCCGTGTCCAATCCGATACGGCCTGGAAGTACAACATCTACTGGCTAGGCTGGCCCGTTGGCTCTTCTCGTCACCGGCGGAGCTTGTCCTGCCATCTCCCCCGCGACGGTCCTCCTTAAAGAGGAGGTGAAGGCTGCCGTGATAGGGCAGCAGGAAGAGATAGCGATCTCTCTCTCGTGTCAAGATTACTATTGTACTATTATTGGTTTCTTCAATTGGGAATTTTGCAGTCAAGATGATGGTCGAGGTGAGTAGTTGTCAAGTTTGGGCGGTTGCCTTTTGCCCTGTCCTCCCTTCTTTCACTGCAATCAGTCACTGCCTTTGTGTGTGGAATGAAGTGTTGCGCTGGGTCAAAGGCAGAGTTGGCTTGGAAGTTTTCATGGTCAACATTTGCAAGTGTCAGTACTGGATTGTCACAATCCTTTGGGCGACCCCAGTGTGGAAAGTTTCAAGTGTGAATGAACCCTTCGCCATTCACCTACCTCCCCCCTCCCCCCTTCAACAACAAACACACACCAGACAACAACAAGACACCTTCACCTTTCTTTGGGGGCCAGCCCACCTCTGCTTTTCAGACGAAACATTGCCCCTTTGTTTTCCGAAACCTGAGCTGCCTGCTTCTTTTTGATCCCCAACCTATCTCCCACAAGCCAGCTTCGAGGCACGCTATCAAAACTTCCCTTGGCTCCATCGCCTCGCGACCACAACAAAAACCTGTTGCGCTCTTCCCTTTCTCCCCTCAACCAACACACTCTGCTCTTGCACATCGCGCCTTCACCACTTTGCAAACATGGCTCCTCGTGCTGCCAGAGGCCGCACTACACGTAGCACGCGCCAGACACGCGCCCGCGCCAGCCCTCCCCCTTCCATCTTCGGCAGACGCGGTCATTTCGACCGCGCTGAGACCCCTGGTCCTAACGATACGCAGAGAACAATCAAGCTCGTCACCGAGCAGCACATCATGTACGTCTACCACGTGAAGGTCATGCCTTGAGCAGGCCGCCGCCCCATCGCGGCCGTAGTATGGCAACGCGACTGACGTGGTGTGGACAGCGAGAACAAGCCTCCTGCTTCGGAGGGCTTCCCGTTCAGAAAATGGAACGTGAAGATCTACATTCTCGATCAGCAGGGCAACCAGCACAAGGCGGACTGCTTTACCAAGGTCGTCTTCAACCTGCATCCTTCGTTTGACAACCCCACCCAAAGTAAGTTGGCCCCTCGTCTGTGTTCTGTTCTCTTCTTGCAGGCCATTCTTTTACTGAGGCTTCTCTCTTCCCCCCCCCCCCCCCCTCTAGCCTTCCTTGAGCCCCCCTTCATGTGTGAGAACGAGGGATGGGGTGAGTTCGAGATGCAGATTGATCTTTACTACACCGACAAGAGCGGCAAGATTACCATCCCCCACGACCTGAACTTTCAGCAGAACCGCTACGAGGATACCCACACCATCACGTTCAAGAACCCTTCTCAGAACCTGCAGCAGATCCTTCGCGAGACTGGCCCCCTGCCAAATGATGAGGACCGTCGCAATAGGAAGGTGGACGGCAGCATCAAGAAGCAGAAGAAGCCCTTCGACGTGGAGAAGATGGCTGAGGCGCTGGTCAAGCTCGAGGAGGACGATCTCCTGCAGGTCATCCAGATGATCCACGATCACAAGGCGGATGACACCTACATCCAGAACAATCTTGACGGTATGCACTCTAACAAGCTACGCATGGGACGCTCCCGCCGGCCCCGCCCCTGTTCCAACCAAGCGCTGACGAGCGGTTCCATTGAAGCCGGCGAGTTCTCTGTTGACCTCTACACGATACCTGATAACCTCGGCAAGATGATCTGGGAGTACCTGGTGAGTAGCAGCAAACCCGCCCTCATTTCACCCTGACGGTGACGCATCGTCATGCTAAACCGCTGCATCTAGGTCAAGGGCAACCTTGTTGATGTCTAGGGACCATCCGACTTCCCCATGGGCTCGAATGGATCTGCCGCACAGCATGGCGAGTCTCCACGGCAACTACCTCGCATCATGCTGAACATGAACTAAAAGATTTTTGGCGACCTCATCATGCATCGTGGCCCTAGAGACGAGCCCTGGGGATTGGTTGTCCGACAGGCCTTCCCATGATCATCTGCGTCTTTGTTTGACGGCGGCTCACGAACTGTGCTTTGCTTTTTTCCCCTCTCTCCCACTCCTAATATCCTGCCTTTCTGAGCTGGGGCCATTTGCGATACGTCCTTTCTTCATGGTTCACGGTTGGATGGAAGCAATGACGCGCGGTTCATCATCGTCGATTCGTTGACCAGGGTTCTAGGGCTTTCAGAGGTAGTGCGTTTTGTTTGTTAGTGGGAGGACTTTGGCTGTATAATAAGAGGGAGATGGTTGAATTTTTTTTTACGGCGAGAGAAGGTCCTTGTTTATGCGCGATGATGAAAAAGGACTATTTCTAACATCAGAGAGGGATTCAAAAACCCGAGGATCACGCTTTGAAGAGAGGACTGGCAGTTTTGATTTGATTATGACCAAGGACGGGAAGAACCCCCCCTCCCCCCCCAAAAAAAGGACGAAGGTACGGCGGCATTAGCATTCGCGGGCACTCTTTGGGAGCCTGTATCGTTAGTTAGCCGTAAAGGGACCGTACCAAATCAATAAACGGGAGCTTGTTATTACGAGGGCAATAGTACTTGGCGCTGCGTGATATGTCCCGTGATGTGCCGTGGGTTGGGTGGGTGAGCTGCAGTCACTATCGGTGTCAGCCCTATCGTTTGGCGAACCCCTCGAACCCCTCCCTGCCGCTGCCGCCTAGAGCCATTTGTGGGAATGGCGTTGCGACCAAACTGGGCGGTGGCTGAATACCTTTCATAGCTGGGCAGTGCCTTTTCCCGCGACCTGTGACCTCGGATCAAGTGTGTGGGCTGAGAGGCTGATGATGATGACGAGGAGGCGGACGAGGGATGAGAACGAGGAGATTGATTGTCTTCTGGAAAATCCGAAAATTAAATTAAAAAGAAAAAAAAAGAGAGAGAGAGAGAGAAAGAGATAGAAAGAAAGAAAGAAAGAAAGAAAGAAAAAAACCCTCCAAAAGAGAAAAAAATCGGGGCAGAGCCAGCTTGAATGGCCTACTTTACTATCTATGATACTTATCAAAGCCGACACACAAGCGAGCGCGTAGAGCCAAGCGAACACATTGGAAGGTAGCGGATGATCCGAAGAGGCAGGTGTGGACTGCGGGCGGCTGTCTTGTACAGATCTGGTATCAGTTGGAAATGCGGGATTGTTACATACTGTAAGCTTGCGTGCTTGCGTGGGCACCATTCCTTGTTGTCTCTCATGTATGTCTTATCTTGGCGCGTTATGGAGGGAGGGAAGCCGAGTATCCGATGATTGGAAATTGTTGAGTAGAGAGAAAGAGAGAGAGCGCGTCGAGGGATTGAATACGTAAGTTAATTGGGAGGGATGAGAAGAAGCCCATAAGGTGCAGTAAGGTTTTTTTTGAGTACAAAGACATGATAATTGGTCAAGTTACATAAATCTCCAACACTTTTTTGTTCCCTCGTCTGCCTTTATTTCTTCCCCCGGAGATCAGACAACAGGCGAGAGAGAGAGAGAGAGAGAGAGAGAGAGAGAGAGATACTACATAATGTACACAATAAATAGTACATGTAGTACTATTACTACTACGTACATTAGTCAAGAGAAACCAGTTGGAAAAGGGCAAGCCGGGAAAACAGAGAGGGTGTCCCACCAGGAACCGGGGGCAAAGTAACCTGTGATATATCACATCTGAGGGAGGTCGGGGGCCGTTGATGTTCTCCGTTCCCCTTTGTGCCACTTCAGTCCTTGTGCTATCTGTCAGTGCTTCTTCTTGTTCTTCAAAGGGAGGCCATCATGTCACTGGTCGGTGTCAGTGTCGATCTCTAGAGCAGGAAAGAGAAGAGAGGGACAAGAGAGAGAGAGAGAGAGAGACAAGAGAGACCAAAAAAGAAAGACAAACTCGACCACCAATAATACCCAATCAGCCAACAGGCAAGACCAAGTACTTTACACAGGAAGGATCAATGCCCTCGTCAGTTTCCCGCCTAGTCCTGTCCTCGTGATTGTTTGGATTTTCTCTTCTTGTCCATTGTACTCGGTGACAAGGTCCCACTAGACGAACGCACTAGACGAACGCACCATCCCCCGCCCCTTGCCCCTTCCTCCCCCCACAAGCTCCAACGACTCCCACTAAAACGTTAGGACAAACCAGCAGTTGCTCTTTCCTCATCAGCAAGAGGAAACAGCGCCCACCCTCCAGATCCCAGATCCCAGATCCCAGCAACCCTTGAACCCCTCCGCGACTTCTCTCTCGTTTATCAAGGGCGCCCACCCCCTCCCCCAATCCCCGGCCTCCACTTCGACTCTCTTGTCCCGCTTTGTACGGCCAGCTTAACCACCACCCCCCCCTCCACCCCTCTTCCAACCGTTGCAAGCCGAAGAAGACCGCCGTGCGACCTCCCGCCCAAGCCAGCCCGCCCGCAACCGTCGAGGGAACCACACATGCTCGTTGCTGAAGGGCAGCCCGTTGATTGATTCTCAGACGCATCTGCGCAGATACACCTCCCCTACCCCCCCTGTTGCTGCCGGCTCGCGAGGCGAGGCCAGGCCGGCTGCTGTGTCGCAGGCGATGGCACAGGCACAGGCACAGGCACAGGCACAGGCAGCTCATCAACCGTCGGCTCACTACGTCGACACCTCCCCACCTCCACCGCCCACCGCCGGCTTTTCTGCCTCCAATCACCCAAACGACATTACTACTACCACCAACTCCTCCTCCTCTTCCTCCTCCACCGCGAACCGGCAGCATCAGCACCAGCAGCACCAGCAGCAAGAGCAGCAACAGCAGTCCTCCACAGCCCAGCACAAGCGTGTCTACCAGGCCTGCATTCCTTGCCGCCGCCGCAAGGTTCGCTGCGACCTCGGTTCTGTCGACAACCCACATGACCCGCCGTGTGTGCGCTGTCGCCGCGAGTCCAAGGAATGTTACTTCAGTGCGACCCGCCGCAAGCGAAAGACGGACGATGGCGACCTCGATGGTGACGTCGGCGACCTGCGCGAGGACGACTACACCCTGCGCAACGGCCGCAAGAGACCGCACACCGAAGGCTCGCCTCCGCCTGTCCTCGATCGTCGCTACTATAGCGACGTTCCGCTGACCCCAGGCGGGTCTGTGGGACGCACCCAACCCCTCCGGAGGCCCGGTGCCGCCCGCGAGCACTCGCGCTCGGACTCTCGGAGCTCCATCTCCGCCTCCAGGGGCCGCGGCGGCACCACCGAGTTTGGCGGCGACGAGCCCAACACCCCGCTGGAGAACTACGAGGCCCGTACCGTCATGCGAAAGGAGGTCTACGGCCCACATGATGCGCTGGATCTCCTGTACAAGGCCGCCCACGACACGAGCTCGCACGCCCTGGGCCTGCAGCAGACCCCGTCGCTGAACCTGCCCGCCAGGACCGGTGATGCGATGCTCTACGCCCAGCACGCCGTCTCCCAGCGGGCCTCTTCCGATGCACCCATCGACCCCCAGCTCACCAAGGCCCCGGGCGCCAGGGCAGAGCCGCTGCCGTCACATGCCGATGCCCTCATGGCCTGGACGAGGTTCCGGTTCGTAAGGGCTGGGTGGTTTACTGCCCAAGAGGCCATCAGCTACATTGATTAGTAGGTTCACACCTGGACTTTAGCTAAAGCCAGCAGCAGATCTTTTTTTTTTTTTTTTTTTTTTTTGAGAGAGAGAGAGATGATAACAAGGGGGGAAGAGAAGAAGAAGAAGAAGAAGAAAACTTAAAGCTGTGTGGATGTCTTCACCTCTCGATGCTAACCCTCTCTCTGCCTTAGCTACTACAAATATCTGTCCCCACTGACGCCCATATCACCGCCGACGTTCCAGGACCCTGCCACGCACCTGACACTTCTGACCGAGGAGCCCATATTGGCCGTCACTCTCCTGACCATCGCCTCTAGATATCGCAAACTGCCCGGCACGGGAGGCCTGTGTCGCGCGAATGCTATCCACGAGCAGCTGTGGACGTACCTCCGGGGCATGATCGAGCGGGTGATATGGGGCCAGGAGGCCTTTGGAGGTGGCTTCTGCGGCTCTGGTGCTGACGAGTCGCAGACCTCGAGCACGGCCCCGTGGCGGGGCTTGCGGAAGGGCAGCCTGCGGACGCTGGGCACCATCGAGTCGCTGATGATCTTGACAGAATGGCACCCCAGGGCCCTGCACTTCCCCCCCTCCGAGGCCATCGACGAGCTGATGATCCCTTCCTATGACTCGGTCCCACAGCCCGGCCTCGACGGCGCCAACCCTCCCGCCCTCGGCATGGGCGGCAGGAGGGTGGAGAGCTGGCTCGAGCCGGCGTGGAGGAGCGACCGCATGTGCTGGATGCTCCTCAACGCGGCCATGGGTCTCGGCTATGAGCTCGGCGTCTTCGACGACATCGATGAGCTCCTCGACTCGGGGGCCATCTCCCGGCCCGAGTACGAGGAGGAGACGTACAGGCTGCGGGCCGACCGCATCAAGCGGCTCATCCTCATCTACCTGAGCCAGCTGGCCGGGCGCCTGGGCTGGACCAACATGGTCCCCGAGGCCCTGCGCAAGACGACGACCATGGCCCGGAGGCGGCCCACATCAGTGGAGGGGACTACTCCCGGTACTAATATCTCATCGCTTTCTGCCCCCTTCAATTACATACCTAATCTAGCGCTAGACGACGCCATCATCCATTGCTGGGCGGGCATCAGCAACGCCATGCACAGCGGCAATGAGAGGCTGTTCAAGTCGAGGAAGCACACCACCGAGATCATCCAGACCGACAGGTACGTCGAGCTGCTCAAGGAGTTCCAGCCCATGCTGCAGGACTGGCGCACCCAGTTCGAGCGCTACGAGCTGCCCCCTTACATCCGCCACATCCTCACCATCGAGTATGAATACGTGCGCATCTACGTCAACTCGCTGTCGCTGCAGGCCGTCGTGGAGCGCTGTGCCAACATCGCCTCGGGCCAGTCGCTGGCGGCTGCCCCCAGCAGCAGCAATGGTGCCGCCGGCGCCGGTGCCGCCTCCACGAGCTCCGGCAACCAGCTGAGCCCCAAGACCCAGGACATGTACGGCAAGATGCCCATCGGCAACATCGGCGGCGTCAGCGCGGCAGACCAGGAGTACATCAGGGAGGTCGTCGAGGGGAGCCGCAACCTCCTGCGGACCGTCGTCGAGGGCCTGCTCCCCGACGACTATCTGAAGCACGCGCCCGTCAGGACCTACTTTCGCATCATCAGCGGCGCCATGTTCCTCCTCAAGACCTTCGCCCTGGGCGCCACCAGGCACGACGTGGAGGTCTCCATCCGCCTCATGGACAGCACCGTGGAGGCCCTGCGCACCTGTGTCGTGGACGACGTGCACCTCGGTATCCGGTTTGCCGACCTCCTCGAGAACCTCACCATGCGGCTGCGAAACCGCTTCATCTATGTGGCCAACCCCACGAACCAGACACAAGCCGCCTCGGCAGACGGCAGGAGTCCCATGCCAGAGGTCGGACCGGGCGCCAGCCAGCATGTGCAGCACAGTCTGAGCGTCAACGGGCACGAGCATGCTGGCTGGCCCAAGATCAACGCGCCGGGTAAGTTGTTCTTGTTATTCTTGTTGTTTCAGCTTCAGTACCGCTATAGAAAAGACTCTATCCTCGCCCCTCCTTCCTTGCACCGCTAACAAACTTTTTTCTTTCTTTCTTCGTCGTCCATATAGAACGCGCCGTGACACCCGCCAATATCTCTGCGACGCCCTTTGACATGCCCAGCAATTTCGCCATCCCAGCCGGCTTCGGCGCCACCGGCCCCATGACACCCGCTGCCGGCGGCGGCGGCGGCGGCCTGGGTGGCCAGAACATGGCGCCAGATGGCAGCGGTACCGGCAACAACAACACCAGCACCACCACCAACACCAACAACAACAATACGCACGGCGCCGCCGGCATGTCCACAGCAGGGGTGGCTGATATGTTTGGCGGCGATGGCACAGACTGGGCAGGCCCCGCCGGCGACATGTGGTTCTTGCCCGCGGGCCCTGCTTTTTTCCAGAACGTGGGCGGGCCTGGCGACAGCGGCGTCGGCATGTCGGCCGAGGGGATCAACGTGGGTGGCATGGACTTGCTGGACTATATGGCTATGGACCAGTATCCCCTTGACGGGAGCGGGCCGCTGTAGCTTAGGCAGTTTGGCTCGTTTTCGTTGTCGTTCCCGTCTGGCGGCGCTCCTTTTTCTTGGGCGGAGAAGGAGATTGATTACTTTTTATGATTATTAAATGAGATGTAATATATATATATATATATATATATATATATATATTACACATTATACCTTTGGTAGCGTACTGGAATGGACAATGAATTCATGTGAAAAGGTCTGTTTTCTTTCTGCTAATAAGTCGTCTATGGTGACATGTCATCAGGGGAAGAATGTATGAGAAGGGTATATTTTGAAACACTGACTGGCTCGTAATAAGCCATGGAGATCTAATCAGCCCCTCCCTTTGCCTAATGATGAAGTGAAGGCCTCTTCTCCTGTCTCTTGGAGGAGACCCGACAGAACGTTCTGTCTTCGCCGCGAAAGAAAGGGGGGGGGAGAGGGACTTTTTCTTCTCTCTCCCGACGATGAACCGCGTTGGAAAAACAACCCTGCTCCAGGCCAACGCAGACTCAGCTTTTCTTCACACGAGTGAATGATTGAGTGAGCTGTGGAGATTGTATCCTGCATTGGGGAAATCTCATTAGAAGATGAGAAAAGGGTGAGACGGGAGAGTGCTGGAAGAAAAGAAAAGAAGAGAGGGGAGGAAAGAGGGGAGGGAACAAGAGTGAGAAAAAAAAGAAAGAAAGAAAGAAAAAGAGAAAAGGAGAGAGACACGGGAGACAGAGAGAGAGAGAGAGAGAGAGAGAGAGGGAGATACATCGGCTGGTAGGAGGAGAATAATTATATATGAATACACCAATTCTCAGACAAAGAGCATTGGATCTAAAGTAGGAGTTGTACCTCTTGACCACATGCATTATTGCTGCTGCTGCCTTCACTGCAAGATTTAACAGACTACACAAGAGGAAGAAGAAGAATAACAAGGTCAAGAAACCTTGAATGATACACAAGGCGCAAAAAAAAATTTAAAAGTCATTTCGTCATGAGAGTCTATGATGGTATCTATCCGCCCTCCCCAACCCGCCCCCTTTCCAAACCGACAACAACGACGGGGCGGCAAGTTGTTAAATCCCTCACCTGGACAGATGAAACAGGCCGGTCAAAGTCCCCCCTCCCTCCCTGTATCTCGGACGCCAGTCGTCTTGAGCTCTTGGAAATACAGTAGAGAGAGAGAGTGTGTGTGCCATTTGAGACCCATGGGGAACAAGAGAAAAAGACGAAGAAGAAAAAGAAGCAGAGACACATAGCCGAACCCAATGCGCCGGACAAGATACACACACAGTCCCAGGAGGAAAAAGAAAGAGGAAGAAGAAGAGAGAAAGAAAATAAAAAAAAGGACGTTACTACCACTGCATGCTCTTCTTCTTGGTCACCTTCTTTGGGTCCAGCACGTTCTGGAAAAAGGTGCTGACAGACGCCTGGCCTGACCCATACGGCCTGCCGCCAGGTCTCGACTGACCCGACTGTTGCTGCTGCTGCTGCTGCTGTTGTGACGACGACGATGCCGACGCCCCCGGCCGGAACAGGCTCGTCAGCGTCGAGCTGTTAAAAGGCCCCATCGCTCCCGGGCCGACACTCGTGGGCCTCTGCGGCTGCTGCGGCGGAGGGGCAAAGGTAGGGTGCTGCTGCTGCTGCTGGTGGTGGTGGTGGTGCGGTGGCGAGCCGTAGGGCTGCTGACGGGGCGGGTCCGAGTTCTGGCGTGCACCCGACGGCGGGCGGGGGGCTGCTCCTGTGGACAAGAGGTCCTGGCCCTGGACGCCGTACAGCTGGCGCAGCCTCTCCGTCTCCCTGT
Source organism: Cryphonectria radicalis (assembly GCA_014849355.1). Taxonomy (NCBI): domain Eukaryota; kingdom Fungi; phylum Ascomycota; class Sordariomycetes; order Diaporthales; family Cryphonectriaceae; genus Cryphonectria; species Cryphonectria radicalis. The sequence continues at coordinate 127,541 of JACWQW010000022.1, forward strand.
CGACCTCGGCCTGGCGCCTGCGGGTCTCCTGTTCCTCCTGCTTGAGCATCTCTTCGACATGCCTCCTCTCCTCGGCCTCCCGCCTCTGCCGCTCGCGCGCCTGCCGCTTCAGCTGCTCGTCGTCTTCCTTCTTCATCTGCTTCATCAGCCTGAGCGTCTCCGGGTCGATCCCTGCCCCGTTCGGTTTTGTGGAGGAGGAGGACGGCGCCGCAACATTCGCCGTGGAGGTCGTCGAGGTGGGCGGAGGAGGAGCAGTAGCAGCAGCAGGGCCCGTGGCGGCGCCAGACATGGCCGCCGGAGCACTGTTTGTAGGGGCGCGGGCAAAAGCACCAGACGGGAGCGGGGGAGAAGGGACGACAGCCGGGGGGCTGGCCCTGGAATTCTTGCGCCGGCCGGAAGCGACGGCGACGGGGGGCACGCCGGTGCCCGTGTTGAACAGATCGGGCCTCTTCTCGGGGGCCAGGTACAGGTCCCGGATGACCTCTGCGCCGAGGACCAGCACAATGTCGAGGCCCTTGCGGTCCTCCATCTCGACGCGGCGCAGGTTGGGCTCGTAGACGGTGACGGCGGTCTCGCGGCCCATCTTGAACAGGGCGACGGTGATGTCGGGCTCCTTGCTCTTGTGCCTGCCCAGGCTCTTGCCGACGTTGTAGCAGGTCATGTCCCTGGTGAGCCTGCCCTCCCGCTTCCACTTGAACATGTGGCGCGGGCGGAAGTCGGCGGTGCCGCCGGCGTGGTTCCCGCCCTGCCTGTCGAGCTGCGAGGGCGTGGGCATCTTGAAGCTCTGCGACAGCATCTCGAACTCCCAGCTCTCGGTCCTGGTGAGCGAGCCCGGGATGTACCGCACGACGACGGCCTGGTCGGGCCCGTAGAGCTGGATGGTGAAGGTGTCTGGGATCACGGGCACGGGCGGGGCGGCGTTGCTGCTGCTGTTCTGCTGTTGCTGCTGCTGCGCTGCCCTGATCTCGGCGGCGGACAGGGTGGGCTGCTGCCACTCGGGCGAGACGACCACCTCGGCATAGACGACGTCCTGGGCATAAGGGTCCTTCAGGGCCACGGCGTACTTGTTGGCGGCCGCGGGGGTCGTGCTCGGGTGTGCGCGCTCGAAGACATACTCTGCCGCCGGCTCGGAGCCGTTCCTCGTGAAGTAGACGGGGCACGACAGGGGATTCTCGGGTTGCTGCTTGAACTGGAAGGTTGGGAGGTTTTCGTCGAGCATGGCGAACGATTGTGTGTGTGTATGTAGTTATTCATGGATCGTTTTCAGTACCACAGAAAAAGAGGGGGAGAGAGAGAGGACTCTAAGGGCCCATGCCTGTTCCACGGGAGAGAGAGAGAGAAACTCGTCTTTGGCGTGGGGTCTGACTAGACGAGGCTGTGTTGGGCGAGACCGGGACAGTCACAGCCCCGCGGAACGTCACTTGTGTGAAGCGTTACGAAATGGTCGAGATCGAGGAGGGGGGGCGGGGGCGCACAGGCGAGAGAGAGAGAGAAAGAACCAAGAAGGGGGAGAAGATGAAAGAGGAGAGAGGAAGAGGGAGTGGAAGACGAGAACCTAGCCCCTTGCGCTATGCATTACCCATGAGATTAATAAACGGGACGAAGTAAAACACAAAGGACGAAGAGAATAATAGTCAAGAAATAGCCGCGATGGAGGGGGTTGTGGATTGTGGAGAAGGAGGAGCAGCAGGAGAAGGAGGAGGAAGGACGAGGAGGAGGGGCTTTTGGGCTTGGTTCGTGTGGTCAGCAGCAAGTCAGCCTGCGCATCATTCATTGCCCTGCTGCACTGGACGTCATTTTAGATGGGGCTTTGCCGAGAGGCTCCCCCTGTAAGCCCGCTATAGGCGGGTCCTCCAGCAGCGCGGGACCCCTGAGGCTGTGCACTGGAAAAAGCGCCTAATGGCGGCGTTATAGTGCTATATTCAGTACTGAAGAGCAAGTAAGTACTTGTAACCAGCACATGATAATTTCAGACCCAAGATGCAGCACAAGATGTCTTGAATCACGTTCTTGGTCAATCATTCTGAATAGTAGTGAACTTTTGCTGTCGTTTTGAGATGGCACATGCACGCATACAGGGTCCCCTCCCTTCTAGAGCGCCTTGATCAGAGAGAGAGGGAGAGAGGCCCGTATTATGTATACGATGCATCATCCTACTGAACACAAATCCCCCCCCTTTCTTCTCTTTCTCTTCCCCCCTTCCTTCAAATTTTGGGACATTTCAATCAGAAAACACCCGAATGAGCGCGGCAGCAGTATTCTCCGGCGCCGAGTTAAAAGCCAACCGCGGCACCGGCCGGATCTCGTGCACGCACAGGTTCACCACCATCTCAAACACCTCCGTCAGCGCCGGGTCGCGCCGCAGGCCGAACCCCACCATGACGCCGTCCCAGCGCCGGCCCCGGAGCTGTGCCCGCACCTGCGCCTCGACGGCCGCCGGCGTGCTGCACCGGTCGAACACGCAGACCGCGGCGTCGATGCCGGCGCTGCGGGCCGCTGCTGTCTGTTCGGCTATCTTGCGCTGGATGGTGGCCTCGTCGAATTCGGGATCTGCCCTGAGGCCGATGGTCAGGATGGCCTTGAGGGGGTTGGATCTTGGCGTGGGGGGAGGTGAGGCCATGGTAAAGTTTGATTTTTTTCTTCTTCTTTTGTTTGCTTGTGTTGTGATTGGATGGGAGTGATGATGTTGTTGTTGTTGTTGTTGTGCGTTGTACACATCGTCCTTCCTCTCTTCCACAGTCCGTTCAGAAAAAAAAAAAAAAGAAAAAAGGGCAGATAGATAGATGATGGCACCCACCCTCTTTATATGTAGAAACCCCCAGCCCCCTCCATGAAGAAGGTATGGTGCAACATTTCTCCCGTTTCCTCTTTTCCCCCGAACCACATAAAAGATACAACTGTTTGTGGTCACCGATATGCTGGTGTTGGGTTTTCCACACTCCCTCCCTCCCTCCCTCTCGCTCTCTCTCGGGACCGAGACGTCCTTCTCTCCGTGACAGATGGACCCGTAAGACAGGACCACAGGTTACTGGCCAACAAGAAGAAGGAGGAGAAGAAGAAGCGAGTTTGTGGGTCTACCACTCAAGGATGGATGGGTGGATCGGGACAGTAGGAGCTCAATGTTGATAGAGGATGGATGATGTTCGACGAGATGGACAATCAGTCAAAAGTACTCAGGCATGGCATGGCCTCTGAGAGCCGCGCAGTATGGAGGCCGACCTGAATCTCCATGACGAGAGAGAAAGTTGGGGTCCTACAAGAGATGATGATTGTTATTTGTCATCTGACAAAGGGGGACACATCCATTTCAAGCCCCGTGAGTTTGCTGTACCTGTATTGCTGTTGCTTGTCCTCCTTTCTTCTTTTCTTTTCTATGTCTGTCTGCACAGCTTGGTCCACTGAAATCATGATTGTCAATTTACATGATCCTCCTCCCAGTTCTGCCACATCCATCTCTTTGGCGACTATAATAATTATATATATATATATTCGTTTGAGTAACTGGTGTGTGATCAGGTTTGGAAAAAGAGAAAGAAGGAGAAGATGTAAATGTCCCATACATTCCCAGGTGGGAAAGTTGGGATGTCGGCCGAGAGGTTCCTACATAACACATCCCCTCCAAAGATATAAGCTCATCGTTTTCAATCCTTGCACAGCACAATCAGCTACGTAGCTCAGGGGAAGAGCGCCGGGCTCATAACCCGGAGGACCTTGGATCGAAACCAAGCGTAGCTATTTCACATTTACTTTTGCACTTTTTTGCCTTTGTCCTTTGCTTTTTCTTTTTTCCTTTTTCTTTTTTCCCCTTCTTTTTCTTCTTTTCATAACTCTTTGCTATTTATTGTGCAGCAATACACACAAATCTTTTCTAAGTGGGGAAGATGTAGTGTGCTTACATAAGTGCTGACTACACATTCTTTGGTGATGACTCTTGCGCTGCCCTGCATAGGTCAATGTTGACATCTGCCTCTGTGAATTCTTCTTCTTTCTTCTTTCTTTTTAATATTGCCCCGGGTTGCTCAAGAACTCGACAAAGACCTCATTTGCCTGGACAGGGTGTGTCATGATGTAGAATCTTCATTTTCTCGTGCTGTTGAGCTGTCCTAAAAGTACCCTAGACCTGTCTCCCAAAACCCAGCTGAAAATGTATCTGATGAATGAATAAATGCCTCTTCACCTGGTCAAGACATATTCCTGGAAAGAATTGAAGGGAAAAAGTATATATATAAAGAAAATAGAAAAGATCATGGGATGATCATGGGTATCTTTTGTTTTTGTTTTTTTCCTTTCCTAGACCTCGTTTTGCCCCAAACCATAGTCCACCTCATCACCCCCAAGATCATCAGACATTATTATGATTATACTCCTATGCCCTAGTGCAACTTCTCTCTCCCTCCCTCTCTCTCTCTTTCCATTTATTCCCTCCTGCATCCTTCCCTACTTCGCCCCGCTCTGCATCCTCCTCATCGCATCTCGGTGCGCCTCCATGAGCTGCGCCTCCGACCTCATCCGCACCTCAAACTTCCGCTCCCCTCGGGCCCTCTCCGCCCGTCTCGCCTCCCGCCTCGTCGCGTCCGCCTGCTTCTGGTTCATCAGGAACTGCCGGTGCACCTCGAGGTCCCGCGACACCTCCGAGTCCCACACCTGTGTCTGGTGCGGCAGCAGCGAGTGGCTCGTCGACGTCCCCGGGATGCCGTACACCGAGTTGATCAGTGCTCCGCCCCCAGATGTCGCCGCGGGCCCCATGCCGCTGCTGCTGCGCATGTTGATCTGGGAGGACTGGCGGAGCCCTCCGCCGAGCTGGATCTGGCTGGGCAGGTCCGAGCGGCGCTGCGGGTGTGGTGTGGTAGAGATGGTGTTGCTGCCTGTTGCCATGCCGCTTTGGCCGAGACTGCTCCGGCGCGAGTTGGAACCGCGTGCCTGGTTGCTGCTGCTGTGCATGGAGGCTATGCTGTTGCGGCGCTCACGGATGATCGTCCTACGCTGGCTCAGAGGGATATCATCCAGATCGGCGTCGGCAGCGGGCCCGTGAACCCCCGAGGTCCGACGGCTGCTGGGGTTGCTGTTCGGGGGGCTCGCATCGCTCGGGACCCCCAGGGCTGCCACGGTGCCGTAATTGTGCGTCGAGCCCGCCTCGGACCCGGGCTGGTGGGTCTGGGGTAGGGTGCTCCCGCCGCGCAGGGAGTCTGGCTGGAGGGCCTGGCTCTTTGCGCGCAGGAGCATGTCCCTCTTGCCGATGAGGGTTTGTGGGCTGCTGTAGGACACGACACCTGGCACAGGCGACCGAGAATTTGGCGGACGCGTGGCGGACACGGCACCAGCGCTGTCTGGTGGGGGCGGAGATACGCCCAGGGACGTGTCCCCGCTGAGGGCAGCCGCCGCGGCCTGCACGGCAGCCTGTCTGCTGTCACTGCGCCCTGGGTCGTCGCGGCCATCTTTCTCGGCGATTGCGTTCACCATGCTTGAGGAGAGTCGCCCTTGCTCAAGAAGGGGGTTGCTTGTGAGCGCCGTATTCCTTGGGGAGCGGGGAGGCGACTTGGTGGGCGTTCCGCCACTAGGCACAGCGAGATTCTGAGCAGATGGTGATCGACTGCCGGTCTGAAGCAGGGACAAGGCGGAGACAGACCTGGGCAGAGCCGGAGGAGGAGCGGCGTTCACTGCAGTCTTCTGCAGCTCGGCCACGTTCACCGGGGCCACGCGGTCCTCGGCTGCCCTGACTGCTGGCCTCACAGGTTGTGGCAGGTTCAAACTTTCTGGTGCTGGGGCCTCGGCGTGGCTCAAGTGTTTGACCCACTCGTTGGTCCGGTATGATAGAGCGACTCTGGACAGCCCGCTAGGAAGGTGATCCTTGGTCAGGACTATAGGGCCCGAGTCGGTCTCGGGGGTCGCTGGACCGTCATCAAGCCTCGGCTCTCCCTCCTTCTCGACCGTGTGTGCCGCCTCCTGCTTGCGCTCCTTTTCACCAGACCCCTCGGCTTCCCCTGCGGCCGACGACGTGTCTTTGTTCAGTGTGGCCATGCCTGCATTCTCCTCTTCCGAGACCTTGTCTCCGAGCTCAGCTTTGATTTCCCTGCTGATGGACTCTTCATGGACGGACCCTGCCGAGATATCGTCACCGCCGACCGAGCTCTCGTCATCGAAAGTAGCAGCTACCGAATCACGCTCTCCACGAGCGAGGCCAGTCAGATCCTCTCTGCTCTCGGCAGCCTCCCTAGCCGCCATCTCCAACTGCCTCGAGAGCGAATGTTGCGACAGTCTTCGGAAAAGTTGAGCCGAGCTCGCAGACAGGCGCTTGGCGAAGGAACTCCTCCGGCTCCTGGTGCTCCGGGTCTCTCGCAAGTCGTCGTTCTGGTCAATGTGAGCCGCCATGGATGAATTGTCGTCAACGTCTCTGGGGTCGTTTTCAATGCTGGGCACCTTGAACGGGAGAGGAATGACCTGGGGGATGGGGACGTTGGTTGTCGGACCCAGCCCTTCTGTGGAGCGTTCGTTAGGTACTGGGACCTCCTCCTCCTCCCCCTCCCCACCAATGTCATGAGGTGTAGTCTCGCCCAGGACCTTTTGCCCAGGTGTCAAGGGAGCATCTGCTTCTTCCACTACAACCCGAACAATGACCTTTCCATCTTGGTGGTCCTTGGCCATGACCGGCTCTGGGGCAGTCCTCGCTTGCGGGAAAACAGGGGATGGCACCTCGCCGTCGTTCGACATGTCAACCAACTCGATATGCTCTGAGTCGTCCACCGGCGACCGCTGCGAGACTGTTGTGAGACTCGCGCTGTTATTGAGGATCCCCTTCTCGCTCTCCGCGTCTCCCATACCGGAGTCACGGGCCGTATGCACACTGGAGGGCTTCTTGGCCGTGGGATCGCCATACACCGCGTCCCAGTGGCGCCTCTCATGGGCATTCGTGCGCTCAACGTCTCTCCCCACATTCTCCTCCTCTGCCTCTAGGGCGGCCTGGGCCTCAAGGCGCCCTGCCTCCCTCCGAGCGCGCCGTTCCTTGATAATATTCCACACCCTCACCTGCGACATGATCCCACAGAGGAAGAGGATGATGGTGATGGCCTGCTCGACGCGGATCCCTCTCGTCAGGGGGTACGTATCGGCGCCGAGCGGGAAAAGGTTGTCGTTCAGGTCCCAGATCCAGGCCCAGTACTCCTTCAAGCCGGCACGGCTGAAGCAGTCAATGCCGATGATGGCTGCTGTGGCCCCGCTGAAGGCGATACACCCGATCATGACATAGGCCCTCGTCCTACGGCTGAAGAAGGCAGCTAGGCCTGCGGCAGAGAAGACACAGACGAAGATGACGTTTCCAGAGCCGCCATTACCGAGAAGACCTCCAGCCCTGAGGGTCAAAAGCCACATGGAGAGGCAGAAGCCGCCCAGCAGGCACCCGAGACACTCGAGGACGTCTTGAAAGATGAGCGAGCCACCACCCAGCAAGGCCCCAGATCCCGTCACCGCGACGACGTAGGCCCCCTGCACACTGTTGCTGATCGGCGGGTCCATCACGTAGAGAATGAGCACCGTGACACCAAGAGCGGCAAGGAAGCCCACCGAGAAGAAACAGTGCAGCCAACGTGTCTTGATACCGACCAACGCGTAGGCAACGCCGGAGGCTATCAGGATGACGCCCGCGACCGAAAAGCCAGGTGTGATCTGCGGGTGTATGGGAAGTTCACCGGCGGCTATGGTGATGTTGAAGAGCGTGCTGTTGAGGGAGGTAGTCGGGGTGGCAGAGATGACCGACGAGAACGTGGAGGTTGTGCTCGACCCAGTGGAGGTGCTCGAGGTGGCCGAGGTGGCACCAGCCGTCCCAGCCGCTGAAGTGACCGACACAGAAGAGGATGCAGAAGTGCCGTCATCACTGGCTGCTGTCGAGGATACTGAGGCAGGATCTGTTGATGTAACAGCCTCCGTGCTCGTATCCTCCTGTCGTGGAGATAGTGGTACGATGCCAGCCAAGGCGAGGTGTAGACACAAGAACAGGGCCAAAAGAGCCCATATCCTCTGAGCCGCGGCAGTAATCCTCATGGCTGTGTGTGAATTCAGCAGGCAGCCCGAGGCTCGCCTCCAGCTTTCTTCGCAGCGACCAGACACTTGCGTGACGAGTTGGGTGGGCGGAAGTGTCAGAACGTAGTGGGATGACCAGTCGAACGCATCCTCCACAGCACAGGACGGGGACGAAATAGAGGGAGAGGGTCAAGGTGTCTGTCTGTTCTGTTTGTCTCAGGAGAAGGAGGATAGACTGGGGGAATCTAGTCCCAGCCTGTGGTCGTGTTGAAAGAAGCAGAGGTTCCGGGCGGTGGTGAAGGGGCCAACAAAGGTTAAAGCGAAGGAAAGTAAAAGTAGAAGGAAGAATTAGGTTGAGTTTTCACCCGGACGGGGGTTGCAAGGGGGGATCTCCGGGCTGGCTGAGCGATTGTACTATGTCAATGGACTTGGAGAGGTGACGATGACGATGGCTTGGTTATTTTGGCGTGTGTATATCGACTCGGCTGCGACCCGGGCGAGCAAGCCAACAAGCTAATAGTGAAGTGGACAAAAGAGTAGTACAAGACGCTATGTGGGTAAAGAATGACAAGACTGAGCAGTAACTAGACTGCACAGAGACGGAAATGATTGGCGGCGAGGCGCCGGGGGGAGGAGGACAAGGAGAAGGAGGAGGAGGAGGAGGAGGAGGACGGCGACGACGAGAACAACGAGGAGACGTAAGTGGTCATATGCCACCCTAATGTGATGCCATGACGACGGATCTGCAGAGTTGTACCGTAGTACGATGGGCAGGGCAGGGCAGGGCAGGGCAGCTGAGCTCTCGCACGATCTTGATGTACCATAGTACAGTATGTATGTTGTTGAGAGCACCTGTACACTGTACCCAGGTCGACCTGCTCTCTCTCTCCCCCCCCCCCCCCTCTCCTTCGTTCCCCATTCATCCACCCACTGATCACTGACAGTAGGGACATGGTCTGATGCTGTCCGTCCGGCCTGGGGTGTGCTAGCGGGTACTGTGTACGTCCCAGAGTATGGGACATACCATTGGTAGGGGAGTAAGTAAAGTGACCAGTAGCAGATAGATACATACCATCGTGGTAGTACTCTCCCATAGCATGTTTCTAATGATTGGGACGGACCATGAGCTGCAGGACCCACCAGAAATGCACGAGCGGGCGCGTCCTGAGCCTGCGCCTTGTACGGATCGGGCGGGCTGCTGGCCATGCTGGCGCCATCGAGGTTGCATTCACATGCCCAAATTTTTCTTGTGCGTCTGCTTCTCGTCCGCTTTGGTACATGGCCTGCCACCTCGCCGACCCTGGCCTGGGGCGAGCGCTCACCCGACTGGTCCGGGCTGCTCGGCTTGGTGTGTGTCGTATCAGCTTGGTGGGAGATTAAACCAGCCAGCAAAGGGACGGGAGACAAGGACAAGGAAATATGCAAGAGATCGGGAACATTGTGGGCCAGCCAGGATAGGAGATGGGAGATGGGAGATGGGAGGCAGAACAGGTTCTTGATGAGGAGGAGGAGGAGGAGCAGTAGTAGTAGCAGCAGCAGTCTGGGGGGAGGGGGGGGAGGCGGGTGTGCCCTGAAGGTTTGGAGCTCTGGAGCTTGAGGTTTGAAGAAGCTTGGGGCTTCGTGGCATGCTTTCTTCCTCTCTTTTTCTGGGTCCTCTTGGCAAGAGCTAAACAAGACGAATCTCCCTTCCCCCCCCCCCCCCAAGAGTGGAGATGAAGATGGGAAGGAAAGATGGAAGATGAATAATTGAAGATCAGGCACGAGCAACGCTTGTTCACTAGTGCGAGTAGCCTCTCTACAGGGATCTACCCGTCCTTGCCAGAGATTGACAGGGGGTTTCTCACCGGGACCTGCAGGAGCAGCAGCAGAGCAGGAGCAAAATCTACGAGAGCAGAGCTACAGAAAGAATGTACCATGCATGTACTTTACTTAGCTACTTACTTTACCCATGAACAAACCAAGTATGTGTACTATTTATTTGTATGAGCAGGTTGTGGTTGGGCTACACACACCCAATGCAATCCTGATAATGCCTGCATGCATATATGCATGTGCTCATTGCGTGGCCCATGTTGACTGGTCCTTTCAACAGAGGAGTGATCCAGACACACATTCTGCAGGGTGATGACCCTCTCCCCCCCCCCCCCCCCCTTGGCTATGAAAGACACGGCTGTTAAAAATCCCTTCCCGTGAACATGCATATCATGCTCCGAAACTTGATTCATTACTGCAGGAAATTCATGCATGCATGCAGCCATCATGACTCTCTCTTTTTTGTCTCTTTCTCCCTCTCTCTTTCTTTCTCTCTTTCTTTCTCCTTACACAGCCTCAGGGGCATCCCCAGGTCGATCGACAAAAAGGGGAGTGACACCAAGATCAAGCCCAGGCTTAAGCCCCAAGCCCTACCGGTATTGAGGTTTTCACCACCCAGTGTTTAGTTCAGAGTTACATACTATGTAGTACATCTGCAACTTGCCATGCTGTGCATGCATAGTTGCACTTCCGTGTAAGCAGACATGCAGCCGAAAGCATCCGTCTTTCCGTAGCAACACCTGTTTGGGGGGGAGGGACTGTGTGATGATCCACCCGCCCACGAAGGCAATTAATTCTTTGCCGTGCCCGCCATGCTACCTGGGCTGGGAACGTTTCAGCGGCCCGTTCTCGCTACCTGCATGCATGCCATTTGTTTTCTCCAGTATGTCGCCATGTCCGGTCGCACGATAGGGCAACACATCCTGTAGTAACTATGTGTCTCGTCTCATACTTGTGTGTTCCAGTACCCGCCCGGTTTGTTGTTGGTGTGGGGAGGGGGGGGGGGAAGAGCAACTTTGGCCCATCGCACACAGCAACAATAACAACAACATCTTTCGCCAACTCGTAGCACCTAGGTGGGCTTGTACTTAATTTTTAGTCCATTATACTGTGCTCAGGAAACTTTGGAAAGGTGGTGCATATCACCTGGTGTCCCTGACCGCCGTCGCTGTGGCTGTGTACTGTGTGGTATGTCCATGAGGTCCTGATCCTTATATTTATTCAGCCCGTCTCGTCTAGCCTTGCGGCATTTCATCATTATCGATTTCAGGAGCAAGATAAATTATCATCATGCGGAGAATAATGTTACACACAAAGAGAGAAATAGATAGAGAAAGAGAGAGAGGCTCAGCCTCACGCGGATTTATGTGCCCTGGGTACGCGACGCCCTGTTTGTATGAAACTGGCCCACCGGCATTTTTTATAGCCGCTGCGTCTCGATCCCTGGAGAGGGACCAGCTGCTTCGGGCGGCGAGATCATGCACCTCCGAGTCCGACATAGTTACACCAGCAGACAGGAGAGGACAGAACGTACTACAATATGTATGCGACCAGTGGAGCGTATGCCATCATACCTAGAGCACATTAGCTGGGGTAAGTATGAACGCAGTGTTACCAGTGTCGACATTGATGAAAAGTCCTCCGGGGCAAGCTGGCCCTGAAAGATAACCCTGATAAGCCCTGTTGGCCATGATACTGAATTGCTCCTTCCTACTGTGTGCCTACAGGTGGTAGGTTCAGTAAGGAAGGAAGGAAGTAAACGGACAAGCTGGCAGGAGAAGGTGCTGCTAGTCTGGCTCTGTCCGTGACTTCCTTCCTTGTGAGTGCACCTCCAGTCAGCTTGCTTCACTGCCCCTCACCATTCGACAACCACTCAATGTCACGGCCCCCGGACAGAAAAGAAGAAGAACATGTCGACACACGCCTCAACCGCGTATACCCGCGTATAATATAGCTCCCTCGCTCAGCCTATAGCACCGTTATGACAACTACCCATCATCTCCTTTTTGGGCCACCGTTGTAAGTCTGTCAGACCGAGAACCTAGGTTGGGGGTAGCCTTCCCATCAGAACACCATGGCACTGACGTCCTCAGATTTCAACCACTGGAGGAAGAGGGGAAGAGAAGAAGAAATTACGAGAGAGATCCCGTTCGACTGCCTGACAGAACCTCCAAAGAGCTCAACGCAACCCTCACCAAAGCAAACACACCCAAGCAATCAATTTCAGCATGTCTTCTCGACGCAACTCGGTGCGTGTACTTGCACGGACTCATAATAATCTACTACAAGAGCGTCACTAACAACTTCCAGGACGGTGGTCCCTCCTTGACTCCTGAACAGGCCACGGAGTTCACCGACAAGGTCGAAGACGCGAAGCCCGAGTTCCCACACGAGTCCAAGTACAATGGAGATTATATCACCACCATGAACGGTAAGCAGAACACCCGGGCACAGGCACACGGATGCTATCTATACTGCATTCATCATACAATCTTTCTCTCTGCCTCTCCGTCTCTCTTTCTCTGACACCCCAAATCGTACAGGTGCTCCGGTGCAAAAGCCAGCCGCCAGCCAGCGTATCGGCAACCAGCTGCGTGCCACGACACTCCTCCAGGACATCAACCTCCTCGAGCTGATCCAGCACCTGACCCATGAGCGTATCCCCGAGCGCCTGGTTCACGCCAGGGGCACAGGCGCCCACGGCTACTTCGAGGTGACAGACGACATCACGGACTTGACCAGCGCCGCGTTCCTGAACCGGGTGGGCAAGAGGACACCACTGTTCACGCGCTTCTCGACCGTCGCTGGCGAGCGCGCGTCCGCCGAGACGGTGCGCGACACCCGGGGCTTTGCCTTCAAGCTCCGGACCGAGGAGGGCATCCTCGACTGGCTGTTCCTGTCTACGCCTGTGTTTCCCATCCGCGACGGCGCCAAGTTCCCGTCCTTTACGCATGCCACCAAGAGGAACCCCAAGAGCGGGCTGCCGGACCACAGCATGTTCTGGGACTACTTCACCCATAACGAGGAGGCCATTCACTTCCTCATGTTCCTCTTTAGCGACCGGGCCACGCCTGTCAACTTCCAGCATGCCGACTGCTTCAGCATCAACTGCTACAAGTTCACCAAGCCTGTAGGTTCATCTGTCTACTGCTGCCTTCCCCCCCTTCCCAGCTTCGTCACGGCGCAGACCCCAAGACTGACACGCTTTTATTTTCTCTCATAGGACGGCAAGTTCGTCTACGTCCGCATCCACGTCAAGACAAACCAGGGAGTCGAGAACTTTACCGTCGCCGAGGCCGCCACCGTGGCAGGCGAGGATCCAGACTTCCAGACCCGCTCGCTCTTTGAGGACCTCAACGCCGGGCGCACACCCTCCTGGGACGTCTACGCCCAGGTCATCGAGCCGGACGCTGTCGCGCGCTCCCCCGTCGACATCTTCGACGCCACCAAGACGCTGCCCTTCAAGGACTTCCCCCTGCGCAAGTTTGGCCGCATCGTGCTGGACAGGAACCCGGAGAACAACTTTGCCGAGGTAGAGCAGGCGGCTTTTAGTCCGACCAACATCGTGCCTGGTTGGTCTCTGTCGCCGGATCCAAGTATATCTCGTCACTCCTCCCGCTTTCCCATCTCGTACGCGTCCATAACCAGGCTAACATGTACCCTCCTCCTCCTCCTCCTTCTTCACAGTCCTCCAGACCCGGGTCCTCGCCTACGCAGACACCCAACGATATCGTCTGGGCACAAACTTCATCCAGTTCCCCATCAACCGCCCGGCCTATTCCTTCACCCCCCTCAACCGCGACGGCCAGGGAGCCACCGGCGACAACCTGGGCGCCACCCCCAACTACTACCCCAGCTCCTTCTTTGCCTACGGCGCCGCAGCCCAGTACGCCACCGCGGGCGTAAACGAAGAGCACTTTGACGGCCCCGTGGTCGACTACGAATCCCCCCTCCGGGCCGACGACTTCGCCCAGGCCACCTCCTTCTGGCGGGACGTGCTGGCCCGCGAGAAGGGCCAGCAGGGCAACTTTATCGGCAACGTCGCGGCGCACCTGTGGAGCGCGGTGGCGGCCGTGCGGGGGGATGTGTATGCGCTGTTTGCGCGCGTGGACGAGGAGCTTGGTAAGAGGATCGCGCGGGCGACGGAGATCCTCGTGGCGGAGGTGGCAGCCGCGGAGGAAAACGGGGCCGTGGAGGGGGAGGCGGCGCAGGCGGCTAGGAAGATTGCGGTGCTTCATCGGCAGAAGGAAGGTTGAGGTTGCGGGGGGAGGGGGGAGGGCATGGTTTCGCAGAAGTGAGAAAGACCTGTTGACTGTTTTTTCTTTCTTTTTCTTTTTCTTTGATCGTGGCAAAGGAGGGTAATGGGTGATCCAGATTGTTTTTGTCTTTTGAAGCAAGGTTTTCACTCAGTTGTCTCTGGTGAAAGAGGGGATTCATATACGTGCTTTTTAGGCAGACCAGTTTTCCATCTTAAGTAGCAAATTGTTTCGCTTGCAAATGCTTGGGATACCGAGTGAGAGGAGAGAGAGAAGATGGGGGGTTCTTGCTCGCGTCCTGCTCGTGTTCCCACCACCTACCTTATCTTTTCATCACCTAGAGATCTCATCCATCATCGTCTTAGGATCGTGTGTCCTTTGATGGACGACAAGCCGAGAGCTCGTGATATACAAGGCTGTATGGGGAGGGGGGGGGAGGAGGAGGAGGAGGAGGAGGAGGAGGTGGAGTGATATCGACCAACGCTTTTCACTCCTGCCGTCGCCAGTTTGGGTCATCACGTCCACGGTCACAACAAGCTCGTAGGTCCGGTACGCACTCAAAAAGCAGTCATTATCAACAACAACAACATCCTTCTTTCAATTTCGTCTTGTGGACGGCCAGTGGTCAACTGCCACATGGTCTGTCTTCCTCATCTATTCCTAGCCACTTCGCGCCCTCCCCTCCCCTCCCCTCCCCCAAAATAACAACAACTTTGTTTATCTTTTTCTTCTTCTTCTTCTTCTTTGGTATCACTGTAAAGTAGGGCCCCCCTCCCGCTTTAACCCCATGAATAACACCGACTCGAAATACGCGCAGCGATTCGGCGGACATATCATTCCATGCAATTTTTCTCCCCCCCTTTTTCTTTCTTCTTTCGTTTTCACGTGTAATCAATCCGCCGCCAAAGAACAAACATCGCTCGCAGCCTCCCAAAAACAAAAAAGAAAAGAAAAAAGAAGGGAAAGAGAAAAGGTGAGAGGGAGGGAGGGGGAGGAAAGAATCCCGTGGTATCAATATAATTTTCATGGTCGACAAGATAAGTCAAACCAGGGCCGGCCAAAAGCAAGAAAAAGTTTCAAAACGGACCACAGTTATATAGTAAGAACTGTTTGTTTCCTTTTTTTTTATAAAAAAAAAGTAATCTTGTGGTGTGTGCTTTTCACGGGCTATACCGCCTCGACAGCCTCGACGGAAGACGGTCCTTGTTATGTCGATCCTTGTCAGAGCCGGAACCATTCCGTGGCCCCTTGAAGCCGGAGTGCCGACCTGATCTGCCGTGCTCGGTCGTCCTCCCGTCTCTGCTGCCACTGCCGCTGCCGCTGCCGCCGGCGGCGCCGGCGGCGCGCTGGCGTCCCTTGAAGCAGAAGCCTGCGATCGTCCGGAAGGGCCACATGACAATGTACATTCCCAGATGGTAGGGCACGGTCACGATGGTCAGGAGCCAGTCCGCGAGCCACGCCGTCAGCGCCGAGATGCCCCACTGGGACCGACTGCTCTGCTTGGCGGCAGCCGCGGCCAGGGCGATGGCGTCGTTCAGCCTCGTGTCGACGATGCCGAGCCTCGACTCCGTCTGGAGGGAGAGGACCGTAGCCTTCTTCTCGTAGCGGCGCATGGCGCGGTTCAGGGCGTCGAGCTCCGGCTGTATGGCGTTGCGGACCTCGCGGACGAGGGCGGCCTCCTGCTTGTTGTTGCTGCTGCTGCTGCTGCTGCAGCCGCCTGGCCCGCCGTCCCGCCGCGCCTGCTGGCCTGCTGCGCTCGCGAGGGTGGTGGCGGTGACCTCCTCGCTGGCGTCGGCGCGGACCTCGAGCTGGGCCAGGCGGGCGCGCATCTCGTCGAGCTGCAGGGCCGTGGGCCGGGCCACGGGTGTGGACTGCACGATCCGCTGGAGGTGGAGGGTCCGTGCCTGGAGGAGCCTCAGTGCGTGGGAGATGGGGCGCAGCTCGGCGGCGAGGAGGAACACGGTGATGTTGAAGTCCGTCATGAGGCCCTCGGAGCCGCGGCTCAGGTGGGCGCGTATGGCGTGGAGGAGGTATGCGCCGAGGGCCGGGCTCAGGAAGCAGGAGACCAGAGCCAGGACCTCGTGCAGGTAGAGCTCATTGACCGCGGCCTCCTGGGCCCTGGTGGGGCCTGCCGGCTTGTCTGCCTGGCCCTCCGCACCGCGCTCCTCACGATTTTCCTTCTCCGCCTGCCCTTCCTGCCCGCCGTCCTGGGAGGGTTCCTGGGAGGGCTCCTCGGGGACCTCGGCCAGCGTCATGACGGATGATGTCATCACCCTCGCGGGTGTCTCTCCGTCGCTGTCCTCCTCGATGGCCTGTTCAAGCCCGACCTCCTGCCTGACCCGGACCTCCTGGGCCTCGTGGTACCACCGCCAGGGCTGGGTGACCGTGTATCGCAGGAAGATGAAGACGAGCCCCAGGAGCATCACGTCCGTGACGAAGGAGCTGCCTCCTTCGAAGAAGACCCCGACCAGGGCGGGCAGCAGGGCAAAGGCCAGAGGCAGGGTCGAGAGGAGGGACTGGGTCTCGTTTGGTGCGTCGTGGTTCTGCTTGGCGCCGCTCGGGTTGAGGATGTCTTGTGTCCCGTCGCGAAAGGACCGCCGGGCCTCGGACAGGCTGAAGTCGGACAGGGTCGAGCTGCGCCGCCGCAGGCCCATGGCGGCTGGGGCATCGCCGCCCTCGGGGGAAGGGAAGAAGGAGGAGGAGGAGACCATGGTGCCAGGCCTGCGGCGCAGCAGTGGGGGCGCATCGTCCATGGTCACAGACCGCCTGAACACGTGACCTGCTGGTGCAGGGGCAGAGGAGGCGGGAGCTGTGGCAGGGTTGGAGGAGGAGGGAGGAAAGGCGTAGGAGGAGGTCGTAGCATGAGGCGAGATGGAAGGCGGCGGGGAGGACAGACGCTGTGCCGGGGCGTCGTTGTCCCTGTCTGACGTTATATTCGCCATGATGATGATGTTGATGGTGGTGGTGGCGTGGCGAGGAGCATCTGTCGAGTGTAGCAGCTGAAGACTGCAGACAGACACAGGATGATTCGAGGAGGGGGTTCGTGACTGGTCAAGAGAGGCGAAGCTGAGGATGTTGCTTGGAGAGGGGGGGGAGAGAGAGAGGGAGAGGTCGGTCGTACAGGAAGGGAAAGGAGAGGAGGAGGGGGGGGGAGGGGAGGGGAACACAAGAGGGCGGTAAGGAGGAACAAGTCTGGAATGACCAAGAACAAGGATTGTTGTGCAAGTGCTATGTAAGTAAAGTAGGTGAGGGAGCTGAAGGTGCCGCCCTTACCAGTCAAGGTCGAGGAACCAGGACGCCATGACGCCTAACACGGCAATCAGCTGCACTAGCACGCGCAGCGTGGAGTTTTTGTGGATGGGCGCGCGCGAGAGAGAGAGAGAGAGGGAGGAAGAGAAAGTCCATTGCCAATGGAGTCTCCAGATGCTGTATGCGTTGTACATGCAGATGAAGCATGCAGGGAGGTGCATTTGTACCAGAGTTTTTTTCCTCTTTTTTCTTTCTTTTTCTTCTTTTCTTTTTGTATAGATACCAAGACTAGAATGTAAGTTGATCCTCTCATGATTGGTTCCTACATGACCTATTTTTTATTTTTTTATTTTTTTTTATAAACGTTTTTCTTTTCTTTTTAAATCTGCTCAGGCATGTTGATGATATCCTGCATACTTCTTATCAGTCCCACAAGTAGACTTGAGGTAGAGAGGAAGAAGCCCATAGATGCATTGGACACGAGCAGCTGGTTTCCTATCGAGAAGTGGATATCGACTCGATTTACATTGCTCAGAGACAGGTCAAACTGCTGAGAGACTTTGAAGTGCAGTGGAGTTTTTGTAGCTGCTGCGAAGAGCTGGGAACGTTACGCGAGGTGACATGATGTGAACGTGACATGACCAGAGAGGAGGATGTTAAAAAGAAGGGGGGAAAAAAAAGAATAGAGGAAGAAGAAGAGGAAGAAGAAGAGGAGGAGGGGGAGGAGAAAGAATTTGAAAATGCATCGGCTGGTTCCGAGCTGAAGGAGCTCCCATGGTACTCGGCATTTACCAACTTCCTTGGCCGTCGCATTGACCTCCTATAGCAGTAGTACTATGGAGTTGTACAATATTATGCAGTACCTGACCCGAGAGGCATGGAGAGAAACGAAGAAGGAAGTTGAAAACTTTCAGGTCATTGAATCCTAACAAGTGGGCTTCGGAGATTCTTTCTGCGTCGTTCCACCGATGACATACGAAAAACTTAAATGACAAGGATAAGGACATGCTCGGCAGGGCAAGTGAAGGGGGGGGGGGACCTTATTATTATCGTATCATCCCATCCATCGTTGCCGTTATCTGCAGGGGATCTTTGAAATTTTCCCCTTCAGAGGATACTACTTGAAAACACGAAACAGGCATCTGGACAGATCTGCAAACTTACCGTACTCATCCCGTCATCCCAAGAGGTGAGCGTGGTGAGCGTGGTGAGCACACCTCCCCCCTCCGCCCTCCGCCCTCCCCCCTTTCCTCCGCCTCAGATGCAGCCCTATGGGGTCCAAAAATGTGCTTAGGGAGAACTGGGGGCCAATGGTACAGGCAAAAAGCCACCCCTTTAGGTTTCGCCAGAATAAAAAGAAGAAGAAGAAGAAGAAGAAGAAGAAGAAGAAGAAGAAGAAAAGGGGGGGAACTGAAAGAAAAGAAAAGGAAGAAAAAGAAAAAGGATCCTATGAGAAGATCCCTGGCACGTGGTGGCAAGGTTGCCTTATTCAAATATCGCCTGCCTCGACGATCATCAATCAGTTTAGTTGGTGGAGAGATAATATTGCATACTAAGTACCACGATAATCCTAGGGACATACATAGGTATAGTATGCGCAGTACGAGCAGGTACTATGGTAGATAGGTGGCTGGGAGAAGAAAAGGAAAAGAAGAAAAAAAAGAAAAGAAAAGAAAAGAAAAACTTGAAGGGGATGAGCCGGCCAAGACCGGGGGGGGGGGGGGAATATGTCATTGTGTTGGCAATACCGCGCAGCGCAGCCTTGTACGATGGGACATGGACACGCCGATGCTTAGCTCGTACGTTGGCGCCTTCGGAGAATTAAGAAAAAAAAGAAGACAGAAACGAGGAGGAAATTATGCGGACCCCATATTTAGGGACACGCACGCAAGTGTGTGTGTGTGTGTGTGTGTGTGTGTGTGTGTATAGAATTTTAAATATTTATAAATATATATATAAATATATATAAACGTATATATGCCTCGTGTCTCTTGACTTCCTGTCTCGTAACCCCTTGTATGCAACCGACAACATCTTTTTTGGAGTCTCACTTCACCAGACGCGCACACTCTCTTGAAGAGGTGATTTGTAACTTTTGTTGTCGCACGGACGCGAGCACAATTACAATTTCCTTTGATTTAAAAAATAAAAATAAAAAACATCCTCCTCCCTCTTCAGTCTTGCCACACACACATAAACACACCATGAGTTGCAGTCAGTGAGAAAGGCAGACCGAAAGAAAAGAAAGAAAAAAAAGGGCGCATCAACAACAACAACGACGACGACGACGACGACGACGACAAGAAAACAGTCAGGCCATCTGGCGTGGATCGTGGACAGGTGTCATGGTGGTGCGATCGGGCGACCACTGCTGCAAGCATCTTGATCTGCAACACGCATACTCATCTTCCTCCTATTCCCACGGCTCGTCCTCTAGCAGCAGCAGCATTGGTGTTGGTGCCTGTGGTGTTGTTGGTGTTGGTGCCCGAACGGCTACGGCTGGTGGGTGCGATACCCGTCCCCTCCACTACAACACACCGTCATCCCCTGCAGACGGTAATCTGCAGCAGCACACGCGGCACCTGCAGGAACTACAGCACCAGCACCAGCACCAGCACCACTACTACCCGCTAGGTCTAGGCCCGGCGCTGGACCTGCAGGCGACCCTGCATGCGACTACAGCGCTACCGCGGCAGCACCAGCAGTTGACCAGCACACCCTTTCCTCTTCAGGCTCCTCTGGTGGGAGAACCGCATAATCTTCATCATCTCACCACCCAGGAGGATCCTGCTCTACGGGGCCACCGAGGAGCAGCACATCCACCGCCACCTCCACCCCCTCCAGGTCCCGACCCGGCTCCAGCAGCAGCACCACCACCACCAGCAGCTACTACTGCAGGGGCCCTTCACGATTGCCGGGAGCACGCCCAGAAACGTGGGAGCCCCTGTTGTTCAATCTCCTGCTCCTCCTGGCCTCGCCCTGCCATTGCCTCGACCCCACCGCAAAACTCAACCCTCCTTGTCCTCCTCCTCCTCCTCCTCCTCCTCCTTCCTGGTGGTCCAAAACACCGACGACCACAGCGGCCGCGACAGCAACAACAATCACAACAGAAAGAACGATCACGACCACGATCACGACGAGACGTGCGCCTGCAGCAGCTGACGACGCACCTCGACCAGCCAACAACACACACGAGCCCGGCCAGGAGGGGACCCGAGGCTGTCCTGGCGGCTACTGCTAGTTCGAGCTCGTTACCACGGCTTCCCACGCTGCGTCCAGTACTGATCGACCAGCTGAACTCGCCCCCCTGACCACCGCCGACGCTGTTGCCACCCCAGCAGGCCCCGATACCACCGCTGCCACTGCCACTGCCAATGTTCATGTCCATGTCGACACCGACCCAGAATCCGACCCTCCTGCTACGACTCGCCCTCGACATCCCCCTCCTACTGCTGCGGCGCTAGCCACTGCGCCGCCCGACAAGCCTCTGCCTGAAGTACCCCTACCGCCGCCGCAGCCCCGGCACGCTCCTCACCATCCTGCTACTGCCCATCATCATCATCAGCAGCAGCACCAGCCGCAATCTCCTAGCGACAACGAGCACGAGCACGAGCACGAGCACGAGCACCACCACCAGCGCCACACTCGATTCCCGAGCCAGGGCTCCTACCTACAGGAGCTACAGCAGCAGTCCCCCTTCCGGGTCCGCAGCGATTCCACCGCCAGCAGCCATCGCCATCGCCGGTCCTTTTCCGCATCCCGCCTCTGGAACCCGACCAATTCGACGCGCAGCTTCCTCCTGCGCTCCACCCCTCGACCGCCGCCCCGACCCCCGAGCCCCGCGACACCTCCTGCCGTCCCCATTCCACACCTCACCCTCGACGTCTCCTCCGTCAACCTCGCCGGCGTCGTCACCCCTGCCGGAGAGGTCCCACTACTGTCGCCTCAATCATCAGATCAACAACAACAACAATCGAAGGGGGGCCGCACGAGCCTGCAGATCGACCAGGCGGGACGGGACAGTGTCAGCCTGCCCAGGTCCGTCAGGCATTCCTACGACGAGATACGCAGCAAGAGCAGGAGCAGCCTCACGCCATCCCCGAACACCCACCACCCCGGCCAGGCTGCAGAGGCAGGACCGTCGAGTAGGCGACCCGAGACTGTCCAGGAGCTGGAGCCAGACCCCGACGAGAGGAGAGCAGGGCGAAAACGCAGAGGCGATAGCAGCAGGCCGGCAGTGACGCCCACCGGTCACGTCTCGGACAAGGGAAAGGACAAGGACAAGGGCAAGGGCAAGGCAGTCATGGCCTCCGACAATGATCCCGAGCAGCAGCAGCACGTGGGAGCGTCCTTCGAACGGGACCTCGAACAGGGATTCGACCCACACCGGAGAGACTCGAACGGCTCGTTGGATGACGACGGGATAGGCTCCGCCGATGCCTCGAGTGACTCGTCCATAAGGGGCGATCCAGATGCACCCGTCGTCGACGAGGAATGGGGGCCCCAGCACCCGTGCTTCCCACACCTGAACCCCCACGTCCCGGCCGACTCGCCAGAATACGCAAACACCCGCATCATCAGGATAAGACGAGACTGGCTGCTCCAGGGCGACCTGGCACCCACCTTCTCCAACCTGTACCCGGAGATCCTCGACCCCGCGGGGCTGTCCGAGGTCGAGTTCCGGAGGGTCATCGACAAGCTCAACTCGGAGCTCGTCATGGTCTTCGACCCGTACAGCTTCAGGAACATCATGGACGGCGTACTGGGCCTCCTGACCGGGTGGCTGTGGGACGACTTTGGGCTCACGTACGCCAAGGCCAGGCTGGCGAGGCTCGAGCGCTGGATTGAACGATGGAACCAGGAGATGGAGAAGACCGCTGGTGGCGACGACATTGTCATCCCCCCCAAGATTGTGCCTCTGAGGCAGACGGCATATATGACAGTGCGTCGAAACAACCCCCTTTCCTTTTTCTTCTTCTGTCTTCTTTCCTTTGCCAGTACGACATAGCAGCAGCTGACAGCCTCGAAGCTCGATATCCAGATCTTTGCCCCTCAGATCCAACCGGCCCAGGACACGACAGGCGGCGAGCCAAAAGGTGACGACGGGTCTGACATACCCGCGGCACCCCCCGCGGCGGTCTTGTCGAGTTGATGGATACTTCTCTGTGTCTGCTGTCCCTGAACCGTTCTTCCTACCAGAAGAGCTACTACGACGCCCCTAACTGGCTCTCTCTCTCGCGCTCTCTCACGCAAACTCTCTCATATATGAAACACATTTTAATTGGCTGTGCACGATGAATTACGACAATACCCCCAACCTTTTCTTTTCTTTTTTGCTTTCACCTCTTCTCTTCCTTTTTTCTTCTTCTTTCTTGTATATTCATACCTCCCTGCGCTTTTTTTTAATACGTAGATCTTTGGGTCTCGAATTTACAAACCGCAACGCATGAGCGTGAGGCGTTCTGGTTTGGCTTTTTTTCCCCTTCTTCTTCGATGGTTGGCCTCGCGGCTACTTTTCGCTGTGCATAATCCCCCCCCCCCTGTCTCCCCACTCACTCCTCCTTTTCTTTCAGTTGCTATCGATTGGATGATGATGGAGGAGGAGGAGGAGGAGGTAGTAGAGGGACTTGTTTATGATTTCCGATGAGGGGGAGCTACCAGAAGAAGAAGGTTTATGAGTTAATTTATTCCGAATTGAATGGGAGTCGCTCTGAGCGAGCGTGCGTTTCCTTGTCCTGTTGAGGTGTGAAGTATGGATATTGATTGTAATAGTGATTGAGGGATGAATATGCTGCCTACTTGATTAGAGCCTGGAGGTCAGAGAGAAATGCGCTCCCAGATAGCCAAAGATGTTCATCCTTTTTTTTTTCTTTTTCTTTCTTTCTTTTTTTTGGGAAGCTGGCACAAAGAAGAATCAAGGCAGGCCCCGATTTCTATCCTACGTGAGTTGTGTAGATGAGGAAGAAAATTACCAAGTAATTACAGCGCGATCCGATCTTTGACGTTTGAGGTTCCTGTCCTCTCCCCCCCCCCCCCTCTCTCTTTCTTCTACAGCCACACCAAGCATCTTCCACAATTCGACGTCTTCCTGTTCCGAGTAACGTAATACAACAATTTCCCCAAGATCTTCCAGGGACTTTGCTATTCATAATAATAATGACCAGGCCCGTCCCGTAAATGAAAAGAAAAAACTTTGGCTCTTATTCTGCTCAGCTCATCGAATGAATTACACAAGTCCCAGGGCACCGAGCACCATCCTCATTATGTTTAAAAATTTTTTTTTTTTTGAATCTGTTTATTAAAATATTATCTTCTGCTTGATCCAGCCCACACTGGCGTACGTTGCCGGTCACTTGGTATTACTGGAAACCGCCTGCCGAAGAGGAGTTTTGGGTGGTAATGAAAGCCGAAGCACTGGCCTGGTAAGTCTTGTGTTGAACGTGTTGGATCAACAGACTGCGTTAATAAACAACATAATCATATATAGTCATCTTGGCCGAGCTGAATTGTGAGAGACTTTCTCATGTGTATTGGAATTGTGAAAGCAGACGAGACAGAGAGAGAGAGAGAAAGAAAAGAGAAAGAGATTCACACGTACCAGACTTCCCTGCCCTGCGCAATCCCCATCGCGTTCGCATGATTATATTCCGCACACAGGTTGGTACAAGCATTCAGGCCCGTGACCGGCTGATTCACCACATCGTCCCAGGCATTGCCCAACAGGTTTGGTGCTGCAGAACTTGCGGAACACGTAGTCCCTCCGACTCAAAAGGTGCCCGAGTACAGCATATCGTTGGACGAGGGGCTAGTCACGTTACCATGTCGATTTTGGGCCGACGACACGTCGGTCATGGTGACGGAGACGGTCTTGGTGGGGGTTCGGATGGGGAGGAGGGGAGGAAGACGAGTCGTCTGATGATGCTCTTTGGGGAGGGCTCTTTTGAGAAGCCAGATAGCCTCCGACGACGGCGCTCACTGCAGCGCCGATGCCTATCACGAGGAATATGCTGAGGACAATGTAGAAGGTCCGCGGGGCCAGGCGGCAGATCCGCTTCCTCGTAGGGGTGGGTATCGCTCTCGGTACTACGGCTGGTGGTGCCTTGCCGTACTCAATGGGGGAGAACTGCCCGGCGGCGTGGACGGGCTCAGGGAACTGGTTCGGGTCTGTGGCGACTTGGAGGCGTTGGCCTGTGTCTGGTACTGCCTGGGCAAGGTCGTAGTAATAGTGCTCGTAGTAGGCCATGACTGGAACACCAAGAGTTCGGCTTGTCTGCTCTTTCTGAAAAAAAGGTGCTTGGGGAATGTTTCAACTTCAGGTACGAAGGGAAACGGCTGGATATAATATACTTAAGTACATAGATCTCTTTTGAAACGGCGCCTTGCGTGTAGCAGTAGCAGACCAACGAAACCCACTTGGGAGGGGCGTAACAATATTGAAAGGAACATTATACCCTCCTCTATGGCATAGGGGCTCTAGATACTACTCTTTACTACTTAGAGATATGACTGTTAGCCTTTGTGATACGAGGTTTATTTAAACCTATGCCTATCCAGCTTGCTTAAACCTTTTGACCTTCCCGCATGAAGGCTCGAGGCTCACTGCATGTGAAATGAAGTGGTGGCATCTGTGACCTATCCGCTCGCAGTATTTCAGAAGCTGTGATCTCGGTCTCACTGCATGCCCCGGCCTAGTATGGTTCTAGACATGAGAATACGATAAGCTCGTTTTTCCTGTCTCTTGTTTTTTTTTTTTTTTTTTTTGGTGTGGATGGTAAGGCTAAAGGATCCGAGCCTCGCTAGAAATATTAAATATGTAAGCAGGAGTAGATGAAGAATGCTGCTGTCTTTTCATATCTGAGCCCTCCTGGGGACAAGTATCTTGGTTTTCTTTTTGCCACATGATAAGTAGGAGAGATTCTGTTTGAGTCTAGATCAAATCATGAATGGACCTCTGCAGCATGGCTCACAGCTGGCGATTGTCTGTGAATAAGATGAGAGAAAGAGAGGGTGAAGAAGGAGAAAAAGAAAAAAGAAAAGAGGAGAGGGGGGTGGGGGCGGTGGCGCAGAGCATTGGCTTTGATACGAAGGCTCTGTCCATTGGCTTTTATGCTTAAATTAAATCTTGCTTTATTGAGATTGAACCATGGTTGTTTCGAGTTGCTTATAATTATGACGAATTTTTCCAGTTGCAGTAATGAAAAGATGTTAACCAGAAGGAGACCTTGGGCCACGCACCTCACCATCAACACCCTTTTAACCTATGATCACGCAGGACTGTTCTTTCCACCAGCCCCCAAGGTCCCAAAACACCATCACGGAATTCGGATCAATTCATCCGAATTTCTGGCTTGAAAAAGGCTCCACTCGAGCAGCACCTGCCTGTCATGTAGCAATAGCAAAAGATGTCCGATCTTCGCAGGCGGGAGCGGCAATAAGGCGGGCCCCCAGTTGTTGTGTAAACATGACGAACTCTGCATATCTCTTTCACCATCGTCCATTTTCTTGGATAAAGGAAAGAAGGAAATAAAAATAAGAATTCCACCTGTTCAGGATCAGCTTCATCCTTCTAATATCTTGATCTTCTTCTCTTCACTTTTTTTCTTCTTTTCCTTTTTTTTTTAAATTTTTTTTTTAAAAAAAAAACAACAACAAAAACAACAAAAACATTGGTGTTGTTGCTGTTGATTCTAAATATCAGGCAGATCCCATTCACAACTCCTCCCTGTCTTGTGGTGGTGACCTCCTCATGAGGGAGTCAGACGGCGCGAGAAACGATGGTTGTGACTGTCAGGATACCAGACGATCATGATGAGAATGAACAGAAAGGCAGGAAGGTGACTAAGGCCCGAAACAAATACGTTCAGTTCCTCTCCGAGCAGTGGCTGGTGTTTTGTTTCGGTCTGGCTTGTGTGTTGGCGTGGAAATGGCCCGGTAAGCCTCAACACCATACTACCCCTTGTTGCTTTTCTTTTGCTGCGTTGTTGGGGACAGAAGAGGGACTTATATATTCTTGTCACAAGATGTTGCCGCCACTGGGGGTCCGATCAGATCCGAGTACAGCATCCTGTACGGCTCCGTCGCCATCATCTTCCTCATCAGCGGCCTGCAGCTCTCGACCCAGAAGCTCCGCGAGAACCTCTTCAACTGGCGCCTACATATCATTGTTCAGGGGATCAGCTTCATCGTTATACCCGTGATCTGGCTTGGTCAGTGTGCCCCCCTCCCCCTCCCCCTCCCCCCAAAAATCAAAATCCTGTGATTGTCTTTGTTTGCACGGGTTCGAGCTTGCTGACCCAAAGTCTTCTGCTTCAAGTGATCATGTGGATCATCATCGCGGCTCGCGACCTGGAGACCAAGGTCATCGAGATCCCCGTGCTCATCGGGATGCTGGTGACAAGCTGCCTGCCGACCACCATCTCTTCCAACGTCGTCATGACCCGTAATGCGGGCGGCGACGATGCGGCGGCCATCATCGAAGTGGTCATCGGGAACGTGTTTGGGTCCTTCATCAGCCCTGGGCTCATTTATGCCCTCATCCCGCGCAGGCCCGAGTTTACGTCGTGGATGCCAGCCTCGCCGAGCACCCTGGGGGCAATGTATAGTGGCGTCGCCGAGAAGCTGGGCCTCACGGTCATCCTGCCGCTCGTGGTGGGACAGTCGATACGGATCCTGTTTGAGCATCAGGTTGTCTGGTGTGTGACGCACCTGAAACTTGGGAAGCTGTCGACCTTCTTCCTCTGTACCTTGATATGGTCAGTCAAAGCTACCTGCAGTGTCCGCATCTTACTGAGAAGGGCGAGGACGGGCTGGCCAAGCTGACTGTGACGACAATACTTTTAATCAGGTCCACCTTCTCCAACGCCTTCAAGACGGGTGCCCTCTACACCATGCCCAAGGCATCCATCTTCTTCACGGTCTTTATGAACATTGGACTCTACATCTTGTTTACCATAATCTGTTTTGTGCTCGCCCGGCCGCCGCACAACCTCGTGAAGAAGGCGATAGGATCGCGGCTCGCGAACCTGTCGATCCCTCGGCCCATCAGGCACTTTATCACCCCCCGACAGATGTCCAAGGAGCAGGCGATCGCCGTGTGCTTCTGCGGCGCGGCCAAGACCACGGGTGTCGGAATCCCGCTGGTGGCGGCAATGTGGTCGGGCCGGGACGAGCTGACGAGGGCATACCTGCAGATCCCCGTGCTGCTGTACACCATGGAACAGGTGTTTCTGGCCCAGGGCCTGGTGTACGTCTTCAAGTGGTTCTTGAGACGGAGCGTGCACAGTGAGCTGGACGTGGAGAGTGTGAGGGGAGAGCGTGGGCTGCGAGACCTGGACGGGGCGAACGAGACGCCGTCGTCTCCCACCACGGAGACTGTGATAATAAGTGATGAGAGGCTGCGGGTGGAGGCTGGCGTCAAGGAAGTCAAGCTTTGAAGGGTGTTGTTGGATTATCCGTTTTCTTAGTAAATACGTATGTGTTTGTGTGATGCTTTGCGGATATAGATTACACCCCTTTGCTCTTTAGGAAAGTGTCGTCAACAGTCTAGGAATTGGAGTATACATGATTGTTGTTACACTTTGGACTGATTTTTGTCTCTCTATACATGTTGAGGTGAGCTCTCCAGTAAATTCATACTTTGCCGTGTTCCTAGGATGCATGATGGTATTCTCCCAAAGCTTGCTCTCGTCGAGATGGGACCTCTTTGTGGCCGTTTGTCCATGAATACTATACTTAGTTTCTATCTTTCTTACTCTCAATATTCTAACCTCTCTGTGATCATTTAGACCTGGGTGTCTTGATGTGTTCAGTTGGTGCTCTTCAAGTAATGAACCCAGTTGGTTATCCCATTGATATTTGATGTGATGACTGGATCTTTCTTGTGGAATAATAGGAGTGCAGTGTAATCCTCAAGATTGCCATTCATTGAAAGTCTATGTCTACATTCAGACATAGCATCCTAAGTAGTATTAGAACCCATACTATGGTAGGAAATTAAATTCTTTCCTGACGTTGGGTACTTTGGGAATCATCAGAGGCCATACTTGACCAACATAAACAAAATAGAACTTCCTGTCCACTACTATAAAGACCAGCAGAATCACTATATCTGTGTTCAAGGCTGGTGCCTCGGTTCAACTAGATAAGAATTATTTTCATAAGTACTCATGCATCTTCGTGGAGTCAGTTTTGCCGGAGATCGTGTTGATGTTGTTGCAGCGATAGAGGATCTGCATCCCTGTCACTGCATGTTCAGGGCTTCAGTTACTATTAATTACAGGGCCTCTGGGGCTAATAGCAGGGCCTACCACCTTTCTACAGGGCCTCTTGTCACACACTACCAGACCAGGGGGTCCTCGACTTCAGGCCTCATACAGCAGTTACTCCAGCACCCCTCCACCAAAGTGAGAGCTGCTTGCTTTTTAACACAATAATCAAGCCAACATTACTCTGGTCTCGCCCATCAATTGAAGGGAACCATCCCTCGCTCCTCAAGATGGGCACCGTCAGCAGCGACAAGCCGCTCGTCAGCTCCTCCTCGTCGCCCCCTCCAGCTTATCATGAAGCACAGGCATATCCCAGAGTCCAGCCAGGCCGGCGCCTGCGGAAGACCCTCTCACTCCGTCTCGTCGTGGCCCTGCTGGTCGCCATCCAGCTGTCCTGGCTGTATCTCTGGAACAGCCGCACACGAGGCCAACAACCTCGAGCTGTCCTGTCGGCCCTCGAAAAGAAGAAGTTCGAGGCAGGCCTGGCGTCCTGCGCGGCCCTCGCCACATTCCCAGCGAGGATCGAGCCCAGGGACCGCAGCGAGAACCCGAGGTGGAACCATGTGAGCGGCCAGGCCGGGAAGGTGGTGCTATGTAATGCAACGCTCTTTGACGGCGAAGCGTTCCTGCAGGGTTCCGTCGACATTGTCTTCTCCAGGGGTCTCATCACCTCCGTCTCCCCTGCTGGTGCGGTCGTGACCGTGGACTACGACGACGACGACAGCGGCGGCGGCGGCACCAAGGAAGTTGATCTCCGCGGGGCATACGTGACACCCGGCCTGGTCGACATGCACGCGCACCACCTGGCCATGGCCTGGCCCAACACCGAGGCTACAGAAGACGCCAACGAAATGCATCCCGACTTTGGCCCGCTCACGCCCTTCGTGAGCGCCATCGATGGCATGAAGGCCTACGATGTGGCCACCAGGCTCATCGCCTCGGGCGGCGTCACGTCCAGCCTGGTCATCCCGGGCAGCGCCAATATCATGGGCGGCGAGGGCGCTGTTGTGAAGAATGCCGTCAAGCCGGGGCCGAACGGTGAGTACGTGGTCGAGGAGATGCTGTTGGACCATGGGGTCGAGACGGCCGAGAGGCACCGGTACATGAAGATGGCCTGTGGCGAGAACCCCAAGAGGACTTATGGGCACACGAGGATGGGGAACGTGTGGGTGCTGCGGAAGTGGCTCGCGAGGGCCAAGGACCTCATTGACAAGCAGGACGCGTGGTGCGAGAGCGCTCATGTGGCGGCGGCGGCGGCGGCGGCGGCGGCGGCGAGGGGCAGCAGCACCGATGCCCGGGCGAGGATGCTGGCCGACAAGGGCGGGTTCCCCGAGGAGCTCGAGCTGGAGAGCACCGCGGCCATGCTCAGAGGCCGTGTGGCCATGCATAACCACTGCTATGAGCCCGAGGACATGGAGACCATGCTGCGCGTCTCCCACGAGTTCGGGTTCCGCGTCCGGGCTTTCCACCACGCCATCGAGGCCTGGCAGGTCCCTGAGATGTTGAAGGAATATGGCGAGAACATCACAGTCGCGACATTTGCGGAATTCGCACTCTACAAGCAAGAGGCATACGACGCCAGCCTGTATGCCGGCAAGATCCTCAACGACCACGGCGTTCCGGTGGCCTACAAGTCCGATAATGCCGAGGAGGATCTCTCGGCGCAGTATCTGAGGCTCCAAGCCGCTGTGGGCTACTCCTTTGGCCTACCCGCGGACAAGGCGCTGCAGTCCATCACCTCGGTCCCAGCCAGTGCCATCGACCTCGATTTCCGCGTGGGCTACACACGAGCAGGGTATGATGCCGATCTTGTAGTGTGGGACTCGCATCCTCTTTCCGTCGCTGCCACGCCGAAGCAGGTCTACATCGACGGCGTTGCGACCCTGGACCCCGTCAAGGTCGAAGAGAATGCAGCGCGTGTCGTCTCTGAGACCACTGACGATGTGCACAGGGGCGCGGGAAAGCCTGAGATGCGCGCCACGATTGATGAGGAGGAGAGGTTGCAGGTCTGCACGGACGTGCGCAGGCCGGGCCAGACCTTTGTGATCAGCGGGATTACCAAGTCGTTTCTGGACGAGAGGTCAGGCGTGCTGCCCACGACCGAGAGCGCGTCGTCGTCGTCGTCGTCCCTTGGTTCAAGCCTCATGCTCATCATTCAGGACGGTCAGGTCGTCTGTCTGGGCTCCAGCGAGGCTGGAGACTGCGCCAACGCCGGTATCCAACTCTCGAATGATAACGATCATGTCGTCCACATCCGTCTCAAGAACGCCCACCTCACCCGTGGCTTGACGGCTGTGACATCCTCACTGGGTCTTGCTGAGATCACCACAAATCCAGACACCGGCGACGGTCTGGTCAATGTGGTCAAGCCCAAGGAGGCCAAAGATGCGGAAAATGTCGACTACGCGAAGTATGCCGTCAGCCTCGCAGGTGGTGAGGTGAAGGCCAAGACCTTTGCCCGCGCCAGGCTGGGGGGTGTCACCAGGGCTGTCCAGCCTCCTGTGACACAAGGCGGATTGATCACGGGCGTGTCTACTGGTCTGAGGACAGGACTGCATAGTACGCTTCTTAATGGTGGTCTGTTCCAGGAAGATGTCGCCATGCATGTTGTGCTGGGGCAGGATGCCAAGGCCAATGATGGCGCTGTGAGCATGGCCATCGAGAGGCTCAGGGCGCTTGTGAAGGCTGGTGGTAAAAGCGTGAAGGGGGCGGAGGACACTGATGCTACGAACCCCTGGGCCTTAGTCGCCAATGGTTCGATGCCTCTAGTCATCAACGCTGCCTCAAACGTAAGTCTTCTTGCTCAACCGCCCAAAGTCTCTTTTAATCTCCCTTCGTCTTACTAACAAGGGGTTTGAGAGCAGCACGATATCCAGCAGACAATCCTACTGAAAAAGGACTATCCTCAAGTCAACGTCGTCATCTTGGGAGGTCATGAAGCGCCTCTCGTAAGTCATATTTCAAGATGGGGCTTGCCAGCCCGCCCTCTGCAGAGGAATCTTGTTTCTGATGATGAATGCTTCTTTCGAAATTCTAGTTCGCTCGGGAGATCGCGGAAGCAAAGGTCCCTCTGATCCTGACGGCGACTCGCCCTGGTCCAGACAGCTGGACCAAGATCAATTCGCTGCCTGGGCCGCCCCTCAGTAGGAGTCCAGCAGACGTCCTGAGCGAGGCAGGGGTGTTTTTTGGCATCTCGATCCTCAGTCAGGGTGGTAAGTTCATGCTCCCTCTCTTCTCTACCTATGAACACTTTGCCTCTCGGTCATCTTCTCTTTCTTGTTCCGATGCTACACGCTTACTGACATCCTCCCCACCAATCAAAGGACCCCCCGGTGATTCACACATGCAATCTACCGCCCTCGAGGCGTCCTGGGCAGCCAAATATGCAGGCCTGAGCGAACGAGAGGCGCTGGCCCTTGTCTCGACCAACATTGAGCAGATCCTGGGCCTCGAGGCGAGCGGTGACATTGTGGTCTGGGAGGGCAACCCGTTGCAGTTCGGGACGCCGGTGCTGGGTTTCCAGGCGCAGGGCGGGAGGCTGGAGCTTAGCAGCTGTTGGCCCAATGAGGTGGATGAGTAGATGGTGGGTTTTGAAACTGTGGTGTACCTGGGTATGGTTGATTTCCCAGCCGTTGGGCGGCACTGTTGGGGGTTTCAGCGTGGCGCTAGACACACACACAAGTACTTTACATACAGGTGTCAATATGTATTTCACTTGATACCTCCGCAGCTTGTGATCTGGAAATGGAAAGCCTTTTTTGACTTAGCTGACCATACTGATTACCCACCATTGATCCTGTTCCGGGCACAAGATATACACGACATCCAATTTGCGTACTCGTTGGCCTGCCATATTTCATACGCAAGTACAAAGTGGTGATCAGAAAGGAGTGGGGAGCCTTTCTCTTTTGGAGGGGGGGGGGCGGGCTGGTCTGGTCAGTGATAAGAGACCCCCACTCACCCTCCCATATTTCCCTGAGAGGGCCTAGATCACGGCGGGATTGGATTTTCTTGCAGCCCGTCTGCAAGACTATTAAAGTTTGAAACAGGCCTGCATGGGGGGGGGGCCATCCAAATGATTCCCTTGAGCCAGTAGAGCCAGCCGCTCAGTCCAGTTTGGACAAGACCGTTTCTCTCTCTCTTCCTTTCTCTTTTGTCCCCTCTCAACGCAAGAATCTTACACACCACCTTCGGATACTTCCCCCCCCCCTTCTCTCCTTTTCCTTTCATGGACAAGCATGGACTAGAGTAGGTAGTCAGACCAATTTCGGATCGTTACGTTGTATTACAAACCATAAATGACGAATTGTCCTTGGCGGACTGAACCCACTGGATTTCTTCTTCCCAGCGAAAAGGACAAAGCCGCTGGCTGGGGTGAGGGCATCAGCGGGTTACAAAATGATGTTGTTGATGGTTTTCTGTTCTGTATATATATTAAATGGGTATTTATAAATACAGAATGTCACCCTAGATCGGACGAACATGTTTTGTTTTCCGGATCGTCGTCCTGGCAGATCAAACAGAAGCTTATTTTATTCACTTGCAGAACGGCGGGGAAAAAAAACACTCCGATCGATTCAGTGACAGCCCACTGAATTAGATTTATTGGCTCCACCATCAAGATGTTGGTTATGTTGGAGCCTGCTGGGCACGAGGGAGTGGTCCACAAGGAGCCGGCTCCGAAGCGTCCAAGATACTATAGTACTGCTATGTACAATGTATGCTACATACTTCTTAGCCACGCGCCCACTCGACAAGGTCTCTCTCCTCTTTCACAGTCTGGGGGCCGAAACCCCTTGATTAATCACTTGGAGTACGTGCCTGGCGAACCGTGCAGATGTGGCGTGCCCCCCCCCTCTTTCCCCCCCTTCTTTTCTTTTTTATTCTTCTCATCTCTGCAGGAACTTGGCTGGTCCAATCTCTACTGATTGGAGGCCCGAACCGCTTTTCTAGCACACCCACTAACCTGCACACAGACTTACTTGTTTGACATTGATGTGTGGCGGCCCTGATGATTGGCACCACACGGATTTTTTCTCTTCCAGCTCGTCTTATAGGTTCAAGATATTCCGTCAGTCAGGACAAGCCAATCGCTGGCAAGGCTTGCTAAGTGATGGTTAGGAATCGCTGCCAGAAAAATTCAAGAACACCCCAACCCCTCGTCATTGGGAGACTTGCAACTTGTGTGAACTCGGCATTGCATGATGTTCAAGAAGAGAAGGAAGAGGGGGATCATATCATATTCCAACAATCCCAGGTCTCACAAGGCCTGGGAGCAGCATCCCTTATCATTCTGGCGTTGGTGAGCCTCCTTCAAATTTTAACCTTCTCGATCCTCCTTTCAGTCGGGTTTCTCGGAACAATTTGGTTCTGACGGCCTTTTTTTGATGGATCACTACCGCCACGGGTAATAAATAATGCAGGGGAGGCGGCTCGGATGCAAAGCCCCTTGCTCGTCTATGTAAATAAGCAACCTCTAGAGCGCTTCAGCTCTGGCTTTCCCCCCCTCCTCCTCCCAGTTCAGTTATGTACTCATCAGGGGGTGATACAGAATGGAGATTGGGCCAGTGGGCGGCCCCCCCACTCTGCAGCTTGCATCCAACATAGTACAGGAGTAGATAGACATTGTAGTCGTTTGTGCTTTGATGCCAGTGGGATGGATGGGATGTTAGCACCTTGCCCATCTCGGATGGTAGGCTGCTGTGTTCCTACTTAGACTAATAATTGCCTCGTCCTCATACAACCTCCGTTCTCGTTTCTTCTTGTCTACTTTCTCTGTTCTTTGCGCACACTGGATTTATCCCCCCTTCACCATTCTTGACCCTTCCTTGACGGGCTTGGCTTGCCGTCAACTTACGTTCCTTGATCGTGGGTCTCTTGAGATCACATTCCTTTCATTCTCTTCTTCTCTTCTTGCTTTTCTACGCACTCATTTGGCAAGCTGCTGAGCAACACCTGATCTCTGTTACGACCACTGAGCTCTGTCTGCATACACGAGACGACAGTATACAGAGCTTGAATTTTTGCAAGGAACAATTCTCCTTCTTAGTACCGTCTTTACAGAGCTATCATCCAGAAAACACAAGTTCTTGAACTTTTCTCGGTGATTATCCACGATCATTTTCTGTCCCAGTGACAAGATCATTTCTATTCCGAGATAAATCGACAATTGTTCCATTCTCGAGACACACACATACGCACACGTAACGACACAAGCCAACACACAAGAAACCATGAGATCTACACCAATCATCGCAGCGGCTCTGGCAGCCACCGCCAGGGCAGCCCAGGACGAGCGAACCTTTGCCGTGCTGCGCTTCTACGGCGACGGACCGCTCATGGAAGGCCGCGTCGACCCGATCATCTCGCCCGGAAAGACATCGACCCACGTGCACACCATTCAGGGGGGATCCAACATAGGTATCAGCACGACGGGGGAGGACCTGATGGACTCGAACTGCAGCAGCGCCCTGGTGGAGGGCGACAACAGCGCCTACTGGTTCCCTAAGCTTTATTTCTACGACAACGACAACGATACGGTTGAGCCTGTGGATTTGTACTATGCCAACATCTACTACTTTTTTGAACGTACGTTTGTCGGAGTTTCCTGGCTTCTTCATTTTCCCCCTCCCCTCTATAAAGATTTCCTTAGTCTTTTTACCTTGACTCTTTTATGATACTTTGATCTCTCTGTATTTGGATGGCTTGTTTCAGCACGAGGTTGATACAAGACTTTCATTCTCTACTATTTCCATGAGACGGACGGGAGAGAAATCTCTCCACAATCCTCTTTCCTTTCTCCTACTATCCCTTAGACTGACCCGTGAGAATCCCAACAGCCACCGATGACGATGTCGTCGCGTTCCCCGTGGGACTGCAGATGACCAGCGGAAACGCCAGTCTTCGAGAGTGTCCCAACTTCTACGGCTCCCTCCAGCTCGATTCGGGTAACTCTTCTGGTATCCAGCCAACGCAGTGGACGTGCCCACGGTCGAGCTACGAGCCTGCCTCCTGGGAGTGGGCTTCTGTGTCTGATGGCTCCACGGCGGGTATTCAGGACCAGGGCAACCAAGGAGCTGGTCAGGGTTTCCCATTGTACGTAATTCCTTATGCGGGACACAAGCACACTCTCGTCCTTGATTCATCTCGACTGCACTCTCTTTCTTTTTGTTTCTGAAGCAAGCCGTTGACGTTTTGAGTGACAACAGCGCCGAGTGTGATGGCCTCTATTCACCTCTACGCCAGGACCTTCACTTCCCGTCCTGCTACGACCCATCCAAGGACCTCACCGACTACGAGAACAACATGGTCTTCCCGACCACGGACTACACCACCGGCAAGCAGAACTGCCCCACGGGCTTCACACACGTGCCTCATCTCTTCTTCGAGGCCTACTGGAACACCCAGGTCTTTGCGGACCGCTGGACGTCCAACTCTGGCTCGCAGCCCTTTGTCCTATCTAACGGCGATCTGTCCGGCTGCTCGGCCCACGGCGACTTCATGGCCGCCTGGGACACCGAGGTGCTGCAGAACATCATAGACACCTGCAACGCGGGGGATATCGGCATGGATACTTGCCCTGGCGTCACGGTGCGCGACAAGAGCAGCACCTGCAACGTGGCGTCTCCGATCGAGGAGAATATCTACTCTGGGTTGGCAGCTCTGCCTGGCGATAACCCGCTCGTGGGCTGGGGCAAGTCGGAGGGTAGTGCTGGGACATCCCGCGCAGTCGTTGCTTCTTCTTCTTCTCTGGTCAACACGGCTGTTTCTGCCTCGGCGAGCAGCAGCACTACTGCCTCGCCTACAGATGTAGACAGCGGCACAGGAACCGCGTCGACTGCTGCTGCGTCACTGGCTGCCACAGCGTCTGATGTTGTTTCCGAGGCATCATCATCATCCACAGAGGCGGCGGCGACGACGATGATCACCACGACACCTGATGCGGTTGAGGATGTGGGTCCTGCATCGACATCTAATACCCCAGCGGCCACGACGCTCGTCAAGCAGTGCAACAAGAAGAAGAGCAGATCGGATAGCAACGTGCATGTCCATGAGCACATGGCTCGACACCAGTCTCCTCACCGCCACCGGCACTAGATGACTGCTCGTCAGGCTTGGCCACATGGAATCGTTTCATTCCATACATGTTTTCAAGACAGGGAAGGTAGATTCGGGCTTCACTTCATTAGGGGACGATACAGTTTTATGCAGGTGGTTTCTTTTTTTTTTGCTGGGGGGGGGTATAGGGGTGTACATTAGAAAAAGATGCTTTGAGACAGAGATTTGGTCTGTTTTAGGAACAATTTTCTTGTAGAACATATCTGAAACAATGAGCTGTTTGTCGAGCAGGTATTTGGACAGCCATCTTACTTTCTGCAGGTGGATTGGATGGTCAACTATCTCTGGATAAAGTATACACATAATATCTGAGATAGAAGCCGTGCCTGAATACAGACCTTCGATTCTACTTCTGTACACTTATGTGCCAAACTGCAGCCATTCTGAACAATCATACTAAATGTGCTTCTGAAATGTCCATGTCTTCATATGTGAAGTTTAAGTAACAACAATGTTTGCTAAGACTTTGGCCATGGAGATGGAAGTATGCACAATATCAGTCTTGTCCCCGCCACAAGTATACTTTAGTTACTTCATATAGCAAGTTATGCAAAGATACCTGCTCAACGTTTCTAAAATCACTGAGTTATGGGACAATATCATGAGACAAGCTTCAAAATTTGGTTTATAAATCGATGTCATGGTAATTATTCTCGCTCTATACTTATTGGTAATCACCCAGAAGGCAAGACCAGTATTCCAAACCTTTGAAGCTCCAGAGCGCCTCTGTAGATCATGTCTCTCAAGTTCACTCCTCTTACTAACAAGTGGTACAATACACAATTATGGGTACAAGTGCCTGCCCGGTCAGCACACCCTAGCACAGGAAACTGGGTAATTAATATACTGAATGGAAGCGCTGTACATACTTAGGTAGAGCTTTGGATCAGGGAGGGCATGTGGCCCAATGAAACTCTATTCCTAACACAGAACGAGGGTACCGAGGGATCACCAGCTCAGATCAGATGAATTACTCAAGTAGCCTGGTTATTATAGATGGACCTTAATAGATCTTAATTATTTAAATTAGATCACGTGTTGGAGAAGGGCGGTCTGACTCTTGGTCTCGAGATACAAAATGACAATTACCCAATACTATTATAACACTGATCAGATAACGGAATTAGGGACAGCATCCAAGGTATATGATGTCCTTTTTACTATAGAACATTAATTAATTGTTGTATTATGGTTTTCCTACATGCTAATTAACAAATACCATGAGGCCACGTATAAAGACGAGGGTCAAGGGAAATAGTTCTATAATACCCGGCCAATATTGTACCTACCGAAACACACGTTACTTCAGAGGAGGCGATGCTGTGGCACTCGTGAAGACCAACCCCTCTTTCTTACCTTCCAAGGTCGTGTGGTCCTGGGTGGCTTCTCAACCAGAGAAACTAAGCAGATGACCTTTCGAGAGAGAAGAGGGGGGCCAGCACCATTCCAACCCTAGGCTTGGCCCGCCACGTCAAAACAAAAATTAAAAAATTGTCTGTCTCTTTCATGACGTTATTCCCGCCAGCCCCAAAATATGAGTAAGAAAGCCATTTGGGGGCGTAAGTATCTGTCCACGGGTCCCGATCTACCGTCATCAACGAGATCCTTGTGTGGATCTGCGAGCGATCTGTCGTTCTGTGATTGGGGAAGGGGGAGGGGGGAGGGAGGGAATCTTGAATAAGTACAGGTTGGAAGCCAAAAGCTGACATGGATATGTCCTTTTGTTTCACTGGTCAGTTCTGGTCTGCAGTCGACGAGTAAGCAACCTTGGAGACCTGGGGATTTCTGTGAAGAGTGCAGTAGCGCTCATCGGATGGTCTAGACATGCCGGTGAGGGGGGTTCGACATCACAAGCTTAACCAACAACTTTAAAACGGGACTCCAGGGGGAGGGATCTTGTAAGGTGGGAGAGGGGAGTAAGTGGGACATGTGTTCCCCTCCTGGTCGGCGATCAGCATTTTCTCCCCGCCAGCGTACCCAAACTCCAATAGATTTATGTAATCACTTATAATTCCTGACTTGGACCTACTAATATTATTAGGAACGCAGCAGTATCGAGGCATCGATCTATTAATCTAATCTCCCAGATGCCCTTTAATTAATTTAAAAAGAAAACCTCCGCTGCTACCTATCAAGTGCCGGCATAAGGCTGCCAGAAGCCAGGGGGAATATTCAATAGTTTGATACGGGTATTCCCGTGATCAATCATGGGACTCGTCAAAGACAAATCGTGTCTAGTCAGGACGTCGCATCTACAACCCTTGGAAGAAAAACGCACGTCACACACCCACGCCTCATGTTTTTCTTCTTCTCTAGCAAGATGCTTGCATGCTTACATGCATACTAAGTACTTTTAAGCTCACTTTCTTAGACTAATCATATGTCTTCCCCCCTCCACCATCAGAATCATCATCATCATCATCATCAGTTATCCTGCTTCGGAGCAACCCAACCAAAAAAGGACCTGACAAGTCACGGCACGCCATGTTTCCATCCGGCCCTTCGGAAGAGGGTGCATATCTTGTGCATCCTATCACGACACCGGACTTCGCGGGTAACACAAGCTCACTCTGCAGGGCTTCTAGCTAGTTGTTGTTGAGTTATTGGGTGTGCTATGTCTTCGCTCCCCCCCTAGGCCTTCTTGGTCTCGTGGGGTGTTTTTGGTGTTTTTTCTTTCTTTTCCCCTCTCGAAGATGAAGGGATCAACCGTCGACCAAAGAGTTGTGTGGGAGGGCTTTTTGGGCCACCTGGTTCTGTAAAATGACTCGGGAAAGTCATTGCGAGCAGCTATTAGGTAAGAGAGAACACTCCCACCCCTCGACCTTCACCACCCAGACGTCTTTGTCTTACAACGGTTGGTGGAGTCTCACACACCTCTTCAATGAGTCTCGGGTCCATAAACTGGCACACGACCACGAAGCCATCTAGACACCGCTACCTCGGCAGGCATGACGCTGCTGTCCCGAACTCTCCCCCAAGTTGACAAGCCAAGTCGGAGGCGGCCAGCTCTCTGTCTCTCTTCATTCTCTCTCCTTACTTTACCTGGTAGCCCAAGCAGCAGCCGTCGCCCCGATTCGTGCGTTGCTCACCGCAGCCCTCCTATGACATATGCAAGACATGTCGATCCAACCTCGGCCCTTTTTGGTCTGTTGACTACACTTACATATTACTTACATGTCTTAATGACTATTAGGCGGGATTTGGGGGGGGGAGGGGGAAGGGGATGGAGCGCCAGTGTTCGACCGTGCGCCTCAAGAAACGACACCTACGCAGCTGTGGGATCGGCGAGAACAATGCCGTCATTGAGGCCCTGCCAACATGCTCACGAGAACAGGATTTCCGGAGGCGGACATTGGGGGAAAAGCATGCAGTGCTACTTTACTTAAAAGGGAGGTACTTTGGCTGTTCTTCACGGACACACACGCCCCAAGGGATCTCATAATCAGTTATTACTAGTCTTCTTAGTCTGTGCCTCAAGTCTTTGATCCGAAGTGCTGCAGAACAAGAATTTCCCTTTTCAGTTGTTGCATGAAGAAGCTGTGTGCTTCTGGTCTATCACTTCAGGTCAAGATCTTCTTTAACGTTTCCTACATTAGCCATGGCACCGCGTTCCGGACTCGTTGTGTTGGGCTTTGTAGCCTTAGTATCTGAATCTGTCTTCGGTGTACCGTTCGAATCCTCTTCGAGCACATCTCACCAGAAGAGGGCAGAACTACTGGCCATCAACAAGGACTTTCCTGATCCTGCCATCGAACAGGTAAGTAGGAAATAATTTATTTGCTTTTACTTGCCTTTCTTCCCCCTTCCCTCAAGTCCTCACTGCTGATAGTAAATACAGGCGTGGGACGGCACATGGTATGCCTTTGCCACCACAGGCAACGGCTTCAACATCCAGGTGGCCCAGGCCAGCTCACCAGACGGGCCCTGGACCTGGCTGGACCAAGATGCCCTCCCCACCAGCGGTGCCTGGACCTCTGGCGTCGACAACTGGGCACCAGACGTCAAGAGAATGCCGCCAGAGTCGCAGAG
This sequence comes from Cryphonectria radicalis, assembly GCA_014849355.1. NCBI lineage: Eukaryota > Fungi > Ascomycota > Sordariomycetes > Diaporthales > Cryphonectriaceae > Cryphonectria > Cryphonectria radicalis. The sequence continues at coordinate 168,282 of JACWQW010000022.1, forward strand.
TCTTTACATCCTGACGTACTCGGGCGAGCTGGCGAGCAACACGGCCCACCACTGTGTGGGCATCGCAACCTCGCATAATATCGAGGGCCCGTATACACCGCAAGATACTCCTGTCATCTGTCCCGACATTGCCAGCACCGGTGGTGCCATAGACTCTTCCATGTACTATGACGAGCCCAACAACAAGCGCTACCTTGTCTACAAGGAGTAAGTCTCTCTCTCGTGTGAATGATCTCTTTAGATCTTGTCCTTCGCAACTGTAGATAGATCGCATTTTATATAAGGTCTTTCTAACTTACTTACTCTCGACTAGGGATGGTAACAGCGTAGGCAACGGAGGAGACTGTGGAAACGGCGTAGACCCCATACACGCCACCCCCATCATGCTCCAGGAGATGAACGTCAACGACTGGATCACCCCCGTAGGCGACCCCGTCGAGATCCTTGACCGCGAATCCGAAGACGGCCCGCTCGTCGAGGCGCCCTACATCATCGGCACCTCGGACGGCCACTACATCCTCTTCTACAGCAGCTACTGCTTCACCGACCCGCAATACGACGTAAAGTATGCCGTCGCCACCAGCATCACGGGCCCATACACGCGCATGGGCGAGCTGCTGGCCACGGGCGACTATGGGCTCACGAGCCCTGGTGGTGCGAGCTCTACGCCCGGCGGCGATGTGCTGCTGTTTCATGCGAATTGTGATGCTGGGAGGTGTCTGCATACCGTGGATATTACTATCTCGGCGGGTGTTGTCACTCTCAATTCTTAATTCTTTTTTTTTTGTCTCCTTCTTTCGGAACTTGATGGTTGCTATTATACTATTTTTTTCATCTGATTTTTCTTATACATATTTTACAACGATGTCAATCTGGAAGTGTTCACTTGTTTCGGATGAATACCCATGATGGTTCATGATATTGCTGTTGCTTTGATCCTCGAGATACCCCAGACTTTCGTTTCAGGTAGGGCAGATTACCTTGATATCAGGCTTCTGTTCCGCTCAAGGCAGTTTGCGTCACTATGGTGAGCCTCAGAACAAGGGACACTTTATTTTTTATTTTCGTAGGAAGATTAAAGATTTGCAAAAAATAAAAAGTAAACACCAGCAGGTAAAGAGATGTTTCATTAATAAAACAGGCAAACTTTGAAGTGAAACAAAATTCATGATTGCGGTGATAGTGCTTAATCTAAATATAACCCCTCCCAAATAGAAAAAAGATCGCCCTGGCGTGAATGTTGCCAATAATAATGAAACCATAACAATTTAGCCCGTCCATCTCATCATCATACGAGTGTCTGGTAGTGGTATCATCATGGCCTCATCGGTCCCAAACCTCTGCCCCCCCCCCCCCGAAGATCCAAACCCATGCATAAGTCTAGACAGAAAGAAATTCCTCCTAATGCAAGACGATGCAGCGTGCTACATCACCTCATATTTCGCCCCATTCCACACCCTAGCCATGATATCCATACCCACCAGCACCTCCTCCATACGCCCCTCCACCGTGGCCCTCATAACTGGTGTGCTGGTCTCCCAGGCTAGGGCTCTGCTCGTAGACATACACGCCCTTGTCGGGCCCTCCAGCCTTCCTGCTTTCAGAAGACATGGTAAACGCGAAGACGATGGCATGGATCAGCTCCATGGGGCTCCAGACCCAGACCCACGCCTTGACACCCAAGGGTCCTCCCTGGTAGCGGGTAGGGCGGGTCTGGCGCGAGATGGCATCGCCCGCCGCAGGACGCATGTCCTCGAGGTCGTCGCCGCCGGTGGAGAGAGCGGTAGAAGTAGCATGAGAAAGATGGTAGGGCTTGACGTCGTAGGCCCAGTGGAAGAAGATGCTGAAGGGGACCATGAGGAGGCAGTTGATGAGCATGGGGATGCCGACGGTCATGTCAGAGTAGCTAAGCTGGGCGGTCGGGTCGAGAGGGGACGGGCTGAGGTCGTTGAGGATCATGAAGATGATCTGCAGGATGAAGTTGAGAAAGACGAGGAGTTTGAAGGCGAGGAGCTTGGCGAGGGGCTTGTGGCTAGAGAGTTCGCTGCGGAGGGCCTTGTAGAATTGGAGGACAGACATGACGGCGACGGCGAGAGAGAGGAAATGGATTATGTTTAACTGCGTGGAGGAAAAAGGGCAAGACACATCAGCTAATTGAAATTCCTTTGAACATATACGACCATCCAAAGAAGAGGAAAAATACAATCTGCACTTACCCATAAGTGTGCAAAGTATGGCTTGCTGCTGGTTAGGCAATATACCTTGGCCGCCTGGGTGATGCAGGTGAAGATACCAATGAGGATCGAGACGGGAGTGAACTGGAAGATGGCGATCCATTTCCTCTGTCACGTACAGGTTTTCGGTTAGCATATATTATCAATTACACCCCATATTATAAATCCGACTAAAAAAAGAATGGAAAAAACCCTCGACCTACCCTGTACCAGGTCAAGCCATCCTGGGCCGACGAGCCACCACCATTTCTTCCTCTTCTTTTCTTGGCGGGCACCTTGAGCGCTGCAAAAAAGGTATCACGCTCGCTGTCGTTGGGCGAGACCAGCTCGCACAGTAGGAGAAAGAAGTAGCCGAGGGCCACCGCCTGTGCCAGATCCGTCCATGGGTGTAGGTAGACGTATGCCTCGGGAGCGAGCACGGAGAGGAAGCAGAGTATGCCGTATACGGGAATTAAGAGGCAGATGCGCATGATTCTATTATGAATCATCACAGACTTTTTGTCAGCGGGGGTTTTTCTTGTTCTTCTTTTCCGAGAGGCACAATCGAGGGTTGGGAGGGAAAGACTAGGTTGAACTACTGACTTGAGCTGTTCATTCGGCTTGCTGAGGTGCATTGCATGGGTTGCCATGAGTATGAAGATGGAAAGACATGAGAAGGCGACGGCGGCGCCCGAGATGGTAAGATTAAGTTTGTGGAAGGTCCAGGACCCGGTGATGGGATCGGTCTTGGACTCGTATAGGGAGAGTGTTGGGCATGTGTGATTGGAGGAGCTGCTGCCCGTCAGGGCTTTAAAAATGCCCATCCTGACTGAAGTCTGCTGCGGCAGATATTGGTAGCGATGTATCCAAGAGTTCAAGAATTGTTCACACAGTGATATGGTCAGAGGCTCGAACTTCCCGGTAGCACGCTCTCTCTTCCGACGTAGTCTTTGTTGGCTGTACTGGACAATATGAGCGCTGATGCAAAATTGTTCGTGACGAGAAATGTGTAATAAAACAGGAAAGAAGTGTACAAGTATATATGTATGTTTTTGAGTCTTGATGGCCGGGAGGGAAAACCTGAACTATTTATCTATTGTCGATACAAGTACCATAATATGTACAAAGCAGGCGTGCTACAATACAAATTACTGAGCTATCCTCATAGACCACACCTGAGAGGATCAGTGTCCCAAAGGCTGGAGATCCTTCGACCCACCCCGGTTCCATCGACGTGCGGCCGCCAGCGATGCTTGGATGGGGCAGGGAGCAATTGAAAGGCTTCAGCTTCGGCCACGCCCCAGAAAAGGATCGTAACGGTAGCGATTGCGAGCAGCCTGATCCGCAAAAAAAAGAACTGAAAGGGTTAAACCGAACATGGAAACACATTCGAAGCTACTCATGTAACTGCCATGCCCATAGAGTCGTGAGGCGCAGCATAAACGAGACAAAACGAGCGTAAGCACTCTGATCTTTAGGGTGCTGCTGTTGGGGCAGGGGGTTTCCCATAGCCGCTACAGTAATAATTACATAGTAGTAGAACAGTTATCATCGCTTTGCGCCAGGGTCGCATCCAGCCGAGGAAGTTTTGTTCAACAGATCTACGACGGATCTCTCGGATACCACCTAACTCATAGCCCCCCTGTTGCTGTAGCCTAGAATGGGTTCTACTTACAGTGTCACGTCACTTACGTCGTGCAAGCAAACTCTCCAGTCTTGAGGGGGCTTGGTTCCAAGGCCTCGGGGCAAGCCAATCATATTGGTCGCTGCTCGAAAAGACTTCCAGAACGGGAAACTCTGTAGATCATCAGTACTCATACACTTTGCGTTTTGGCTGCTCACCACGCCGCCACTCCGTGCTGAATGATCACTGCTATTGTACACTAAACACTAAAGCATCAAGAGACAGATCATTGCACAGCAGCAGGAGGCGATCCCTTACTGGCACATTTCCACGTGGACGGAGATTGTGGACCAGTGACAACGTGAGAAGCTGTCATTCGTCGAGGTACGGAATGCTTGCGCGCTACAGTAAGAAACTGTAGATGTGGATGCTGCAGTGAACAAAAAGCTGTATCGCATCTTTGCATACCCCTCCGGCCAGTCCAGTATAAGTCCCCTATCACAAGCCAATGTGCCTTGTTATAAAATATCAAAACATGCATTATCTTAACTAGGCTATATTATACTATAGGTATGAGTAGTCGATCTTAAGCGAACCTATCTTGACAGTAATACTCAAGCACACCATCACTGGTGCGGGGGTTCGTCTGCTTCTAGCTTTGATGAAGGAGCCCCAACCAATGGCCACAAGGCAGCCATATTCTCAATGCAGCTTCTCAACCCTATTGGGATTCAAGAATAGAGCTGTTCTTGGTTATATCCTGTACTTAAGAAGTGTGGCAGGTATTGTATAGAAATAACAGCACCCACTGTCAATTCACTTTAGAGTTGCGCTCATGTACTTGGTTGACATGATGATAATGGGCAGTAATAAATAATAACATGCTTCATGGTTATTTCTCCAGTTTTCTATTGATAAAGAACACATGTCAACTCGATCCAATTCTGTGTAACATGACAACAGCAATACTGAAACAGTTTTATGAAAGGAAATATGATTCAGGCAACAGGCCAAAATTTTGGTAGCTATGCTGCCGCCGCTGCAACTTTACTATGTTACCTTGTTCAGCATTGCTCTTAGCTGCTTTTCCAAACCCTCTTACTGTCAAAGCCATTGCTAGTGGATGCAGTGCGCCCAACCTTATAGAAAGGCGGTCTGGCAACATACTTAACAGACATGAACTATGAAGTGGACTCGAAACCCGTCATACAGCAGCACATGATTAAAAATTGTGATACAGTGCTTGAACATTGGTAGTAGATGACGAGATCATGGAAGGAAGAGAGAATTATCATTGTTTATTGAGTAGTCATCAGCGAGAGACTTATGGCGTTTCAGGGCTTTCTATCAAGCTGTACAGTCCTGCATAGTGACGACCGAAGGAGGTGGGGGCTTCGGGGCTCTCCACAAAGAAACAAACAAGGCAAGTGATTATCATCGCTTCTTCAGCTGTGCACCCTGGCAGGGACTGCTGCTCACTTTGCCGTTTCTGAGGGTTGGCCTCACTGGAGGGTGGGAAGCATGGTGTGATTAGTAGTTAGGATCACCTTCAAAGGCGCAATAAGGGGCTCCTTTTCTTTTCCTCCTTGTGCGGTTGCTATTGTGTACCCCTATTTGTCTCTATGGGATGAGTAGATCCGTAGAGAGAGAGGCATGGGGTGTAGAGCAGTGATCTCGACATGTGGGTGAGGGAAAGCAAACAGAAGCCAAAGGGCTTTCTATCTACCAACTAGATCTGGGAATAGAACGCTGTCTAGAATAGTCAGATTTCGAGTCCCAATTCACCATTATGGGGAATTGATTATGTGTCACGCTTGCTTCATGACAACAGACTTTCAGTTTCAAAACCTACAGATCAACCCAGGCACAATGCCATTATGGTTTCAGGCTGTGAATAGGATTAAGCCTTTTCAACTCCATGTGAGATGGCTCAGGAGTGCCTTGTCGTGTCTGTTCTCTCATTGTGTGCCTGAGACTACTTCAAGTGATGCTTAACCTACAGTGCAACACCGCGGTAACGATTCCTAAATTGCGACAGGCCAAGTTGTCAATTGAAAAGGAATTTGTCAGAAGCGGTTGGCGCCAGGATTGCGTACATTCTCTGAACCGCGCGGACCGCCTTTGGGTTCAGCTCATTCCTGCGCTCCTGGATTGCCCGCCGGCAATCCTCATCGCTGTAGGTGATATTTGCCGCAGCAACCTTCCAAAGGATCTTTAATTAGTTCTGGACGAAATGGAAAACATACTCGGTCGTCCCACCAGCAGTCAAGTATACTGCTCAGGTTGTGTTTGTCTTCTAGACAACCCGGGCTCTGATCCAGGTACTCTTCAAAAAAGATGTTCATCGCCGGGACCATCACTCTCGTTAGGTGCGAGGTACTCCGTTATCCACGTAAACTCGGTCAGCGTCATATCCCGGCGGTTTCTGCCCTCGATGAAGAATCCAGCTTTATGCGCGCAAGGCGGAGGTGGAAGCTGTCTGGGCGTCTCCGGAAGGCCTATGTGCCTCCTCTGTAGCTCCTCCGGCGTGAGACCTTCCTCAGCCTTCCTATTCTCCTCTTCTCTCCGTCTCCAGTGTTCGCGCCTTGCAGAGAGGCTCCAGCCATCATTGCGAGGGTCTGTGGGGGGGGGGGGGCAGAACTTGAGGCCATAATAGATACCAAAAACATGTGCCAAGGGATAATGCCTTGAGTGAGATGCTGACTATTACGAGGGTCTGTGACTCTTTGTGACTATTTGTTATCCTGTCAGAAATTTGCTATGTAGGGCAGCTGCCCGGCCGCCCGCCCCCCTCCTTGGGAGGTCGCAGCTAAAAGGCTCGATTGGGACTGGCAGTCAGTGATGTTATCAGGGCTGTTCGCTTAGAGGGGGATAATCTAAGCAACCAACTGCAGATGCGATTCAATGGCTCTCCAATCACAGTTCGATTTTGTCAGGACCGTGAACCTGGGATGGGCCCAAGGCACAGCTGAAGGGATATTGAGGCACCCATTGAGAGCGTGCTGGTGGTGCAGCTTAAAGTTGTAAAAAAAAAAAAAGTAGCCTCTCACAGCTGGTTATCGCGGACCAAACTAGGACCCCGGGGGAGGCAACTCGTTCTTTTGAACTGGTACAGCTGTGCACGTGGCCACCTTTTTGTACGTGGCCGGCGCATTCGGTGGTGATGGACTCGAGCGTGTGTGTGCATGATGAAGATGGGCGGCGGCGGCGGGTAGCCGCACCATCCGTCGGTGCTGGGCCCCCAGTGAAACACGAGAGATCGTTGGAGAGATGAGGGCCTGTGGGCCTGTCTGGACTGTGTGGAGAACTGGACTTGCTGGCGCTGCTGGTGGGTGGGTGGGGTACCAATACGTATCCCTCCCCTTCCCCCATTACTGTACCTGTGGTACAGCAGCAACACTAACTAAAGCAACCTCAGCACCTGCGGAGACGGGGAGCCTGTGTCCATCTTAACCCCAACACGCACACCTCACCTCAGCTGCGACTTGCTACACCACACAACACTGCTTAGTACCTTTTTCTTTTGGAGAGAGAGAGAGAGAGAGAGGGGCATCTCTTTTTTTGGTCTTCTTGGGGTGGTCTTTTTCTTTCGCATGACCTCGCACCCACGTGTCCGCAGTGGGCTGCACGACACGGCCATCACATTTCTGTCAGACAATCATCGATGGGACAAGGCCACCTGTTTGCCCTGTGCTGTGGAAACCAAGTCTGACGGCACATCACTACTTGTTTCGAGAGAGGGTGGACGTTGGTTCTGGCCGGTTGGTGGCATGGCCTGGCCGGGTCCGTCTGGCTCACCTCGTCGACCATCTGTTTCTTGTCTCCTGTTTGCCGGCCACTCAGCTCAGCCCTACTAAGGACTCGGTTTCAAAAAGAAAGACCGCTTATTGTCTGATGCCCATAGACAAGAAAACACACCAGCAGCAGAAGAGAGAGAGAGAGAGAGAGAGAGAGAGCTGTTGTTTATAACCTACATCATCCCATCGCGGACCAGATCTGCTCGGAGCAACGTCCCGACGTCCTGTAGGTTCCAATTTACCTTGCTATTCTTCCCTTTTGACCTGCGAGACACACACGACCCTGATTTCGATTTTTTCCTTCTTCTTTTCTTTTTAAGGGAACGCAGCAAGTTCTAGCTCTAGAGCAGAGGCGTTGACAGGCAGCTATGCCTTCCAGTTACACAGTCACCTGGAGAGGGCCATCCCCCATGGCCTCGCCGAGTCGGAGGCCGAACCCCCTGAGGACAACAAAGTCCTTTACCAAGATCGAGAGCAATGACCCCCTCGCCTCTCCTCGTCCAAAGAGGGCTGCCACCCTGCAGAACGGCGCCCTGCCGAAGCTAGTTACATCCAGCAAGGAGATGGGTCCGCAGAAGATCTCCGAAGAGCCAGAAAGCGCCGACGCGTTCGAGAACAAACAAGGCGATGAGACGCCCGTCGAGCCCCAGCCGAGAGGCTCCGTCGACCTCGACGACCTGCCCATCGAACTGATCGGCCTGACCGACAACTTTATCGAGTCGTTGTCCACAAAGAGCCGGCCGGCCCCTCCGAACATTGACAGCATCTCGCAGCTGTTCCAGGACTTCTACTACACAGCCGCTCAGCACATAAACACACACATCTCTGCACTGATCTCGAAGCACCGCCGCGAGACATCCCCCGCACCTTCCGCCTCCTCGAGAACATCGACTGCGAGCTTGCTGAGAGCCAAGGCGGCCTCCATCGGCAAGGACCGGCAGAAGGCTGGCACCCCCAGGACGGACGTGCCAGAGCAGCAGATGATCACCGCAGACGAGATGACGGAGCGCAAGAGAAAGAGAAAGGCTATCGAACAACAGCGCGGTACCCTGGAAGAGGCTGTCGAGAGGCGCCTGTGTGAGGGGATCTACGCCAAGATATACCGGCACCGGACCACCCAGGACGAGGCGCAGGACGACAAGCTGCGTTCCAAGACGGCAGCCCTGGCCGTCGTCGGCATCGGTCTGACCGACTTGGGAGTGCAGCTGACCGAGTCCTCCGAGCCACCAGAGGCACAGGCGGAGAGGGCCGAGGAGGTTCGCAGGTGGCTGGACGGGGCGAGGCAGGAGCTGATTGCCATGAACGAGAGTCGATATCCGCTGGGGAAGTTGAACCACCTGAAGACTGCGCACAAGAGTATCGTGGATACGCTCTCACATTTCCACCCATCCTCCTCGGCCGATGAGATCATGCCCATGCTCATTTATACGCTCATCACCCTGCCCCCCGCGAATCTCAATGTTATAAGCGACTTGAGGTTCATAGAGAGGTTCAGGTGGGAGCCGAAGCTCGTGGGAGAAGCCGCGTACTGCATGACAAACCTGGAGGCCGCCATCAGCTTCCTCGAGACGGTGGATCTGTCGACATTGCGCTCAGACGAGGCACCTTCTGGGCCACCCAGGTCGTCCAGCCCGCCCAGGGCTGAGACCTTCCCTCCTGCGTATTCCCCGACACTGTCAGCCGCGGCGACCAGCACGACAGCAGCGGGCGACGCCAATCCCGCTGGCACGGTGCGCAAACCCTCGCCCTCCCCAGCCAACAGACTCAAGGTCGCACAGGAGCGTAATCGCCGCTTCAGCGACCTCGTGAACACACCCGCACAGGCTCTGGGCGCGGCCAGCGACGCCGTCCGCAACACGGCCGACCAGGGCCTGAAGAACATCAGCAACAGCTTAGGCGACAGCTATAGGATGCTGATGGGGAGGCTCCGCGAGCCGGCCAATGCAGATGCCGAGGTCGTAGTGCCCAAGACGCTCGAGGACGCGCGCAAGCTGATCGGAACCCCACCGCTGGAGGACGACGCCTCGGTCGCCAGCTCACAGAACCAAGAAGACAGCACCGCCACCCTCACCGAATCTGGCGCGCGACGGCCGCGTCCTAGGGAAGACAAGATGCTTAACCTCATCTCGGGCCGGACTAAGTCGTCTGCCACCCGCGATCATTCTGCCGACAGCTCGCGCAGCGGCGAGAGCGGCACCAAGAGGCTGTCTGGTCTCTTTGGCGGGGACGATGGTGCCCTCGGCAGGGAAGCCAAGATGCCTGGCGGTGGTGGTGTCACGACACCAAACCCGCTGACAGAGAGCATGCGGAATCTCAGCAGCTCGCTGAATCCCATGGCCAAGTTCGCAAGTGGTGTGGGTATGGGAATCGGGTCGTTCCGGCCATTTGCGCGGACGCCAAGCCAGCCTGTTACACCGCAGGCCACGACTGTATCGGGATCGGTCAAGTCTGGGTCGTCGGGGGCGGAGGGGGGTGATTTGGCTACAGTAAGACTTACCCTTGGCACACACAAACACACACCCACCTACCCACCCACCCACACACATAACACTCACTTCACCTTTGAATGAAACCCACACGGGATGACATAAGCGTGAATGATGAAACATTGAGAAAAGAAAGAAGAAGAAAAAGAAAAGCTGACGATGAACCCCCCCCCCCCCCAAAAACAGGCCTTCCCCGACCTGGCGGCCAACCTCCCACCCAAGGAGACGCCCAAGATCAACCCACCCATCAAGCGCTTCATGGAGATGCAGAACCCTGCTGATCTGCGCATCGCGGAGGTGCTGGAGCTGCTGCGGGACTACAGGCGGCTGGCGGGCGCCCTGAAGGAAATGGATGCCTTCAAGGAGTGAAATTTTTTTTTTTTTAAAAAATTTGGCGTTAGTTGTTGAGGTGCCTGAGGGGAGGAAAGGGGGAGGAAAAAAGAAGAAGAAAAAGGAGATGATGGCTTGGTCGAGATAAGCCAAGCCGGCCAGCTTCCTTTTTTATTGAAAAGGAAAGGAAGGGAAAAAATTACACTATGGGTGAGCTGGTTTAGGTGTCTGGAATAGATTCATAGACGGGGCTGACTGGGTGTTGCTTTTGTTTCTTTTTCTTTTTCTTTTTGGTTTCTCGACTGGCATTTCTGGGTGGTGATGATAAGGCGTTTGTTTCATTTTCCCCCCTCCACTTTCTTCTCCTGTTCTTTTCATTTCTTCTTCGTTACATTGTCCTGTTTGTTTGTCTTTTTCTTTGTTTTTCATCTTCATTTTTACAGCATTGGGTGCATTGGCTCGGAGATCTGGGGTTCAGGTAGCCTCAATGGGATATGGACACGGACAACGGGAAATCATATTGCACTGCTTTCAACTTTGGATTTAGACCATCACAAGCTCAGCACAGAGGAAAAAATTCAGAAATAAACGCACACATACACATATATATACACACACACTCACTCACTTTTGAACACATCCTGGACAGCAAAAGGACACGAATAAACAGACAAAAGTTTGCAGGGTGGAAACTGCACAGCTTTTTTCTTGTGGTTTTTTTTTTATTGATTTATTTATTTGATTGGTATTTATTTGATTGTCCCAGTCTCTCTTGTAGAGTAAAACGCCTATTTGGATATCGATTCCCAATGGTGCCAAAGTAACCACCCTTCTTCCTTTGTTCCTCTCGTTTCCCTCTCGAAAATGGGCTGCGAGAGGATGTGACTCGCTCCTCTCTCTCTCTCTCTCGCAGGGGCAGAAACAAACATGGTTCAGGTCTGTCTGATGCCCAATAGCATGCGCCTACCGGGCCATGTCCTCTGGACTTATGAAAAATTTGATTTCGGTGTTTCTTTTCCTCGGCCCCCTTCTCCTTTCTTCTTGTGTTTGAGCCGTCACCAAAAGGTGTGTGGTGGGATCATGGATGTTATGCTGCCCGAGGCTGATGGGAGGGCATAGGCCTATATATAGAGAGAGAGTGTGTGTGTGCGGGGTATTATATCGCATGGCTGCGACTCTCATCCGATCTGGTGCTAATGCAAGCAAGGCGGTGCAAGATTTCTGCGTGTGTGTGTGTGTGTGTGTGTGTGTGTGTGTTGGTATGTGACTTGAGCAATCTGGTCTTCTTTTTATGGATGATGGTGGGCACCGTGGGAGGGGTAGGTTTTGGCCGAGGACCACCAACCACGCTTGTTTCCCCGTCTGAATGGGCTGGCTCAATCAATAAATGGTGGGATGAGTGTCAACCCCCCCACTCAATGTATCCCATTCATCTTCCCCTCGTCAGCCCGTGGGCTGCCCGAGCCGTTCGTCACGTCACTCAGCGGCGCCTTGGTCGGGCTCGAGCGCCCCGACGCCGGGTCCGTAGAGGCGGGCCCCACGCGGCCGTCGGTGATCAGCCGGTCCATGAAGGCGATGTAGTCGTACTGCGGCTGGCCGCGGTCCGACTGCATGTCAGGCCCCGTGTGTACGGGGATGATGTCGACCAGCTTGTCGATAACCTCGTCCGGCACAAGAGAGTGGCGGAGATCCATCTCGGTGACGTAGGGCTTGCCGTCGGCAACCTCGCGGAAGGACTGGAAGACCTGCTCAGCCGTGTTCTGGTCCTCGGTGACGTCGACCATGAAGCGGATGAACTGTTCAAAGGAGACGCGGTCGTGGCCCGCCGAGGCCTCGACAAAGTAGTCGTGCATCTCGTCCTCGGAGTAGACGAGGCCCAGGGAGGCAAGGGCCGCGCTGAACTCGATCTCCTGCAGGTTGTTGGAGTCGTCGCGGTCGAAGTAGCGGAAGACGGACTCGAACTCCTCGAGCTGGATGGGTGTGAGGTTGGTCATGCTGCGCGCCACCATCTGGTTGTCGAGGAAGGAGAGCTTCTTGGATATGGACGACTGCACCAGCGACAGCTCGTAGCACAGCTCGTCGTAGGTGTAGGTCGTGAAGTCATTCTCCTCGATGTTGGCCTCCTGACACTTGGCGTCGACCTCGGCGATCTTGACGAGGTAGGCATCCATCGGCGGCAGGTTGTCGCTCAGCTTGCGGACATGATGAAGCTGGTCCTCGACATCGCCCTCAAGCCCTGATATGGCCAGCTGCATGGTGTTGAGGGCCATGGCGAAATCGTTTGCCTTTTCGGCAAAGGACTTGCGGAGGGCGTTTTTTATGCTGTCAGCGGTGGAATTGGTTGGTTAGTTTTTCTAGGTCTCCTCGGTATCTTGTTCCGTCATCATCAGTCGCGGGGCGGGAACATCATCAGACTTACTCCCTGATGGTCTCATTTATCAGTTGGCCCCGGGCCATCTCTGCACTAGAGAGCTTTGCCCACTCCCTGTCCAGGTTCTCCAGGCTCAGCTCAGCCGGCGGTTCGTACGGCCTCAGCCTGTATGTCCCGAGCTTTGTCTTGATGTTGCCGAGCAGTGTCGCCAGCTCGCTCTTCTCGGCAACCCAGTCCCTCTTCTTGCCCCTCTTGTAGCCCGAGAACTCGGTGGCCTGGGCCTTTGCGTCTGCGTAGGTACCCTCAAACTTGGCCGTCTGCCAGCCCTCGACCTGGCCGCTGATGGCGGCGAGCAGTGCTCTCATGCGCCTCTCGTAGGCGCTCTGCATCTCCCAGGCGCCCTGCATGTTGTTGACAAACTTCTCGACCCGGCGCCCTGCGTTCTCGACCTTCTCCATCTGCGAGAAGGCGTGGAACCAGTAGGCGATGTAGGTCATCAGACTCCTCTCGTCGGGCTTGGCCACGTCGCACACGTCCTCGACATCCAGCAGCTTGGGGATGCCGATCTCCTTGTGCGCCAGGTCGAAGGCGAGCTGCATGTTGCCCCTGTGGTCGGACTTGTCGAGCTCGTCGTAGTCGATCAGGTCGGGCCGGTGGATGTCCAGGAGGGCGCAGAAGGCGAGGCCGTCGTTCCAGCTCCCGCTAAAGTCCCGCACGTCACACTCGTCGTAGCATGCCGTCTTGCGCTGGCACCACAACAGCAGGCCCTCCCTTGCGGACATGCCGGCCTCGTTGATGTCGCTGATGGTGAACCTCAGGATGAGGGTCCATATCAGACCGAGGATGATCTTCCTGTTGCCGTCGACGACATCCTCGGCGCCAATATTGGTCATCTGAATTCCCCTCGACTTGACAAAGTCGAGACCCAGGTTTACGTTCTCGAACCGCTGCACTCGCAGCCTCGGCTTGGCGGCGTATCGACCGAGGGACTCTTGGGACAGGCACTCAAGCAGATGAATAAGCATGACCTGTGATGATAATAATAATAATAATAAAAAAAGAAGCAGCAACACGTCAGTTTATCTTGTTCTTGTCTTGGGGAAATTGTGTTTATTATATAAAGCTGAAGGAGACACAAAAAAAAAAAGGAAAAAAGAAGATAAAGAAATACATACACCATCGCTCAGGTCCTTGACCAGGTCAACCACTTCCAGCCCCCTGGCCTCGATCTTGGTGTTGAGCCATTTGGTAAAGGTCTTTTGCTGGACGGTGATCCAGCGCTGCTGCTCAGCAAACGCCATCTTGGTCAAGAGCTGCTCATGCGGCGGCTCGGTGGCTGCGAGGGCGGCCTGTGGGTTGGCGACCTGGTACTTGCGTGTGGATGCGCCCCTCTTGCGACGGGGGAGGGGAGAGTCGCTGGTGGTGTTGTTGACGTCGTCGTCGCCGTCGCCCTGTGAGCTCCCGGTGGTGCTGGCGGCGGTGCTTGCTGCAGAGGCGGCGCGCTGTCGCTGTAGGCGTGCCTGATGAAGCTGTTTGGCGTTCCCACGGCTTCGGGTCAGGGGAATGCTCTGGTGGTTTTGGTGGACGTGGCTGTGGTGGTTGTGGTGTGAGTGGCTGTTATGCTGCGGGGAATCTCTACCGGGAGAGGGTCCACCAGCCTTGCAGGAGGAGGAGGAGGAGTAGCAGCAGGGAGAGGGAGACGAGGTCGAGAACGAGTATGCTGCGTCTGTGGTAATCTGCTGGTGATGGTAGTTCGGCGGTGGTCTGAGCTGCAGGAGTGGTAACTGTTGTGGTTGTTGCTGTTGCAATTGCAAGTGTTGTTGACTATGATTGCAGGTCGCGTCGGAATAAAGGCTGCTGACGGTGGACCTCCTCGAGTCGTAGCTGGAGAAGACGTCGGAGGCTTCGTCCGAGGTAGCAGAGGCGGCGGAAATTGAATGTGGTCGGCCGGAGATCAGGGCAATGCCCAAGGCCGGTACAGGTGGTGCTCTGCTGGGTGGTGTTGATGGGACTTCTGGCGAGGGCGGCTGGCCCGTGCAGGCGTTCGCCTCGTAAACACAACCACCACCATTTACAACATCCCCACCAGGCAACGCCTCGCTCTCCATGACTGGGCCGCCGTTGCTGGTTTGGTCCTGGTTGGGTGGCGTGGCGGGCGGCAGGGGGGGTACTACTATAGCGCGTACCGTCCTGTATGTACTGTAGTGCCCGCAGCAGTTCAGTATTTACTGCGGTACTGTCGGTACTGTCGGCACTATCGGTAGCGTCGGTAGCGCGCTCGCTGTTGCTGCTGCTGGCCTGCAGGTGGGCACCAAGCCCTGTAAGAAGCCACAAGCTACTGCTTGCGCTGTTGTGTCCAGGCCCAATCGACACGACCCGACCCGCCTTTTGACCCCCGTCGAGGCCCAATCGATAGGTCAGAGCTGGAATATCCAATCTCGAGGGTCGAAAATGAGACAAGAAGAATAATTTCCCAGAGTGAGGCTATTCGCAAAAGAGAGATAGTAAAGTTTGGTTTCCCCCCTTCTCCGATCAGGGATCAAGAGAACAAAAAGACGGACGAAAAAAGTAAAAATAAAGGGAGGAAGAGAAAGAAAAAGAAAGGGGTCTCTCATTCATTCATCCATTCATTCGTTCCCTTCCAGCAAGTAAGGTCGTCATCCTTCCATTCATTCATCCAGATCTGAGGATCGAGAAAGGGGGGGGGGGTCTCCTCCCCTTTTTGACCTTTTTTTCTTTTCTTTCTTTTCTTCTGAACTATACTCGATCCAATCTACTCTCTCCCTCAACTCCCAAAACCGTCCCTGTTGAGACGAGGGATGAATATGGGTCTCATCATGCCGTCCGCGCCTCTTTACGTCCTCCCTCTTGCCTCTTTTCACCCCCCCCCCTTCTCAAGTTCTATCTGAAACACCCTCCCACCCTCAGAAACTCGCCCTCCACCAACACAATTGGCAAATCAGGTGCCTTATCGACCACCTCAACAGGGCGGTACCCTTTTCCTCAATTCTGCCATTCTTTATGCGTCGCCTCTTGGACTGGCATGGGACATCCTAGCCCTTGCTGTGGCACTTTTTGGCAAAACTGCTTGAGATCGAGGTGGCGATCGTGCTATTTCGGGCCATACACATGCATGGACAACCAACCCATGGCCTTGCGTGATGGAATGACGAGTCCAATTCGGATGTGTGAGTGATCGTCCACTGGCATTTGTGTGTGTGGCTGTTCTGCCGCCGAGACGCATGAAAAATCCCCCCCTCCCCCCCGACCAAGGACCAAATTCCACGCCGGGCCCACCGGTCCGCGGACATTGTGCATCACATACTCAATCTGAGGGAGATCATCTTCTTTTCTGGTGGCCATGGTGTTGATTTCTGGGGATTGGGACAGAATCCCCAGACGTCTCAAGCCCTGCACTACAGTCTTGGGAGGGAGGTGTGGGTTGCGTTTGATTGGGAGATTGTGTTTCGAAACATCGTACCATGCTAGACCCCTCGAATAAGGACAGCTTGGAGGAAGATTTGGGGAGGGAGAGAGACGGACTTTATGGGTGAGCTCTCGGCTATGTCTCTCACCCCAGCAGGTGGCGACCAAGTCTCTTGTGGTCTGCAAGCAAGCCAAGGGAGAGAGGCGAGAGAGGCACGCGAGGCTCGATGCAGTCTTTCCCAGATCCACTAGCACACAACCTCTGGAGCCACTCACTCATCACCGACCATCTCTAACCGGGCGAATCACAGACAACAGACAGGCATTTCTTTCTCTTAAGTCCAGTGTTCCAGCTCTGTGCCGGGCCTAGTCGCTCAGTGGCGGCTCTCTTTGGGGAGGAAGAGGTGGGGGGGGGGGGTCGTTTCGTCGCTCGTCTGCAACATCAGACGACCAGCCCAGTCGGAGCTGGTATGACTTCCCAAATCGCTCCACGACCGAGTGCGTCGGGCTGTGTCGGCGCTACCAGCACTGACATCAATGCGCACAGCGGGCCTGTGGCATGGGATGATGGTTCTGTTGTGGGGGTTGGAATACATTCGCAGAGCCCAGGTAGGCATATGAGAGAGAGAGGGGGAGAGAGAGAGAGAGGCCCGGGGAATATTGACTGGAGGTGGCCGCCGGAGAGGAAGCTGCTGTAGAGGTCAAATATGGTGTACGCATCCCTCGAGTGAGTATTTGGAAAAGGGAATCTCATGGTGAATTCGACGCCCTTGGCTGAGCTGTAACACGGCGAGAGTATCACATTGTGAGCACTCGTCATGGTCGACTCAGCACAGGAGACAGCTGGCCTATGTCCCCCCCCCCCCCTCTTCCGGGGCCTCCGAGGGTCATCAGGATATACTACTCACAGGCAAGTTTCTGCTTTTCTTGACTGGTGAGCAGGGTATTCTATCGATAAAACGGACGACTTGGAATGATGCCTCTCTGATGTATAAAACATGTAGAACTTACAGTGTGTGAATCATACACTCCACCCGCATACCTCTTCCTGGAACAGGATGTAGCAACAGTGCACAACATTACCCCAGGATTAAACCGAGCGGGCCGTTTCCATCGTGAATCATGATCAACGTCGCAGATAGCAGACGAAGTTCAAGTTTCTTGCACAACTTTCTCTGCCCACCTTAGAGTGTGGGAGCATCCAACCTTCCTGGTGGTACAGGAAGCCAGAAGATTTCCAACACTCGGTGTATGCCTTGGTCAATCACTACCCATATCAGCCTTCAAAGTACTAAATACATAATCAATAGAATAAAAACCCATGGGCTTCCTACCCACATAGGATGGCACATTGTAGTAACTAAGCTGCGCCGCGACCATGCATCTGATCGCAGGGGGGCTACGATACTGCTTATGAAGCGGTCCCGACCCATACCCCCCGGTGTATTATGATATGGTACAACTCTTAAAGGATGTATATACCCTTCCACACACCACCACATCTCTTGGGTGGGACGCATCGCCGTACCGAAATCACCGTCATCACCTGCCCTACTCGGGAATATCTAGGCTGCGGCTTGTCGATGGGTAATTACTGGCCCCCAAGGGCTATCATGGCAACCGAAGGATCCGCCTGCCACGGCTTGCTTGGGCATACACGCCCAGATGTGGGTGGCGGCTGGTACGAAGCCTCAGCCAGCGACCGAGGGTAATTACCTGCAAACGCTATCAATCTATTTATTTATCTATTCTGCCTGCCTGCAGAGATGGGGGCTCGGCAGCCAGTCGGGTTTGAACACGTAGAAAGTCACGAGGGCGGCCCTCTGGGGCGTGCTCACAGTGTGTTGAAGGCACGGAGTACGCGCAGAGAGGACTTTTGTTCGAAACTTCGGGCTCGATGAGGTTACTCGCGAGCAGAGAGGGGAGAAGGAAGAGGAGAGGGGAGAGAGATATTTGCTGCTGCCTACCTACCTGCTTGAACCAGCCACCCACACACACCTATCGAGGGATGGATGAGATGGCACCTCTACATATTACTGTTTGGGCCGCTGCGGTATAAAAGAAAAAATAGAAAAAAAAATTAAGAAAGGCGACGACATGCTTTGGCTGGCAGCTGGAGGTCAAACAGCCGCAGGATGCGCGCAGCTTGCGTAATTGGGTTCCTATCGCTTGCCCCTACGATCAAAAGCATCCTTCCCATGTTTCAATCTTTTCTTCAAAAAGAACATTGACATTAATCGGTCTTGGGTAGGTGGAGTGCGAGATTCATCGATGCGAGGGAAGCACCTGGTGGGTGAATCAGGCACTGTAAGACGCTGGCGTCACACCGATACGTACAGGCCTCATATTTTTGATTAAATACCCTAGGCAGAAATCAATAAAAGGGCAATACGAAAGACAAAAGCCAAGGAACGAATAAAGACAGCAGAAGAAAGAAGAAGAAAACGAGCTGTCAGCCTGGCTTCACATAGACCTGCGGCTCCTGGGGTGTCATTGCAGACACGTGCTGACGGGCATGTACATCTTACTGTAAGTAGCATTGACGTGCAATAGTGACAGATCGACTCTGCCCTGACTGCATAATTACAGGTAAATTTGGCGCGACCTCTCGGGGTATTAATATCAAAGTGCCATTTTCTTTAATGTCCCGAAGGAGAGGCAGATTTAGTTCTGACCAAGTACTTTTGTGGTTCTGTTTCTCCTGCACTGCTTGAGAGCACGAAATAATCGTGTTTCCTTGCTCGGTACCAGAAAATATTTCGCTAGGAGTGGAAATGGTTGTCCATATCAGTGCTGTGAGTCCTCTACCATTTTTACTAGTAGGCTGGTTTTTTTTTTGGGGGGGGGGGGAGGATTTGTACTTTTTGCACACTGTAGAAGACGAAACAACATGATGATACTATAGTAGTAGTATAAGTCTAGGTAAAAGAAATTAAGAAAGACAAAACCGCTCAGAAAAGGCTGTCCAGTAGGGAGGGGGAAATAACTGATGCTGGATCCGGGGTAAAATGCTGAGCCTCTCCTTCACACACACCACCTCTGAGCTACTGCACGCCGTGATGGAGCCGGCCGGGAGCGGGCCAAAGTATTACTTTAAAGGACCGACGGTAGGTATGACATGATTCAGAGTGCTTACGGGCTTACGTGCACTCTTGCGGCGATCGCTTCCTGGGATTCAAAATAATACCTAATACGGCAATTATGGGGCACATCACAAGGAGGACCGCAGTCTGGCCCGTATGTTTAATTGGGTGTAAGAATGTAACGCCGCTAGAAAAACACATTTCTGGTAGCTGGATGCATGATATTCCTTGGAGGGAGCGGAGGGAGATGTGGGCCTGTTTCTCAAGCTCATATGAACATGGACGACGAAAATAGGCTTGGGCGACAGACAGACCGGAATTGTTTGGTCTGGATGGATGAGATGATGATGGTGCTTGACAACTTTATGAAAGCATTGTGTCGTTTATTATGCATACACCTTTTAAGCTGAGAGGTGCTCTTATATGATAGCACGGCAATATGAACAAAATATTAAAGAACTTTAACTTAATTAACAAAGAATGAGCTCTGCGTTCAAAACGGTGAAGAGTACGGGGCCGATTACCCACCCTCGGAATATCTATCCCGTGCTGAGGAACATGATACATAAGCCGCCAGACTCGAGGCCCTATACATTGGCATTCCTTCCCTCTCCCAAACGATCCGACCACCCGTTGCCACCGCCGAGATCAACACAAATAAAGCCCCCACAGACGGGACTGTAGCAGGCAACAGAATTATCAGACGCTGTGATCGTTCGGTGTTCGACAAGTTGCCTCAGCTGGTGGAGGTATGGTGACATAAGGTTGTATCCACCTCCCTTCCCCCTCGATGGACTGCCAGTGGCAACTTTGGCCCCCTTGACTGACCGTTTCTTCGCCCTTGGACACCATGGATGGATGGATGGATGGGTGGATGGATGATGTTCTGATTTGTTAAAACCCAACCGGTTCTTCTGCCAGGCCTTTGGTTACTTGACTACTTGGTGCGCCATCCTCATCTCCTTACAAAGTGACAGGGTCACCGTGGTTCCCGCACTTCTATATATATATATATATATATATACATATACGTGTGTGTATGTATCCATACCTATATGAAAACTTGCGCTCTTGTAGTAGTCACTTCATCAACCAGCCTCCAGCCTTCGGGGCCGAGCGGCCCCGGAAGAGACGGGGGTGGAGGGAGGGGTATCAAAGGATAATTGCCGAGCAGCTGAGGAAGGATTATACCCCATACACCGGTTTAGACCCCTTACTATAGTACACTACGTGCCGGTGGAAACCAGGCAACAGAATAAATCGGGCCAATAAAGTTCTGACGGTCGCAACGGAGTGGAGAGACTGCTGAATTTAGACACACACACACACCAGATGCCAGCACGATTGTGCATGAAGTCGAATATGGACCCATATTGGAAAAAATCTAGATTCCATTACCATTGACCGACTTTGTTGTTATCTCTCATTACGTGTGCAGCAATTATGTCCAAGTGCTGAGAAGGGAAAGAGAGGGGACAAGAAGAAGAAATTGGTGCTAGAGAAGGGGAAAATAACACGAAGAAGGAAAAGGAAGGGGAAAAAAGACAAGGAGAAAAAATACAACGCTCTGCACATACCAGCCAGACCAGCCTTCAGATACCAAAATATGTTTGCTGTAAAAGGGAAGTAGAAACAAAAGAAACGAAAACTAAGTAGGGAGGACACACGAGAAAGGAAAGGAGAGGGGGGAAAATACAGTGATGCTAGGCATGTCCTTCGTTCCATCGTACAAGAGAACTCATGTTGATACAACAAGACAAGCAAAAAAGAAAAAGAAAAAAAAAGCCATCTGCTTAGAAAAAGAAACACTCACCAGTCCGCCAAGTCCTTCCACCCTTTGCTCATCACAGAATTAGCCAGATCCTGCCCTCTACCCACGATCCTGTCCTTGAACGCGGCGAGCCACATCAGCTCCATAGCGCCGTCTTCCGACTGCGTGACGACGCTGATGCCGCCGTAGAATGTCTCGGCAACCCGCACGGGGAAAGCCAACAGGTCAGGCTGCGCAGTGGCTGCCAGCGCTGCGTCTAGCCCACGACACACGCGCGCCGCGACGGTGCGGAGCTGGTCAGTTCCGTAGGCCTCCGGGTCGATGTTGTTGTTGGGACGCGGCGGCGGCCCGTAGCCCGCATGCTGCCGCGGGTCCTCGTCTATCACGGGTGCAGAGATGGTGTGGCCCAGGAGCCCGATGCATGGGTAGAAGAGGACCTGTGCTGTCCAGTAGTAGGTGAACGTCAGTGCGGCCAGGGCGTCGCGGAACGAGATGGGCTCGCCAAAGGGGACGTGTGCTTCTGCCTGGCGATGATGATGATGATGATGATGGCCCCCGCCTCGGGAACTGCTGCTGCTGCTGCTGCTGACCCAGTACGCAGCTTGCCCGCTGTATACGGACTGATGTAGGGAGGCATGCCAGTGCTCGAGGGCCGCCTGGATGCCTAGGGCACTGTCGAGGAGGTCCTGCGCCATAAACCTGCGCGCCGTCGTGGCGTCCAGGCTGAGCAGGTGGTCGAGTTGCTGGAGCAGCGCGGGGATCGAGGAGAGGATGTCGAGGAGGTTGTCGAAGGGGGCCTTCGGGTGACGCTCCCACGGCGTGGCGATCCATTCTGCTTCGCCGCAGAAGACCGGCTTGCGGTTGATCAGACCTGTAATGATGGCGGCTGGTCGGTATACCCGTACGAAAAAGTGATGAGCAGGAAAAGTTGTGAAGCTGCCAGGGCCCATCTGTCTGATTTTGTCTTCCTGGCCCAGAGGGTCTTCCCAGCCCGGGACACCGGTGTATGCCGAAGACGAGTTGTAATCAAAAAGGTAGAGCAGCATGCTGTCTGAAGTGGACGCCGTAGAAGCTAGACAATGCGCCTGTAGTTGAAACTCTTCGTTTCCGTATCGCGGCTGGACGTCGACGGGTGTATAGGCTGGTAGGGTAAGCAAAGTCGTCCTGCTCCCTCCATTGTTCGTCCTCCCGTAGGCCAGAGCTGGCATGTACAGGGCGGCGATTCGCAGCTGGTAGGTTTTGCCAGACTTGGACAAAGGCACGACATCGTCCCAAGCAGAACGGAGAGGCTTGACG
The DNA here is from genome assembly GCA_014849355.1 of Cryphonectria radicalis. NCBI lineage: Eukaryota > Fungi > Ascomycota > Sordariomycetes > Diaporthales > Cryphonectriaceae > Cryphonectria > Cryphonectria radicalis. The sequence continues at coordinate 190,679 of JACWQW010000022.1, forward strand.
GGAGAAAGGCGCGAGGACGATTCTGGCACCGGCGTGGTCTGTCTTGACGATGACGAAGCATCGTTTTGGGATTTCGAATTTCGTGGGGGATGGGAACTGCATCTTCCCTTGTCCTCGACGGTACCGACGATGAAGATGGTCTCTCGTTCTGATTTCCATCAAGTCAGTTTTATCGAGTTCGATATGTGCTACTTACCGAATAGTAAATGCTTTTGGCATCCCTGTTCATTTTGCCAGATGCAAAGATTGGGGATCGAGAAAGGATTTTGGAATCCGGAAAGGGAAGAAGAAGAAAAAAAAAAAGAAGTGAAAACATACCATATCCCTGACACTCTCGTCCAGAGTCTATACACTTTTTACAAAGCGGACGCTGATTATCACACTATAGAAGGGCGTCAGGCGAGCTGACAGTAGGAAGAAGGCCTCCGATGGTCCGAACGCACCTTAACTCTCCTGGCTCTGCAGGTGTTGCATCCTTTGTATTTGCCGGGCACGCCCACCATATTGATCAGTTGAGATCAGGATCTCGGACAAGTTGACGACGAGTATAATCCGAGGATCCTGGATTCGATGAAGAGGAAGCTCGAGCGGCTACAGGACGTAGCATACAAGATAGGGACATGCTTCTTTGGCTCCCAGAGCAACCAAGGAGGCCGCGTCTACGGGAAGATATAGCACAATTCTCAGTGTAAGGAAAGTTGTGGGGGCCAAATAATATAATACTGTAAATGCCTTGGCCAGGTATAATACGCGCCATGGCCTGGACACATATGCTCATCCGGTGCGCACGCACGTCGACCGATGAATGTCTTATGAATCCTCCCGACTGCGACTGCCCGGCATCTCACTTTGAGCAAGGGATTCCCTCGACTTGGTTCAAGTGGGTATCAAGACGAGCAAGACAGCGAAAGGCTGATACAGGACACCGACTAGGTTCGAAATTTTGTCCTCATTGGGACGAAGGAGCGGGAGGAGGGGTCGAGGGAGAAAAATCGGCATGGTAAGGAGGGTTACGGCCGGAAGAGGCGAATGGGAGACGACAACTTGCAACCGAGGAGGCCTGTGAAAACAAGCTCTCCACTGTCGCTGTCAGGTTGTGACGATGCCTTACACGACGGCTGACCTTGGAGGAGCGGCAGCTTCAGGATCGCTAGACGACAGACATGATTCACACAAGAATAGACCAGCCATAGACCTCTTGGTATAGCAGATTGCGATTGCCGGACCGCTGGGAACCCCCGAGCGTGGTGGCCCTGGTCGCCGATGGAGTGACAGGGTGCATTTCCTCGTTGCCTGCCTTCCTGCGCGATGGGCCATCCAGTGTCGACCCACCTCAGCTGCAGGCCGCACCCTGGGGCATAGCGTACGCAGGACAAAACTAACCTATGTAGGAGGATAAGTTACACAGTCTGAGGCGTCCGAGCTAATGTGTGATGCAGACCCGTAGGACAGCTGGATGTTGTTTCGTACTTTTTCATGTGTGTGTTGTGTGTTCCGCGGGTTCTCCTGCTCCACCAACCTGGGTCATAGGGCTGACAGGGCGCGTCGAAATCGTCTGGCCTCAATCCGCCCAAGTCCCATTTAAAGCGAGGGGCCGCTGATGGCCCGCCAGTCCATCCTTTCGGGATTACTTCCGCGTCTCCTAAGCCTGGACCTTGCTAGTTGTCCCTCTATCTGCACAGGTTTGTCTACAATGGATCAAGCTAAGTCTCTGGTGGCCCATAGTGCTAGACGTGCCCAGATACCTTGATCCGTCGCGGGGATGTTGCTGAATTGCCGTGAGACGATGACTGGAATGATGAGCACTAGAAGAGGGTAGAATCTCTGGACGCTCTTTGGCCATCGAACCGCCCACGAAGTTGAGATAAGTATAAGTCTCATTAATTCAGGGGGGCGCTGCTCAGCCACTGCTGGGGGGTATTGGCCTCCAAGTGGTGGCATGGTAATTTGGTAGCCTATTCAAATACGGGGCGTTGAAAGCTTTGGCCATTAAATACAACTGTTTTAGGGGTTATTGTATCTAAGCCCTTGACTTGTAGCTCATATATACTTGTAAGGGTTCATGATGCCGTTCTGTTCAGGATATCGGTCAGCAGCTCGGTCAATCTCGGATTTTTGTGTGTAGAAAAAGGGGGGGGGGGGCAAGAGAGGTTTTCTCACCGGATCGTATAGGTTCTTGATCTGCTTCATCAGACCAATCATGTTGTCACTGCGGCTGTAGCCGATGAACTTCTTCTTCGCCAGGCCGAGTCCGTGCTCAGCGCTGATACTGCCCTCGTGCTTCTTGATCCACTCAAACACGTAGGGCTCCAGGACCTTTTCGACCTCCTTGTCGTACCGCCTCACGCAGACGTTTAGGTGCAGGTTGGAGTCACCCATGTGGCCATACCCAACCACGTCGACAACTGGGTACTCATCCGTCTCGCCCATCAGCCCAGCAGCCTGGATCTTGGCCTTGACATCCTCGACCAGCCCGTAGAGGGATTTCAGGGGTATCGAGACGTCGTACTTGTAGACGCCCCCAAACGCGCCAGACGACTCAGAGATGCCTTCCCGCCACCCCCAGAGCGACTTGATCTGCGTCTCGTCCTGCGCTACCACACCGTCCGACACGATCTCCTTGCCCATGACATCCTCGAGGAACGCCTCCAGCTTCTCGCTGTCGTGCTCCGAGTTTGAGCCGCTCGTCTCGATGAGGCAGTAGAAAGGGTACTGGCTCTCGAGGGGGAAGTTGTTCTTGGTGACCCTCCGCACGATCTCTTGGCTCTCATTGTCCATGAGCTCGAACGCCGACAGGATCTCAGACAGCTGCCCCTTGGCCTCGCGGAAGGCCTGTTGGACCTTCTCGTACGAGTCCAGGCCGAAAAAGGCAACATTGACCGCCTTGGACCTCTGAGGACAGTGGATGGAGACCCCAGTGATGATGCCAATCGTACCCTCAGCACCGATGAACAGCTGCTTGATATCGTAGCCGGTGTTGTTTTTCCTCAGCTTGAAGAGATCGTCCACCACCGTGCCGTCGGCTAGCACAGCCTCGATGCCCAGCACGCTCCCGTGCAAGCTGCCGTACCTCAGAAGCCTCAGACCACCAGCATTCGTCGCGACATTGCCTCCGATATGACATGATCCCTTTGCCGCCAGGTCCAGAGGGAAGATGTAGCCTCTCTCCGCCAGGTAGTTGTCGACAACCTCAAGCACAGAGCCAGCGTCGGCGGTGAGCACGCCGCTGACCTCGTCGAAAGACCGAACCTGATTCATCCGGCTCATGTTGATGACAATCTCATCAAAAACAGGGACAGATCCTCCCACCAGGCCAGTGTTGCCACCCTGCGGGACGACCGCCAGCATATTGTCGTTGCAGTACTTCAATACTTTGCTGACCTCCTCGGTGGAGCCGGGCTTCAACACAAGCCTGCAGTGACCCTGATACTTCTTCATCCAGTCGCGGTTGAAGGGCTCCATATCATCTACCGCTGCCTCGTTGGTGACAGCGTCCAGGACGGCGGCGCCACTGCCGAGGAGTTCCTTGAAGTACTTGACATGGTCTTCCGTGAGCTGGGAAAACCTCGAGTCCCTCTTGATCTCAGGATACGAGTCTGTGGTGAATTTGGCACTGCAGGCTGTGGAAGACCTGAACTGCCTGACCGTCGTCGTCGAGATACTCCTGGTGGCTGCGACTGGAAAAGATGAAGAGACTGGCCGTAGATAGAGCGCAGGGATATTGGCCTTCTCGGCTCTGACTAGAGCACGAGTGATACGAAACTTAGACGCCGCCATCTTGAAGTAGGATTGAGGACCAGAGGGGAGAAGAAGGATAACGACCTGGCGACCTACAAGCCTCTACGAGGAAAGAGAGACGGAAGATATATATGAGCATTACCGAGAGTTACCGAGAATTTACTTTACCGGCCCGGGAATTTAAGGCACGATGTCTTACCCGAACCCTGAACGGAACTTTGAATAGTATAGAAGCATCAGTGGGTGGTACGTACCAAGTGTGGTAGCGGCTGCTGTGGGTCTTGACAGGGATCTGGTACAGCTTCCAACAGCCCAGCTTCGTCGTCAGAGCTGCAGCCTGCCTCTCCTGCCTGCCACACTCACACGCTCAACCTCACATCGCGTCGCATCACATCCCATTCCATCCGACCACCCCGACGGATTTCCCAAAGTCAACGACCGATCAGAACACTCCATACCCGTCGAAGTCTTTGTCCATCCATTTCCACACCCATCTACATACGTGACACAGCTTCGACAACACAGGCAAGATGGCTTCAGGATACGATAGAGCTCTCTCAGGTAAGCGCCCCCGCGGGTTGAGTTGACCAAACCACAAGCTAACAGATGCACCTCGTCAGTCTTCAGGTTTGCACCGGCCCATCCCCCACCACCAAGTTTCCCCAACTGACATGCCACAGTCCTGATGGACACGTCTTCCAGGTGGAGTACGCCGGCGAAGCTGTCAAGAGAGGTACATGTGCGGTCGGAGTCAAGGGCAAGGACATCGTGGTCCTGGGATGCGAGAAGCGCTCAGCAATGAAGCTACAAGACACGCGAATCACACCATCTAAGATCGGCCTCATCGACACCCACGTCTGTCTCGCCTTCGCCGGCCTGAACGCCGACGCCAGAATCCTCGTCGACAAGGCGCGGCTAGAGGCACAATCCCACCGCCTGAACCTGGAGGACCCCGTCACCATCGAGTACATCACAAAGCACGTCGCCGGCGTGCAGCAGCGATACACCCAGCGGGGTGGTGTCCGGCCCTTTGGCATCAGCACCTTGGTTGTTGGGTTTGACCACGGCAGCAAGGTGCCACGGCTCTACCAGACCGAGCCTTCTGGCATCTACTCGGCATGGTATGCATTTCTTGTGACGCCCTACCTCCCGAGAATGCCCGCGTACTAACACCCAGACCAGGAAAGCCAACGCCATCGGACGGTCGAGCAAGACGGTGCGCGAGTTTCTGGAGCGAAACTACAAGGAGGATATGGACCGCGAGCAGACGATACGCCTGGCCATCAAGTCGCTGCTGGAGGTTGTGCAGACGGGCGCAAAGAACATCGAGATAGCCATCATGGCACCAGGCAAGACGATGGAGATGCTGCCCGTCGAGGATATCGAGAGCTACGTCAAGAACATCGAACAGGAGAAGCAAGAGGAGGCTGCGAAGAAGAAGGGCGGCCGGTCGACCGGTGCAGGAAGCTCTTCGGTACCATCCAGGGCCGCCGGTACCGAGACCGCTGATGACCAGTAGTAGATGGGACGGGTAGAGGAACGAAATAAGACAAGTCAGCCCGACATGCGCTGCATGATAAGAGAGGAGGGCCATTGTACAGTATGACTTCATGACCGGGTGCGTCTACGGTGCCTCGTAATGATATTTTCCTTGACGCCAATGCTCGAAAACTCGTTTCTATGATGGTATTCGTGACTCTTCCTCTTCTATTCGACATCCATCCTCTCCATCCTCACCCCAGCTTGTCCGCGTCTTCATCAGGGTCGAATATTGTCTTCAGCTCTTGTCGCTTCACCCGATCATCCTTCAGCATCCTGTTGTCCACCCGTGCATCCTCACCCTCGACCCTGAGTGCTGGCTTGGGCGTCACAGCGTCAAGCACAAAGTGGTTGTCGCAGTGTGGGCAGTATTCGTCGGCCTCCTCAAATTCCTGGGCGTCCTTGCGGAAGCACTTCTTGCATTTCTTGCAGGCGAAGATCATCTCGAACCGCTGCATCAGGGGGTGCGTCTCTTGCTCCTGATGGCACTCCACGCAGTCGAACCATTTTTTGCCTAGTCATTGGAACGTCAACCAGATGCTGTGCTGCCAGGGGTCGAGAGCTGGGATATGGACGGCGTACAACATGGCGACCTGATGGATACCTGAGCATTGAGAATGTGTTTGCTGTAAAGGATTTGTCAGTTTGGACATCTCAATTCCCAGCCTAGCCTTGGTCTTGAAAAAAGCCCCGTATGCTTACCACATATTTGCGGAAGAAGGTGTGAATATGCTATGGTGCAAGAAGTTGTATGCACTCTTCCAAGTCACAATCGACATGATTTCTAAGGCGGGCGCGTGGAACACGTCTTGGCGGGTGAACGAATGTAATAGGCTAGCTAGTCCCACTTTTCGGGCAACTCCGCTGTGGTGGAACTTCTGCAAGGGGTGGCGGTGGGCTTTATCGATAAGGGGGTATTACATACTAGGTCCGGGCCATGCATTCTATGCGTCAGGCAATTGCACTCTTTCCTTGCACTCTTTCTTTCCTTCACATCGTCGATCTGTCTCTTGACGGTGTCATCAGAGTTGCCGCTCTCCTTGTCTTTCCAAGAGTCTTTCATTTTCCCTTCCAGGCACTCTTACCGAATCTCTACAAGCTCAAGGGTCGCGCGAGCAACAGCCATGGCCCCGAAGCGCAAGGCGGGCGCCGTCGGAGGCATCATCAAGGCTGGCAGGTCCTCCAAGGGCTCGACCCCTGGCCCAGCGACACCTCGAAGCCTTGCCAGCGACTCTAGTGATGTTTCTGACAATGAGGTGGATGTCGAAATACCGGAGGAGATGCGCAAGAGCATGATCAAGTTCGACACCAGTTCTGACGAGCACAGATACAGCATGGGCCGTGGCGTTCACGATATGGCCTCGAGACATTTCGACAGCAGCAGGGACTTTACAGCACTGAGACCCAAACACGACGCTCACAACAGGCCGTTGTGGATACAGGGCAACTTCGTCATCGTCCTCGAGAGCTTCCACCAGCTCGCACCGCAGGCCCAGGATTTCCTCGTCACCGTCGCCGAGCCGGTGTCACGACCCCAGTTTCTCCACGAGTACAAGCTCACCACCCACAGCCTCTATGCCGCCGTGTCTGTCGGCCTCAACCCGAAGGACATCATATCCACACTCGAGCGCTTTTCCAAGACCCCGGTGCCCAGCAACGTTAAGGGCTTCATCTCAGCATGCGGCAGGAGTTATGGCAAGGTCAAGTTGGTCTTGCGGAATACAAAATATCTCCTGGAGACCACAGATCCAGAGGTGCTTCAGATGCTCTTGAAGGACCCGGACATCTCGGCCTGTCGAGTGCACGGGGCTGAGCAGATCACAACGAGCGCCCCAAAAATGTCGGGTCTGGCCATTGCGGGAACGAAGGAGGCTGCTGGCATACGCGAGGCTGAAGGGTTGAACAGCGCGGAGCAGGCTGTTGCGAACCCCTCCGAGAAAGAAGTCTACGCTGCTTTGAACGACGACGATGACGACGACGACCAAGAGGTTGTCCATGCCTTTCAGATCCGAGACGATGCAGTCGAGACGGTCACAAAGCGGTGCCAAGAGTTACAATATCCTGCGCTGGAGGAATACGACTTTAGAAATGACAATATCAATGCCAATCTCGAGATTGATCTGCAGCCATCCACGCAGATCAGGCCATACCAGGAGAAGAGTCTCAGCAAGATGTTTGGCAACGGACGGGCCAAGAGTGGCATCATCGTGCTCCCTTGTGGCGCCGGCAAGACCCTCGTTGGTATCACAGCTGCGTGCACGATCAAGAAGGGCGTTATCGTGCTAGCAACAAGCAACATGTCAGTTATCCAGTGGAGGAACGAGTTCATCAAGTGGTCCAACATCAACCCCGATGATGTGGCCATCTTCTCCTCCGACCATAAAGAGACTTTCAGTGGCAATACCGGTGTCATTGTTACGACCTATTCCATGGTCACGGCAACTCAGAAGCGTTCGCATGAGTCTTCCAAGATGATGGACTTCCTCAGGAAGAGAGAATGGGGCCTCATGCTTCTCGACGAGGTGCATGTCGTTCCCGCCAACATGTTTAGAAAGGTCATTGGCAATATCAAAGCCCACTCGAAGCTTGGCCTGACAGCTACCCTACTCCGAGAGGACGACAAGATTGAAGACCTGAACTTTCTCATCGGCCCGAAGCTCTACGAGGCCAACTGGATGGAGCTCTCGCAGCAGGGGCACATCGCAAGGGTTCAGTGCGCCGAGGTTTGGTGTCCCATGCCAACCGAGTTCTACGACGAGTACCTGAAGGCTGCGACACGGTCGAGGTCGCTACTCTACGTCATGAACCCGCTCAAGATGCAGGCATGCCAATACCTCATCACCTACCATGAGTCCCGTGGCGACAAGATCATTGTCTTCTCCGATGACGTGTACGCGCTGGAATTTTATGCCCGGAAGCTGATGAAGCCTTATCTTTATGGTGGCACCAGCAACGCCGAGAGGCAGGAGATTCTGCAGCGATTTCGCGACTCCTCGGAGTGTAACACGATTTTTCTTTCCAAGATCGGCGACACCTCCCTCGACCTTCCTGAAGCGACGTGCCTGATCCAGATCTCGGCCCAGTATGGTTCCCGTCGTCAGGAGGCACAGCGCCTTGGTCGCATCCTGCGGGCCAAGCGACGTAACGACGAGGGCTTCAATGCGTTCTTCTACTCGCTCGTATCCAAAGACACGCAGGAGATGCTCTTTTCCTCGAAACGCCAGGCCTTCCTGGTCGACCAGGGCTACGCCTTCAAGGTGATCACAACGCTGCACAACATCGAAAAGACACCCGACTTGTGCTTCGCAACCGCGCAGGAGCGCCGTGAGCTCCTCCTGGGTCTGCTTGACGACATGGAGAAGAACAAATCCCAAGCCGAGTATGACCGTGAGAACAACGCTCTCGTGGCAGACGGCAACCTGTTCAACTCGAAGAAGCCCGGAGCTAGGCCCAAGCCCAGACCCAACAAGATGGTGCGGCGCGGCGCGCACCTGCTTGCGGACCTCAGTGGCGGCCAGGACATGGCGTACGTGGAACAGAACAAGCCAGCTAGGGGTAAGAAGAAGGTTGCGCACAGTGACTTCTTCAAGAAGCAGCAGCGTGACAAGGACAGACGCAAGAAATTAGCCAATGAGTAGGGGGATGGGGGGTACGACAATGTCCCGATATCCAGGGCGTTTCTGGGCACAGAAAAAAGGATACGGACATCTCATGACATATATGCGTGGGCGTTTTTTTGGCTTGACTTTTGCGACTCAGATTGAACATTGTCGCGAATCGGTCTCTTTGTTTTTTTTTTTTTACTTTCTTTCTCCCCCCCCCCCTTCCCCCTCTTCTCTTTCTTCCAGTGGGAAAATATTAATAGAATAGCGTACTCGGCACGGTAGCATTAGAGAGGGTAGTAGAACTCCTAAGATGGCAACTCAGGCGACATTGCATGGCAGGCGTTCATGGAATAGAACGTAGGACACTCAGTTAGGTTAAAGCCATTCAATTCCAAAGTTGGATGACGGGCGAGTGTGACTTTAAAGGTTGATGGTGACTTCCAAGCGGGTCATGTAGCAGTGAGCACAAAGTGGAACGTGTTCCACAGCATTCACGCAATCGTCTTGCATGCCAAGAATGTCGTTCGCTCTGTGTGCCGGTGACACGACTTTATCTCTGAGCTACTAGCGGCTCCCTACGCCTCTCCACTGAGGGAGCGGGGGTAGTAAATAGTAGTATTCGGGGAACAACCTGTTCCAAGAGACAAAAAATGCAGGAGGAAGAGGGGGAAGTGAGAAAACTGCCGAGAAGTGACTTCAGACTATGATTCATACTCACCGCCGGGCAAAGCCTCGAGAGAAGTACATATAGGAAGTAGAGTATACACCATGCTGTACTTGTGTGATCCCTCTTTTTATTTTTTATTTTATTTTTTTATTTTTAATGTATCACGACAGTAGGCCGGAACGGAATCTCGAAATCCCATAGGGTCTCAACACCACCCTTATTTAGATCTTGGAACACCCGTGCAGTCGTCGTGCGATATGACTTGACGGAGGTGCAGCGGTCCAGGGGGGGGCGGGGTAAAAAAAAAAAAAAAAAAGAAACACACGTATATACTACAATATATCACCTGCATGGACCTGGACGTTGAGGGGTTCTAGACCCGCTTCTAAATGTGAGCCCGCTACCGTTGGCGTCATGGTGTGCGTGTGTGTGCGTGATGGTGATCGTATGGTGCCAGGACGGTTCCGAAGATGACCTACCTATGTATACCGTTGTATCCATAATCGCTCTGTACATCATTTGACGAAAATGTGGGTGTACAGAAAGGTTTCGTAAAGATTTACAGTATATTCGACAGGTCAGCCAGGCAGTGGGGAAATATTGCTTATCTTTGGAGAGAAGTGGACACTGTTCTCGTCTCAATAGTCCTGGTTTGCATGGCTGGAGGAGAAGAAAAGGGGCTCCACGGCTGCTGCCGGCAGACCGATCAACAAATAGCATCATTGTTGATCAGTGACCCGAGCTTTTCTTGCCGAGGGGTGAGGGATATTTTGGTCCCTGGGGAAAAGGAAGGGAAGAAAACAAGAAGAAAGGAAAGGGAAAGAAAAAAGAAAGAAGAAAAGGAGAGAAAGAGAGACTCTCACTGCGGGTGTATTCCTTGAGCACACTGGCTAATAGTGTTCGTTTCACAAAAGGAGAGAATATAGCTTACAAAAATGGAAAGCTGCAGTCCAATAGCACATGTCACACATGTTCTTGTCTGACTGGTCGTCCTGCTCACACAAAGTCCCTTTCCTTGGTACTGTAGCACAGAATGGGCTGACATGACTGAGACTGCTGCATGTGCTTGCGTAGGGTGACTTCGCCTTGCGCGGTTCAAAGAAAGTTTGAAGAGGCATACAGGCATTATTGAACCTGCCCACCATCCCATTTTTATGACAACTCATCCTTGGCAGCCGGGGGGTGATGAGAGAAATAGAAACAAGCATGACGGCAATGTCGGAAGAAAATTTAACACAGCGGTGAATCATCTGAACCATCCTCGATTGTTTTTTCTTGTTGTTTCTTCTTCTTCTTCTTTGCATAGAGTGTATTGACAGCAACATATGGAGGAGATGAGATTTGAAATCGACTAGAATCTGCTGCTGCTGTTGCTGACAAGTGCACAAAGTTGACATTTGTTTCTCTTGATATGCTGAAAGAGGAATTCACACTACAACTGCAGCTGTGTAAGATGCGATCTATAGATGGAAACATCTGCCCCTCCTCCAGCGCTACCCGACAATTCCTCCTCCAGGGCTGGAGACCCACATATAGCACTAGCCAAGTAAGTAGCAGGACAGGGGTGGACAGGCTTGGAGGAAACTGGGAAGAGCCTGGAACGCTGTTCCAGCGTCTGAAGTGCTGCTGCTAGGGGGTGCTGAGGGGAGGAAGAAGAAGAAAAAAGAAGGAAGGAAGAAAGAAAGGCAAAAAAAAAAAAAAAAAAAAGGACAGTGAGGTCACTTCCTTTTCTTCCTTTTGTCCTCCCCCTTCTCTCTTCTTGCCCTCTCCTTTTGAGATTACGGCTTGGGCTCCCCCTTGGCCTGCCGCCAATCGCAGCACTCGCGACCAGATAGAAACAGCACCATCGTCCCCCGACAACCTTCCCGATCGGCAGAGTTCCGGTTTTTCCCCTTCTTCATCTCTCTAGGGAAAACTTGCCCAGCGGCTTTTGGGGCTTGGAGGGCGCCAGCAGCTGTCGTGCCACAACGCCACCCTGTACTACCAGCATCGATCGTGCTTTCCTTTTTCAACTTTGCCGCCAGTATCATCGTCACCGGTCCTGGGACTCGGCTCTTGCTTGTATTACCTCAATCTTGTACAACTCGTCTACAGGACTCCATCGAATCACCCAGCCAGTGTATGTCTTGATGCATACCATTGCCACCCCTCGGACTTCCATCCTCTTGTTGCCTGTGCAAACAAACACCCTGCTGAACAAACCTCAACCTGTTCTCCCGACAACTGGTGCGGATCGACTTGGTTAGAGGGCTAGAAACGAGGATCTGATCACCAATCCACGACTTGGACTCATCATCACATTTCTTGGGATATTCAGACATTGCAATCATGAAGCTTTGGTTCTTGAAACCCCAGGACAGGCATTCTGCAGTGTCTTTTTGAGACAAGACTTCAATTCCCCCAACTTTGTCCATACATTCAGGACCATTCTATCATCTTAAGACTGAGCCTCCGGGGACCACAGGTGGCCCAGCATGGTGTCACCGGTCTACAGCATCTTCTGGGACCAAATTAAGTCTCTGAAACCCTCCTTTGTTTCCAAGCAGCCTCACTTTAACTTCATCACAATCCACTGTGAGTCTCTCCTCCTCCTGCTCTGCGAAACCCTCACCCTCACCCTCACCCTCACTCTCGTGGCTGATTTGGTATGACATAGATTTCTGGGTGGTAGGCCTGACCATATTGGCCTCGATTTTATTGTATGCTTCAGGCTCGGGAGAACTGGCCTACATCAATGCGCTCTTCTTCGCCGCCGGGGCCAACACCCAGGCCGGGCTGAACCCGGTCGATGTGAACAAGCTCAATACGTTCCAGCAGGTTGTCATCATGATCTGCTCCATGGTCTCGAACCCCATCTCGATCAATTCGTTTGTGGTATTCCTACGTTTGTTCTGGTTTGAGAAGAAATTCCAGGATCTCGTCCGCGAGGCACGGACACGCCGGGCTACCATGACAAAGTCAAAGTCCAAGGCCAAGACTGCGACCGAGCGGCCCATGGGCGGCGTCAACATGAGTGACATCAGGGTTATGCACAACGGCGCCAGGCAGAGAATAACCAACGATGGGTTTGTTCTCGACGAGCCGAACGGAAAGGCGACGAGCGGCGCCAGCTCTGGTCCTAGCCCTGGGGACAGCGGCGACGACCAGAACACCGCAGATGAGAAACCGCCCGGCATCACGTTTGCCGGCACCGTCAAGAGGAGTGATGGCGTGGAGAACGCCATGTTGAAGGCGCCGGCAAGAAGCGACGAGGAGCACATTGCGATTGTCCAGCGCCAGCGGAACACCGACAACGACGAGGTTCTCCGCATTCCCGGGCCGAGAGATGTCGAACTGGGCGAGCGGCCGAGGAGGGTGGAGGACGACGCGGCCGAAGAGGACCCGGAGCCGTTGTTCACGCCTGGGTACGCCCTCAGCAATGGCGAGGCACAGGCACCAGCGCGTCCCAAGGGCATCACCATCCAGGAGCCAGCCAAGAAGCCGAGCCGGAGGGAGGAGTTCAACGAGGATGCCATCGCATTCCTGAACGTGTTCACGCCTTTCAAGATCAGGAGGCCCCGCTTCATGAACAGCGGTGACGACAAGCTTCATCACCAGAGCACCGGCGGATCGCTGGCGCGTGCGCGACGAAATACAGTCTCCACAATACGAGGTGCCCTCAGCAGGGACAAGTACGACCTCGCCCCCTACCTGAGCTGGCAGCCCACCCTGGGACGAAACTCGGCCTTCGTGGGCGAGCTGACGGACGACCAGAGGGAGGAGCTCGGCGGCATCGAGTACAGATCCCTCAAGACGCTGTCTCTGATCCTGTCGTTGTATTTCTGGGGTTTCTTCGCGCTGGCCATCGTCATGCTGACCCCATGGATTCTCCATAGCTCTTATGGTTCGATCGTCGACGCCGACGGCCAGGGCCGGGCCTGGTGGGGGATCTTCACGGGCACTTCAGCCTTCACCGATCTGGGTTTCACCTTGACACCCGACAGCATGAACTCGTTCAACACGGCTGTCTACCCACTGCTTGTCATGAGCTTTTTCATCGTCATTGGTAACACGGGATTCCCGGTGATGCTTCGATTCATCATCTGGGTCGCCAGCTTGTGTACCACAACAGGTTCTGGCCTGTGGGAGGAGCTTCGGTTCCTGCTGGACCATCCCCGTCGCTGCTTCACGCTGCTGTTCCCCTCGGCAGCTACGTGGTGGCTCTTATGGCTGCTCGTCATTCTCAATGGTCTCGACCTGCTCTTCTTTGTTATTCTTGACGTGAGTACACACAACCTAGGCGGGTGCAATAAGAAGAGAGAGAGAGAAAAGAAAGAAAGAAAACATCAACTGACATGTTCACAAACAGCTCGGGAGCGGCGTGGTCGCAAACCTATCCCCTGGAATCAAAGTTCTCGATGGCGCGTTTCAGGCTTTCTCCACGAGAACCGCCGGGTTCTCCTGTGTCAACCTGGCAGAACTTCACCCCGGCGTGCAGACATCCTACCTCATCATGATGTACATTTCCATCTTTCCCATCGCCATCTCTGTCCGCCGCACCAACGTCTACGAGGAGAAATCTCTCGGCATCTATCACGAAAGCGCTTCTGAAGAGCACGAGGAGGCCGAGCCGGCAGGGTCCCTCAGCTACGTGGGTGCCCACTTGCGGCGCCAGCTGTCCTTCGACCTGTGGTACATCTTCATCGGCTTCTTCATCCTGTCCATCTCCGAGGGGCCGCGTATCCAGAACAACGACTTCAGCATGTTTGCCATCCTCTTTGAGATCGTCAGCGCCTACGGCACTGTCGGCCTGAGCCTGGGCTATTCCGGCATCAACGCCAGCCTGTCGTCCCAGTTCACCACCGTCGGCAAGCTGGTCATCATTGCGATGCAGATTCGTGGTCGCCACCGTGGCCTGCCTTATGGTCTCGACCGCGCTGTACTGCTGCCGTCCGAGTCCCGCTACCTGAAGGAGGCCGAGGAGCCGGTCCTGCCCAAGGCGAGGACGCTACCGCGGCGCAACTCGAACATCTCGGTCGCGACGGATGCGAGAAGCTTGAGCCGCAGGCGCAGTAGGAGCGTCGGCGGCGAGAACCGCGTCGACCGTGTCAACAGCAACCTTCTCACGTCGTTCCTGCACCCAGGCCCTGCGCTGCCCCAGTCGGCGAGGAGGCCCATGAGTGGCCATGCGACGGACGATGAAGACCATGGCGACTCGGGCTTTGAGAATTTCCGCAATATCCCGACGAGATCAGAGACGTTCTCGCTCTCGAGAAGGTCTGAGTATAATACAAGAGGGAGGGAAGAGGTCTAGTGGATCTCCCGCTGAGGAGGTTAGATCTGGGCCCTTATCCTCCCATTGGTTGGGGGCCCCTATAATTCTGGTTACTATTATTGGCGCAAAATGGCATACAGAACATTTGCGCGTATATGCATGGGTAGCGGATACAGCGGAACTTGGGGTAAACGTGGGATACAACTAGAAGGAGTTTTTGATGATGCTCTCAGGTCTGGATTATGCTCGTTCAGCGACATTGAGTCTGGAGTTGCTTTTTTTTCTTGTGTTTGGGGGGGGGGGTTCTTTCTTATTTCGATACCCTTTCGGCAGCATACAAGCGTCAACTTTTCAGGAAGGGGGGCTCTCTTGTGTATATTGTGGTCTGGGTCTTTCTCGCTGATGACCAAGGCTTAAGGGTTTAGAGCTCTCTCTATATTACCGAGTTTCTTTTATCTTGTACATATATAGGTCGTCGTCAATGTTAATATCTGGCTTTGCATCTTGCATGTTACGCTTGCTTGCCCCCAGAGCCGCGTGCAATGAGATTTTGGTAGGTATATGATTTTTTTCTTTTTTCTTCTCTTTTCTTTTTGTACACGTACAAAATTCTCAAGAGCAAATGCCATTTGGAATATGCCAGCTGCCACCCACCATGCGTTCTCTCTTCTTTATCCCGCGCCAACATCTCACGTTACTCGAATTGCTACTCTCCTTTCCCACCTAAGCTTACCCTAAAACTCCAGCACCCTCTTCTTCTTGCCCTTCTTCTTACCAGCACTGGCAAAGACATTCCGACCCTTCCGCCACTCCCGCACGATGTGGTCCACGCTGCCGATGTCATGCTTGGGCTTGCGCAGGTAGGTCAGCTTGGCGCGCCTGGCCCTCTTCTTGGCGCGCCTCACGATCTCGATGCCCGTGACGCTCCGGCTGTAGATCTTGAACCACATCTCGACGCCGATCTTGGTCAGCTGGCCGCGCAGCAGGATGGCGGTCTCGATACCCCTGCGGCGGATGCCGACCAGGACGCCCGCGAAGGGCTCGGCGGCGCGCTTGCTGGTGACGAGGAGGATGTCGCCGACGCGGACGCTGTCGGGGTTCTGCTTGGAGAAGAGGCGGGTGCGGGCGCCTGAGGGGTCCATCTTCTTGATCTGGTAGGCGTGGTGGGCTTCGATCGGGGACGGGGCCGGGCGGAGGATGTGGGGGTGGGTGGGTGTCGGGGCGAGGCCCAGATGTGGGCGTGCTGTGAGGGGGGTTGTGTAGACGGCGAAGGCGGTGCGGACCGGGCTGGATGTTGGGTTGAGGTGGTGGGTCTTGTTGGCGATGGCGTCTATATATGTGGTTAGTTATGATTCTCTCTCTCTCTCTCTCTCTCTGTGTGTGTGTGAGGGTCTCTGCATCTAGACTTTGGACTGACATAATTTGGGAGCAGGCGTTGGTGGCACTGGAGGGATGTGTTGAGGCTCTTTGAGGATGGCATTGGCGTAGCCTCTCCTCTGTTGTTGTCGTTGTTGTTGTGTCCTGCTCTGACGAAGAATTGTCTTCAGGCAGCCAAGTGGCCGCCTTAATGATATTGCGCTCATAATGTGTGTGTAGCTGTGCTGGTCTTGCGACCCGCGATGGGATGTGGACCAAAGAAGTGCTATGATCAAAGTCGATGCTGCAAGCTCAAATTCTTGGTGGTGGTTGAGTGATGTCGAGCAGGGGCTGTCGGATTGGCAAGTCATGATTGGTTCATTTCCCTTACCGGACTGAGGCGCCCCCACCTGCGGCAGAACAGCTTGCTCTTCCCGGCAGGCACTTTGCACCTGCAACTTTTTGAGTCCACTGCGTGATTGGAGTCGACGAGCTTCTTCCCTTTCCACGACCTGGTCTGCAGTTCAACCACGCTCACACAGCAGGCATGTCAATTCATACAATACGGCCGGCCCTCAAGGCTGGCCGCTGTCTGGTGGACGCGTCCATAAGGCCAACAGCACCTGCACAGGCAAGATGTTTCTCCGCCACAGCAGCCCAAGGTGAGCAGAGCAAAGAAAAAAAGAGCAGTTCTTCTTCCTCCTCATCCCTCAGACGACAACCCTGATATATAGAAATAGAATAAAAATATACTGATACAAAAGTGGGGCGACAGGCAGCATAATAACCTTTAGCAGATCCTCCAACGAGGACCTCGACAAGATCCTCAAGGAGCTCACCCACAAGATCATCCTGCCCTCGTACCTCTCCGTCCCGCAGCGCAAGAAGCTCTTCCGCTCGCGCTGGAAACACAGGCTGGAGCAGGACCCCATCGAGATCGAGCTCGACGACCAGCGCATCCGCCTGCGCCACATCGACTCGGCCGGCGGCGCCGTGCCCCCCGCCCGCCGCATGCTGTTCCAGGCCATGGACAACATGCGCACCACCGAAGACTGGCAGAAGCTACCCGGCCTGCTCGAGGCCCTCTGGTTCAACGCGAACCGTAGATTCCTGCCGTCGGACTGGCCCAAGATCGTGAGGAAGGCCGGACAGACAGGGCACCTGGGCCCTGTGTTCGAGGCCATGAAGAACCCGGGCCGCACAGGCCTGAAGCTGGACTCGTCGGAGACGGTGCAGGAGGTCATGACCGCCGTGGTCTGGCAGGCTGCGAGCGAGGGGTGGACGGCCGGGGCGACCGAGAGGGCGTACAGGAATACGGAGAGGGTGATACAGTTCCTGGCGCAGGAAGACCACCAGCTGCAGGGGCAGGCGAAGACGGCGTTCGAGAAGACGGACAGGTTCCCGCTGCGAAAAGACCCTCAGGTCCTGGCGACGCCTCTGTTGCTGGCGGCCGCGATGGTGGTCAAGCATGGCAAGGACGGGGAGTACATGAAGAGGCTGCGCATCTACGCGCAGGTTATATTGGAGCAGTGGCCTGAGAGCAAGGGCCTCCTGGAGCTGCATCCGCATGAGGCGTACGTCGACCCCGAGGGCATGGCGTACCTGATGCAGAAGAACAGATTCTTGACGGTCGCTGCACCGATCCTGAGGGGGTTCGACCTGGCTATCGAGGCCCTGGGCGCCGACGAGATGGGACAGAAGCTCAAGTCACGGAGAGACGCAGTGAGCGCAGAGGTACATGACGCCCTTGCGGCGGATGAGACCAAGGGCAAGCGGGGCGCGGCCATGTACGAGAAGTGTTTTGCTGAGCCTCAGGTCCCAAAGACAAAGAAGGCAGCAGCGGCAACAGCGGCAGAAGCAGCAGCAGCATAATAAGTTGCCATGAAAATTCCATGTGCTGCTATGCTATGATTGCAGTTTTTTCAATTGTAATTTTTATTATCATCGCCTGCTCTTTTATCATGGCAGGACAATGTACCTGTGCAGGCTCTCCGGTATGGCGTCAATGAGCTTCTTCTCGGTCAGCCACTTGCGCGAGAACAGGCGGTCGGCATATCTATACGCGCCGTCACACAGCATGGTGACGACCGTGTGTCCCGGCCCCATCCTCTCGGCGACCTCCTTGGCCGCGACGACATTGAGCGTGGAGCTGGCGCCCAGGTACAGGCCCTCCTCGTCCAGACACCTGTACACCATCTCGATGGTCTTCTCGTCCGAGATGTGCAGCGAGTCATCCACCAGGTCGAGATCAGGCTTCAGGTTGTCCGTGATGCGGCCCTGCCCGATGCCCTCGGTGATGCTCGACCCCGTCCTGTCGATCAGCTTGCCGCCGGACTGCACATACGAGTGCAGCACGCTGCCCGGCGGGTCCGCAAGAAAGGACTTGACCCGCCCGCCGCTGATCTCCTTCAGGTACCTCGTGGTGCCCGCCAGCGTGCCGGCGGTGCCCGTGGCGCAGGTAAAGGCATCGACCTTCCCCTTTGTCTGCGCCCAGATCTCGGGGCCCGTGGTCTCGATGTGCGCCTGCCTGTTGGCCGTGTTGTCGAACTGGTTTGTCCACACGGCGTTGCCCGTGCCCAGGCGCTCGGCGTGCCGGCGCGCCTGGTGGTTGTAGTTCTCCGGGTTGTCAAAGGCCACGGCGGGGACGGGGTACACCTCGGCGCCCAGGAGCCGCAGCAGGTCGATCTTGCCCTGTGACTGCGTGTTGGGCATGTAGATGACCAGCTTGTAGCCCAGCGACCTGCACACGTGCGCCAGGCCGATGCCCGTGTTGCCTGCTGTGCCCTCCACCACGGTGCCGCCCGGGTTCAGTAGCCCCTTTCGCTCGGCGTCGCGGACCACGTAGAGCGCCGCGCGGTCCTTGACGCTGCCGCCTGGGTTCATGAACTCGGCCTTGCCTAGGACCTCACAGCCGGTCTGCTCGGAGATGGTGTTGAGACGGATGAGGGGGGTGTTGCCGATGGCTGGAGTCAAGAGAAAGAAGCCGTCAAAGTCAGTGTGGTTTTTTTTTCTCTCTTTCTTTTTTTCCCTCTCTTTACCATTTCCATACACATTGCGGAGTAGTAGGTGTTGGTCTAGAGGACCCTCTTGCTTACCTCCTGTCAGGCCTCTTGCGATGCCTTGCGCCTGGGCGATGCCCATATAGGGCGTCTCGGCCATGCGGCGTGCGCTGCTCGCGAACGAGCGCACCGTCTGGCGTATCATCTTGACGGCTTGTTTGTTGGAGGAGGACGGCTCCAACTATGTCGCGCCCTTTTCTTCTTCTTTTTTTCGTCGGTCACGGCTCTCCGTAGGAAGGGGTGGGTGGTGTGTTTATCGTTGGAGGAAAATGTTTCTTCTTTTGAGGGTATTTGCGATCAAGAGCGACCGCGTGGGGCCGAAAGCGGCGCCGGATCACATCACCAACAGCCGATGTAAATACTTACTTACTATGTACACTACAGTACTTGGGTACCCTGGCAAGCCTGGACACTGCATTTGCAAAGCAGGCGGTATTACTAATCAACTCATTTCTCGACTTCGTTTCTTGCTTCAATTCAGTCAACTCATTAATCCCTTGTCTCAACTTTTTCCTCTCTACCTTTGCTTCTCTGTGCATCTTCTTGCTGCCAAATCGGATGCCTTTCTGCAAATCGAAATGCATGCTTGGCCAGACCAAGATTCTCTTGTTCTACTTGGCACAGTTCACAAAATGGCCTTGTCCTCGTTTCCATTCTTTGGCGGGCCAGTCTGGCTCAGTCACAATGTGCTTTGTCCCATTGAACAATCGTGGACCTCTTTTTCAAAAGCAAATGGCTATAAATATGTCACATTGTCAATGTCCTATGCGATCAAAGACAGAGAAGACCCCTTTTCCCAAACGTTAAATAGAGACTTGGTTCCTCGTCCTCTCCAGTCTCCGTCTCACGATGGCGCTTCTCTTCAATCACATTCCCACAGCCTCACCCGGACCCAATCCCAAACAACACTCAAACAGCACACGATCCAAAGAAGAATAAATAATAATGTCAAGGAATAATCTCGAAGAGTCCACGCTTCCTGGATCTCTCTTTCAGTGGCGAGATGAGCATGGCAACCTGAGGCCACTTGACTCCGGGTACCACGTTCTGCCCAGAAACATCTCCGAGTATATCACCTACCCACACCACTGGCCCGGCAGGACCGCACCAACAGTTGAGGGAATTTTGCCCAAGGAGTCTCGTTCAATGCACTGCAGGATCTGTCGCCAGCGTGATGACGCCTGCCCCGGACAACCCTGCGTCGACAAGTTTCGCCGCATCGTCAGCACCCCCGCCGAGGACATGGTCGAGATCCGTGACGCCGGAATCATGGGAATGGGTGCCTTTGCCAAGGTGCCCATTCCTAAAGGCACGCCGCTGGGTGAGTATCTTGGTGAGTTGCTTCCCACGAGTAGGCACCTGGAGAACGATCTCTTCAGCTTCAGCTTCACCAAACGGGTTCATTGCACAGCGATGCAGTTTGGCAATTGGACGGTAAGTATTGATTGATACCCCTCCCCCTCCCCCCTCCCCAAACGAAGCACTTCTTGCTGTCCCTTCTCTCACTTATGCATATCGGTAATTTATCTGTCCGTCCCTGGCACTCCCACCAGGGGGGGGGTTCAAGGCGTGGAAAGCTTTTACCTCGTATTTCTCAGTACTCTGCGATACAATGCTAACTTCGTGTTCAACTCGGGACAGCGCTTCATGAATCATCACTGCAGGCCAAACGTGTCTAGCCGATATACGATGTACGGCCGTCGTTATAACGTAGTCTTGTTCCGTGCTGGGCGTGATATTGCTGCAGGTGAGCAGTTGTTTATATCATACGGCTATTACTATTTCACAGACGCAAAAACGATGTGCCTCTGCGATGCACGAAAGCATGCACACTATCCTCCTAAGCAAATTTCTACCAGGGGGAACATTGGAGATGAACATGCCTGGACTAGGCCGCATCAGAAGCAGCCGCTGCCGCCGCCGCAGAGGGACGAGCAAGAGGAGGAGCCGGAGAAGGAAGAGGAACAAGAACAAGAAGGCGAAGAGGGAGAGGGCGAGGTGTTGCAGCACTCGGTTCACTTTTCCCAGTGGACGCAGACCGAGACACAGCATCTACAAGACCGTGACAAAACGCCTGCAGTCGAGGAACAGGCGGTCGGAATTTCCAAGTCATCCTCCAACGCCTCCCCCGAGTGCCCCGCAAAGACCTCGCCCAAGACTTTGCCCAAGTCCTCGTCCAAGACCGCCCGCAAGTCCTCCTCCAAGACTAACAAATCCTCCTCCAGCTTGCAGGCGGTCAAAAGGAAAGAGGTGGCCCCTCCCAGGCACCATATGACGCTACGATCGCACAAGACGGGCGGCGTCAGGAAGCAGTACCATAAGTACTACAACAGCCGCCTGGCCTATTCCGAAAAGGTAGGTGCTTACCTGATGTAAGTGAGCTTTCTTATCATCACGGTTCTGGTCTTGAAACATCCTGCATGAAGGACAGCTCTGTCTCCGTTGTACGAGAGAGAGAGAGAGAGACGAGGAGCTTGCACTCCCTCCACCCCTTCTTCTTCTTGGCGTTTTTTTTTTTTTTTTTTTTGTTCTTCTTTTGTTGTGAAAAATGGGGCATATTTAACCCTAACCCTCTCATTTGATCCATCTATAGAGCATCTGAGAGCTTGGTACGGTCACTTAGAAGATCTTCCTTCTGTTTTAGATAGATTCAATCTCAACACTCTTTTTGCCGCTTCCACGTGCTCAGTCCATCCGTTTCTTCTTATTTGTTCCTCTTTCTCTTCTCAGCATTGAAATGATCGTAAGTGATCATTATGCCTTCCTACGTCTTAGATTCCTTGGTACGCTTGAGAGCGATAGTCCACTGCCCATTGCAATAGAATTAAAGGTCATTCTGAGTAAATTCTCAAGACTGTATTTGTGGTCCGCCTCAACCATGCTGAACGTCTGTAATCTTCATGACCCTCTACAGCTACCTCAAAATTTATAGAATCAACAAAGGAGCTTCCAAAGCCTAGGGGCAGGGCTCTAATGGTAATGCTTGGTCCTCAATGAGGCTACTCACGCTCTTGCATATCGGATTTATCTGCTAAATACCTACAAATAATTATCATAATACAGCCTGGAAAATCAGGTCAGAGCAAAAGAGGGCATTTTCGACAAGCCGAGGCTGCGAATCCCTGCATCCATTGCTGTAACGGTGGGCGCGCAGTGGCCTGGAGTGGAGATGCCTCGGTCGGCCCTCTCGCCTTGTTCCCCAAAAATCTTTCAAGGTATCTTGTCTTTTTGAGAAAATCTGCGCAGGATCACCTTATTCCTTCCCTCCCTCCCCTTTTCATCCTGACACATCAGACAATTGTTCTAGTCTGAGCAATACTTCCGAGGTCGTGTTCATGGAGTAGGGATCCAGGGGATTTTTCTGTAAGTGACCTGCCTTGAAGGGGCGCGCGCTTGAACCGGGGGTTCCTCGCGGGAAGGGACATCTCTAGTACTTAGTAGCGCTCGCGTCCCGTAACCCCACTATTTGACTAGCTACAGCACTTAAAGTAGTGACTGACTACAGTGACTTTGAGTACCCTAACAGTATCTCTCTGATCAGGTCTTCCTTCCACTTACGTAGTACATATAAGAAGCACAGCAGTTGCCCCGCTTCCTCAACAGGTTGCCCTTCTTGTTTGATCCTCGTCCTTTTCCTCCTCCTTCTCCTCCTTATCATCATCAACCACCAGGTCTTGATCATCCTTCTTCGCCCACACCATGCCCGTCGACAAGCTCAAGCCAAATGACCCGCGGGTCCAGTCCGCCACGGCCAACCTGCGCGGGAGGACTTACCACTACCTCCACGGCAAGCCCTCGGGCACCATCAAGGGCACCGTCCTGCTCGTCCACGGCTGGCCCGACCTCTCCTTTGGGTGGCGCTACCAGGTGCCCCTGCTGCTCTCGCTCGGCCTCGAGGTGCTCGTGCCCGACTGTCTCGGCTACGGCGGCACCGACGCACCCCAGGACGTGGCCCTGTACAGCCTCAAGTCGGTCTCTGACGACCTGGCCGAGCTCGTGCGGCAGGTCTGCGGGCCCGACGGCCAGATCATCCTCGGCGGCCACGACTGGGGCGGCATGCTGGTCTGGCGGTTCGCGCTGTGGCACCCAGAGCTTCTCAGGGGCGTCTTCAGCATCTGCACCCCCTACGTGCCCCCCTCGCCCGTCTTCATCGACATCCCGGGCCTGATCGAGAGGCTGCCCAACTTTTCGTACCAGGCGCAGCTCGCCGGGCCCGACGTGGAGCGCGAGATCGGCAGCGACCCGGACAAGATCCGCGGCTGGCTCAAGGGCATGTACGGTGCGCAGGGCCCCGCGGGCGAGCGCGTCTTCTCGGTGGACAAGGGCGTCTACTTTGAGAACATCGACAAGATGGGCGACTGTCCACTGCTGAGCGCCGAGGAGGTCGACTTCTACGTGCAGCAGTACGCGAGGAACGGCGTCCGGGGCCCGCTGAACTGGTACCGCACGCGCAAGGTCAACCACGAGGAGGAGCTCGTGCTGCTCAGGGACGGGCAGCAGCCCAAGATCAAGACCCCGTCCCTGATGGTCACCGCGGCCCAGGACGCCGCGCTGCTGCCGGCCATGGCGGCGGGGATGGACCCTTTCTTTGAGAACCTGACCAAGGGCGCAGTCGACGGGACCCACTGGGCGCTGTGGGCGCCGTGGGCGGAGCAGACGAATGCGCAAATTGAGAAGTTTGTTCAGGGTCTGCTGAGTGGTTCGGCCAAGGCGTCGATCTGAGAATGATATTCTCCCCCTCCCGTAGGGAAGAGGGTAAAATTTCATACTCAAGTCCTGCCTGTACTTGTCACCAAGGGGATTTGGGGCAGGAGACTTGGTCAATCAAAAACCCAAGTAGAGGTAGCCATCTCCACTACCATCATCAATATGAAGTTGTCATCGTCAGACCATGGATTCAGAGTTTGTATATACTATATACTCTCCTCTAGTGCTTACGTCAAACCTGCCTTTCCTGCATATGCACCTTGCAGATTCATCATGAATGGTAATCCTATCTTATCCATCACTATGAGACGTCTTCTTTCTTGTTACAAGAACCCATAGAGAACTCTCAACATTGTATCTCTCTGTATATTGACTAGTATACCTTGAATCCTCCTCCCCTCTCTTGTAGAGATCATTATCAAAAATTGCACCATGGCCAATGCTGAGACTCTGCAAGTAAAGGACTGGAACCATTTGTTTTCTCTCCCATGCCCCCCCCCCAAGCCCTTGTATGAGTCCTGCTCACTTCAGGGAGAACTTTTGTCCAGAGATCTGTGGAGCCTTTCCAGTTGCCTTCTTGTTCGGCTTGCCACACATTGCACAGACTGCCCCCACAACATCATCAGCTCTCACTTCCTTCGACTCTCTTTCAAACACCTAGACAGGGGTTTTCCCAGAGGCTGCTATTATTCTTATTATTATTATTATTATTACTTACGATCTGCTTGGTATGCACACTTGTGGCAATAACTGTGCCCCTGTGTGATCTTGGTTTTGCACTTGGTACAGGAGCTTGCATGAGAGCCTGGTCAGTCCTGTGGCCCTGCAGCAATGACTGGTCTTGTGTGGGTGTGTTGTTCTGTCACTCACCTGGAGTATTGAGCATATGGGTTCTTGGCATTCTTTGACAACAGCTTGCTCTATATCCCATAATAGTCATCAGTCAGTCCAGCTTCCCCTGTTCATGGGCGGCTCCTCCCTCGCTGTGGGCTTCTTCATTACCTTTCCAACACCTGACTGGCCCTGTACTGCTGACTTGGATGATGATGATGATGATGATGCTGCTGCTGCTGCT
Source organism: Cryphonectria radicalis (assembly GCA_014849355.1). Lineage (NCBI taxonomy): Eukaryota > Fungi > Ascomycota > Sordariomycetes > Diaporthales > Cryphonectriaceae > Cryphonectria > Cryphonectria radicalis. The sequence continues at coordinate 215,679 of JACWQW010000022.1, forward strand.
GCTGCTGCGGGAGATCCATGATACATTTCACTCTTCTTCTTCACCCCTGGAGTGGCGAGGGTCGTCCCCTTGGCCAGTTTCTGGCATTTTGCGCACACCATGATGTGTATACACACAAGGCAAAAAAAAAAAAAAAGGAATAATACTTGATTCTGTCAAGTTGAATCAGTGTGTGTCCTGAACCTCAGTTTCTGGTGCGAAGAAGGCTGAAGTGAAGGCAGGGTGGTCACAGAAGGGGTGGTGGTGGGCGGCTTTTTCCTCTCTTTGAAAGGTTGAAGGTGCTGACGTGAAATGGCACTTAGCTCCAGGCACTAAACAGGGGAGGGAGTCGGGTTCCTCTGCTGACCGCTGCTGCCCGGTGTACTGTATGCACAGCAGTCAATGAGTGGGTCTCTGTAGGCCATGTTCATTGGCCAAACAAGGGTTGGAACTTTCACTTCCACCTTGTCCCTTCTTTTTACTTGACTATTAAACAAACAAACATTCATTCATTCCCTTTCTCTCTTTTACTCACCCTCTGTTTCTCTCTCTCTCTCTCTCTCTCTCTCTCTCTTATGTTTTTATTTTTATTCTTTTTGGTCAGCAACTTGACCTATTACAATTTAATGTTGATAATATTCATTCAATAATTAGCTTTCGTCCAATTCCTGACAATTGTCCCTTCTGGGATTCACATCTTATTGTATTGTTCTCTCCTAGGTTTGTACTATATAATCTTACAGGTAGACTTTTTCAAAATTACAGCCATAATGTCTCAAGACAACTCGGCCTGATGGATTCTCTATGCCGGCTGATTACTTACTTAAATACACAGCCCAACTCAATCACTACAGAGCTACTACCAACGGCTTTCCAGAATTCCAGAGCAGCCTCTTCAAACAGGACAATCAGTCTGATCCAGCTGAAAGTAGTAACATATAACCAGCTAGGCAGTGGGAGACTTACTTCTCACTCACTCACACACACACACACACACACACACACACTCTCTCTCTCTCTCTCTCTCTCTCTCTCTTCCTCACTCATACAACATCGCCATCATGGCTTCCGTAACTGGAGAAAATGTCTCTGTTGTCTCTTCAGAGTTTGCCATTGCATTTGACATCGATGGCGTCCTGGTCAGAGGCAAACAGCCAATCCCCAGTGTTGAACCCGCCCTTGACATGCTACGGATCCACTCGGTTCCGTTCATCCTGCTCACCAACGGCGGCGGTCTTACTGAACTCGATCATGCGGAGCGGGTGTCTACACGTGTCAGCGTGTCCATTCGCGAGGACCAGTTCGTCAAGTCTCACACCCCTTTCAAGCAGTTTGTCGACCAGTACCAGGCCAAGTATGTTCTGGTCCTTGGTGGCCATGGCGACCAGATCAGGGATGTGGCTGTGGCCTACGGATTTGACCTGAACTATGTCATCACCAGCAGCGATCTGGTCAAGCACTTCCCCAGCATCCACCCGTTTCCAGAGATGACCCAGCAGTCTCATTCCCTGCACGGTAAGCCCAACGACAAATTTTCAGATGATCCCCTCCTCTCGGCCATCTTTGTGTTCTCGTCTCCTAGAGACTGGTGCCTTGACCTGCAGCTGTGTTTGGACCTCCTCCTGTCCGAGGGCGGCCGCCTGGGCACCCGGTCCATCAAGAACGGTAACACGGCTCTGGACAATGCAGGCTACCAGCAAGACGGACAGCCCGCCTTGTACTTCTGCAACCCCGACCTCGAGTGGGCCACCAGCCACTCCCAGCCCCGTCTGGCCCAGGGCGCCTTCCGTGCTGCGCTAGAGGGCCTCTGGTCGGGAATCACCCAGGGCAGAGCCCAGCTACAGGTCTGGACCTGCGGCAAGCCCACAGAGACCACCTACGAGTACGCCGAGGCCGCGATCCAGCGCTCCCACGCCAGGCTCCGACCCCAGGCGGCCACAGGGGTGCGAACAGTCTACATGGTCGGTGACAACCCCGAGAGCGACATCCAGGGGGCCCTGCTGGCGCCAACAAGGCCCACGGCACCCACCCTGAGTGGCGCAGCGTGCTGGTCAAGTCTGGAGTTTACAAGGCTGATTCCCCGCCTAGGTTCGAGCCTACTGTGATCAGGGAGGATGTCTGGGAGGCTGTTCGCTGGGTGATCCAGCAGGAGCGAGGCCTGGACATTGGTCCTTTGTTGAAAAAGCCAGGTGTTGGGCCTCCTCACTGAGGAGAAAAGCCCTTTTCTTGGGTAAGTATCAAGTGCCAATTTCGGAATAGGGGCCGAGACACACACACACACACACACATACACAGAATGTGGTGTGGCAGTTGAACATCTTGACCTTACCACCCTTTGAAGTCTTGATGAAACAGTCTCCCCCTACCTTCTAGAGAGACCTGAAGAAGTCCTTCCCAGAGATGTAGCACTAATCACCCCGAGTGTGCGATTTGCGCAGACTGATTGCAGAGATTTGGATCCCCATCACACAATACATGATAATATGACAACCTGTCCCTTTTTACACTGTTAGGAGAATGATGAGCGATAACGTGGATTAAGTAAGTACTTACCTAAAAATTGCAACTTCACTCCTTTCTCAGTGCTTATCTTTCCAATGTCGTGTTGTGCGAATCCTGTCCAAGTTATACAGACCATATCATTTCCAGGTTGCACTGGGGATGACCATTCTTTTAGTGTCGCATACTTGTAATCTAATAATGTACTTTGAAATTATTCAGACTCAGTTACATTCTCAACCTTGTCGTTCTGTGCCAGCTTGTTGCATTGACCTATTTCTGAAGAAGAAGAAAAGAGAGGAAAAAAACAAGATCCTAAATGGAATAGTTTTGCTCTTTCCGGTCTATGCTTCTTTTACTTTTTTTTTTTTGGTACTTTTTATACTTTTTGTTCTTTCTCTATCCCTTGTTGCATGTACTTTTCCTTTTCCTTTCTTTTTTAATTAAGAAAAAAACTCTTTACCTACTTACATCTTTCATCTTTTCTCTGCTACACTCTTCCATTCCCATTTGTTAGCCTGTAGACAAACTGTCAGCCATAGCCACGAGTTCTTATATGGTTACTTATATGCAAGTGGGGGTTTCAATGACGACTTATAGACTACAGACCGTTTTAGTATAATACTTGGTGTGGCGGGTGGGAGCAGGCTAGTATCATAATATCTTGCGGTGCCTCTAACCAAGTCCGTGAACCACCAGACAATGCTTATTGGCGACGACGCAGCCGGACAGGACAGGAATGATTAGCGTGACGCACCCGAGATACCAAGGGATGTCTACGTCCTTAATAAGGGTCTCGTTCCAGTCTGTGACGTTACCGTGCATGCCCATTGCCCTTGCAGGCATTTAATTCCTGTGAGAATACTTACCAAGCAGAGTTTCTTGATCCGAGGACGGGCGTAAGAATGGGAGCGTTCGGTGCTGTCTACAAATGTTTATTTATCACGATCCACAACATGACAACGACATGACAACTATTGGCTCCCACTTCTTCTTCTGTTGATCTTTTGTGTCGATTCTCCAGCCTAAGGTTATCATAAGTTCTTTCTCTTCAAGAACTTCCGAGGCTTCCAGCACTTGATCCCCGCCCTCCTTGGACAGTTGTCTTCCTCTGGGCCGTCATTACTTAATACCATAATTACCGCACAGCATCACATCACACCCTCCACCCCCCCCCCCACACACATAAAATGCTCTCATGTCGAGGATGTAACGACGACCCGAGATGTCTCTAAGTCGGCGTCGCCTTCGACGATCGCTCTTCACCCTTCGGCTCCTCTTCTCAGCCGCAGTCGTGCTCGTGCTCCTGTACACGACACTGGCTCACGATAACCCCATCAGGCAGTCCCTGCAGTTCAACACCCAAAAGGCAGGACGATTCATCACCGCACCGCTGAGGAATGACCGCTGGCTATACGAGGAACCACGATTCCCTCTGGACTGGGCGACCGACGTGGCCATCATCTTGAAGACGGGCTATGGGACACGGGAGAGGGCCCTCGCGTGGCTAGAGGCGCTGCCGATCGGCATCAGCCTGGACAATGTGTTGGTCGTGGGGGACTTTACGGCGGAGATGACCGTGGGGCATGATCCGCCGGTGGGGTTCAGAATTCACGATGTCGTGTCTGACGCCCTGCAGAGCAGCGACAGTGTGCCGTTGAAGGAGGACATGCGCCCTGCTCGCGCCGAAAAGTACAGGTTACTCGGGGCTACTATTGCTGCGGGGGAGGGTGCGCTAGCCAGGAATCTCTCGCGGTCTTTTGGTTGGGAGCTGGACGCCATGAAGGTAATGATAACTACGCAGCCGACACCAACACACTCGAGTTTCCTGTGATCTCCTTTTCTTCTGTGTATCTGACCCCACTGAGTATCAGTTCATTCCGGCTCTCGACCTCGCCTATCGGACCATGCCGCACAGCAAGTGGTTCATCATGGTAGACGACGACACCTACCTGATCCAGCCGTCACTCAGCCTCGTCCTGGGCCACTTCGACCCGTCCACCCCTTGCTATCTGGGCAACGCCGTAGGAGACTATCGACAGCGCTTCGCCCACGGCGGCTCCTCTATCGCCCTGTCCCGCGCCGCACTCCAGGTCCTCTTCTCCCAGGCCAACAGCCACCGCGCAGCAGAAGCCCGCCGCGCCTCGCTGACCGAAGTCTGGGGCGACCGCCTCCTCGCTAGGACCCTGCAGAACGCGGTGGGGATCCGCATCGACGAAGGGAGCAGCCGGTTCTTCAACGGCGAGCAGCCGTGGGCGTCGCGGCTGCGGGGGGACAGGTTCTGCGTGCCCGTGGCGACGTTCCACAGGCTCTCGGCCGAGGAGATGGGGGATGTCGGGCGGGTGTTTCGCGTGGCGGCGGATCCGGTGCTGTGGGTGGACCTGTGGGATCTGTATGGGGCGCCGCCGTTTGCGTCGTTTGCGAAGAGGCCGCTGCGGAAGGGGTGGGACCATGTGGGCAGGCTGGATGAGCATACCACCACGGTGAGGGGCGTGAGGACGGCGGTTGGGTGTTCGCGGCTTTGTGAGGGCCGTCGTGGGTGTCTGGCGTGGACGTGGGAAGAGGAGGACGGCTTTTGTCACATGAGTCCCTGGATTACGGTGGGGAATGAGGTCAAAGGCAGAGTGTCTGGATTGCATCTTGACCGCGTGAGGAAATTGAGTGATGAATGTGGATAGTATTGGTGGTGCCGGCGTGTATGAGACTGAGATTGTGGAAGCTGGAGTTGGAGAGAGGAATCTGGATTGTTTGATACGTGCGAATAGGTGCAGTCTAATACCCTTGTGGTGATGAGAAATCAGCCTTCTTTCTTTTCTTCTTCTCCTTGGGAATTATCATCGAGGTTTATCGGTGTTATTTCACAACGGTATGTACAGGTACCAGAGCCCAGAACATGTGATGATGAATTGATATTCCAGTATGCTCATAGATTGTTGACCTCATTACCAATGGCCTTGCCCACCTCCCTTCTCATATCCTTCATAGAGTAAGTAATCTTCCTATAACTTCCAGCGAATCCCTTTGCTCATTAATGAATCAACAGCGTGATCATAATTCTGGCGCTCCTCTCCACGCCAGAAAGTGGAAGGGATTTTGCGACTTACAATTCTGTCATTGTACAACTCATTCTTTTCTTCTTACCCCCCCCCCACCCTCTTTACCCCATCCTTCTTAATTCATCTACATTTTAAACATTATTTACTTGTTGTTCTTGTCTCGTAGACTCACGTTCTGCCACTTGGAGGTATGAATTGAGAGGAGTGCTAGGAATCCAAGATTGAACAAGACAAGACGCTACAATGGTTTTTTGGTACGTGCGAGACAAATCTAGAAAGTCACATGGTCCATGAACATTGAGTAGAACGAGAAAATGCGCAGTTGAGTGTTGGAAGCCGGTCGGGAATGTCAATTCTTCTAGCACCACCATTTTCTGTCGGTCAGCTGCACATGTGGCGAACGTTCTACGGGTTGCGCGACGCATTCTTTTGACTCGCGAGCCTGCGCAATGACTTCATCATTCATTGCTCTCCTCAATATCAGTTACACCATATAGGAGCGAGCTGTATAGAACTGCCTAGTTCAGATTTACACTCTCGGGTATACAAATCAGTATCGGGCTCGTAGTCTTTTGAGAACCCCGGGGCCGGATTTAAACGCTGAAGGTCGGGTAATATTACAACTCTTGCCGATGTTCCATGCATCAATCCTACATCTGGACCAGTCAGTCTGCTTGCAGCCTCGTATATAGCATCGAGTATCTGGTTCAGGAAGCTGCTCGAGCCGAACAGCCGATATTCAACATGCACCTACCAACTTGGAATGGGGAGACCATACAGACTGGGAAGGTCTCATAATAAACAACCAATACACTCTTCTTTTCCACCTAGACTCTTTCATCGATCGATCGATCGGCATACTTACTATTTACAATTTGCGGAAATCTGTAGAATTATTTATAGCTGAGATGTCCGCCAAGATATGTCCTGCATTTCTATCGTCTTGCTCTGTAGTTCGTTCTCGATCTCCTTGCCCACATACAACATTCTTTCTTTGAAAATCGTTTCACCCTCCAGTCCAGCTCTTGTTCCAAGTTAACCGCCAAGATGAGATTCACCGCCGTCGCCAGTGGCCTGCTCCTCGCTGGCAGCGCTATTGCTGCGCCAGCCACTCGATCCGAGAAGATGGCCAAGAGCCGGGCTGCCCGCCGCCACTCGAACCCAATGAAGAAGATCGATGCCCCGGCTGACCAGGCCACCAACGACACAATGGCCTCGTACTCTTCCAACTGGTCCGGTGCCGTTCTTGTTGGAACCGGGTACACTGGTGTGACTGCCCAGTTCACTGTGCCAACTCCCTCCTCCACTGGATCTGGTGCTGCCTGGGTTGGTATCGATGGAGACACATGCTGTACGTAAAATCCTTTGTTCTTCTCTTGTCCCAACTTCCCATATATATATATATATATATATATCCTAACGATGTCAAACAGCCACCTCGATCCTCCAGACTGGTGTCTCATGGACCAAGTCTGCCCTCACCACCACTTACGACGCCTGGTATGAGTGGTACCCCCATGCCTCCATCGACTTCACCGGCATCACCATCTCGGCAGGAGACTCGATCCAGGCCACCGTTGAGGCGACCAGCCTGAGGGCCGGAACCGCCGTCATCGAGAACCTGACCACCGGCGACTCCGTCACGCACACCTTCTCCGTCGAGACGGCCGAGCTGTGCGAGTACAATGCCGAGTGGATCGTTGAGGACTTTGAGGAGGGCGGCTCCCTCGTCACCTTCGCCGACTACGGCTCCGTCGAGTTCACCGGTGCCGAGGCTACCCAGGACGGCGACACTGTCGACACCACTGGTGCTACCATCATCGATATGCGCTCCGGTCTCCTGGCCAGCGTTGAGTCCACCTGCACTGCGTCTGGCAGCACCGTCTCTTGCACCTACGGCTAAAGAGGGTCCCCTCTTTCTCTGTCCCTCTTGATACATTTGTTGCGGAAACAAATGGGCGCGTAACGTTGACACGAAATACGCAGAGAGCTCTGTGGGATGAAAAATCTTCACTTCTGTATGTTGGCGATAATTTAACGTGGCGATGTATTTAAGTTATCTTTGAGATAGACATATTTTAGATAACTATGAAATTCGACACTATAAACACAGTTCGAGATGTTTTTCAGTCCATGTCCATAAGTATATGGCCTCAAGACAGTTGGACCCAGGACTGATCATCCTTGGATCAAGGCAGAGAGCCTTTCGATAGTAATCTGGGCACAGTCCGGACACAAGCAGGATTTCTTTTGTTCAAGATTCCCATCTGGTCAGCCAAAGAAATGACTTGCCCCTGTTTTGAACTATTTTTTCCTCTTGGACCGGTCCTTGTTCGATAGACGGGCCTTTGCCGCGTTCGCTTTGCGTCTTGCTGCCCTCAATGTCGAGTATTCGTGTTGATCCTCCTCAACACCCCCTTCGCTTCTGCGAGCTTGCTCATGCTGCATCCGTTGCTCATGCTGCATCTGTTGCTGATGCTGCACCCATTGCTGCTGCTGCATCCATTGCTGCTGCTGCGGCCATGGCTCTTGCTGTGGCCGCCGCTCTTGCTGTATCAATGGCTCCTGCTGTGCCCACTGCCCCTGCTGTGACCGTCGATCTTGCTGTCCCCATGGCCCTTGTTGTGGCCATTGCTCTTGCTGTGGCCGTTGTTCTTGCTGTGGCAGTTGTTCTTGCTGTGGCAGTTGTTCTTGCTGTGGCTGTTGTCCTTGTTGTGCCCGTCGTTTCCGTTGTGCCAGCAGTTCCCTCGCTTGAGCAGCCTCTTCGTCCATCACTTCCTGCTCCTTCTTCTCAAACTCCTGAACCACGAGTGTGTTAGCAACTGCGCTGCGACATAACTCCATTTGAGAACGGCCAATAAGATTTCTCTCACCTCCAGATTTTGAACAAAACCTGGATACGCCAATACTGGTTCTGGCACTTCAAATCCTTTGTATAGTCTACCTTGGAATGCCTCCCATGTGTCCTGTCCCAGAAGTACCCTGGTGAGTGGTGAGTCACCATCCTTAGGCACAACAAAAAAACGAACAGTCCAGGAAGGACCACCAGGACTGGTCCCGGTCACCTCGACAGCCTCTTTGCAGACGCTCTCCCCCCGGTCCCAGGAAATGACTACGGGTGTCTCAAGTCGCTTCCCGTGAAAGCTATAAAAGCGGGCTATACCCTCTGGCATGGCGTTGACATGGGAATCCTTACGAGAGGACTTGCAGCGAAGCTTTGTATCATTGTGCACCGGAAGGTAGTCGGTGTCGGTGTCGGAGCTTTCGGAATCCGACAGGAAGTGCATCCATCCTGTGAACGTCTTTGGCGTCCTCTCTCTCGCCTCTTGCTCTTCCTGGTTGCGAGAAAATTGTCAATTTGTTGGTCGTCCTAGGTGATCAAGGGCTGGAGGTGTCTCATCACCATTACTGACCTGCAAAAGAGCGATAATCTCTTCTGTCCGGTTGTCTGTAGGAGGTCGCGACCCTCGTATAGCAGTACCTGAGGCGACGAGATTCCTTCTGTAATTTAATTCATTTATAGCCCCATTAATTTCTTCATTGCTATAATCATCCAGCCTTTTGGCTGGCCATATTCTCTCTATCATTTTGTCCGTGCGGAGTGTTAACGTGCGGGAAATTAATCAATGAGAATAGTACTGGAAGGACGAAACAAAAGCTAATAGTGTCAGACAACAAGCCAAGCCAGCGTCCTGACTTTGGGGGTACTCATCATCGTTGGTTTTGTTGGCACAATGGAAGGCTTGACCACTTTGCTAAGTGGCTTCCAGTGCAGAAGGAGGCTGGAAGGCTGTGCCTTTTCTCACAACCTTTTTCAGAGCCTGATCGGCCATGGGGCTTTGTGGTCTTTAACAACGTGCTGCTCGGGTACTGCAACAGTCTGGCCTTCTCTGCCGAGATAAGTAACCTTGGACGAACTCGCCCTCGTGCTCTCGAAACAAACTTTAGAAAGTAGTGTGACGAAGTAGGCAAACAGTTCAAGGAACTGCGTCTCGAAGTGGCGGTCTCTGTATGCCTTCAGGCAGGCTCTGCACCACAAATTGTGGTGAGACGAGCGGCTGTTTTTTCTATGCCTAATGGCTTCTCAAATATTGAGTCTGCCTTGTGATACGACTTCCAAGTACCGAGATCACGCGCGCCGACGAATTTTGCCATGCTAACACAGTGCAACCTCATTGAATGATGCCGAGTGGCGCATGTATACGAAATGTTGTGACACGGCATAGATAGTGGCCGAGAAAATCTTAGAAAAGGACGGATGGGTGTCCCGTCATAAATGCAACACAGGCTCTGCACACTTTCCGCGAGAGGGCTTTTCACACCATGGACCTCTCATCCTCCTCGAACGGCTCGCAGATGCCCCCTCACAACATGTCCAAGAAGATGGAAGGATACGACAAGGTTGGCCATTTCATGGCACAGTATGAACAGTACGCCATTCTTCGCAGGTTCAAGGCTCTGAATTACCAGAACCTCCTGTACAGACAAGCGGAGATTATGCACCTACAAGAAGACCTGAAGGAGTTGGTTCAAAGAGACTCGGGTTTTCCAGACCGTAAAGTCTATGCCATGGATTGGTGGAGTCTTGCTCATGAGGAGGACGGAAGGGAACAGTGGCAAAAGGTGCAAGAACTCATGAAGAAGCTCGACGAGTATAGTAAGCTTGTGGCAGAGCGCGGCGACCCCCTTCTCAGGAAACCTCAGGATGTAATAGCTAACAGTGGCCAGATGAGCGGCTCGAGCGACAGGCCACATTAGCCAAGCTGGAGGCGCCAGATGAGACTGATATTGAGCTCTTCAAGAAGTGGCTCGGACACGTCAACGCCGGTGGCTGTCCACTCCGCGGCCTGGATGGGGATGCTTGGAAGATCTCACCAACATGGGATCTTGTTGCGGTGAACCCTCAAAAGCCTGGGGATATAATCTCGAGGTGGCTGAAGGATACCATTTTCCCACTATTTCACCGGTATATTGGCGTGAAATATAAGGTAAGACAAGGTAGACGACAGGGCAAAAAATAAAATTTTCTTTCTTATTTTGACTTCATTGACCGCAGCCACGAGTTGAGACTGACACCAAGACAGGTCCCGGAGGCACCCGACTTCGGACGAGGTTTCTACTACTATGAGGAATCATGCATATTCAGGATTGCCAATATCATCACGACTGTAATGGCTTCATTGCTGCCCCTTGTGTCGATCGCAGTGCTCTTCACTATTGAGTCCGACACAGTGAAACTTGGCGTGGTGATGTTGTCGTCGGCATTCTTTTCGCTGGCACTTGCACTTATGACGACTGCGAGAAGGATAGAAGTTTTTGCGGCTACTGCTGCGTAAGTCTCCTCTCAAGGCTCTTATGATTAGTTTCCGTCACTTTATTGACAATGGCGTTGTGTTCCAGGTTCGCTGCTGTCAACGTAGTCTTCCTTACGAGTGGTCCTGCGGCTTCTAACTAGGTCTTGGTTGGGAAATTGGCTTTCTTTGCCTGGGTACTGATTGTTTTCTGAAAGCTACGAAGACGGGCATCAGCCATCTGTCTGAGAACCTATACTGTTGATTTAATTATTTGTATGCTTTCCAAAACACTGTCGTCCATCAACATAACATGATCATGAGACTTGGTGCGCTGAGTCCGGTACGAATAGTAATTGTAACTAGTTCATGAGATTGCGGAATGTGAACACGTTAATATTGGCTCAGGGCTTAAACCTCAGCGGATGGTCTTCTCTATTGTGCGCCGTCCCTATGAGCTTGATGCATTGGCCCCCTTTCCACACTTCTGTAGCAGATAATAATTAATGGAGTCCACTTCCATCACCGAGCTTACAGCATATATAATATATTTAAATAATAAAAAAGGCTTAAAAAATTACAATAGCTATACGAAAACCTAGTAATCCATACAATCAATATTGCGGCTTCTGAGCCCCATAATTGTCAAGAGGGTTCGGGTTGAGATCGCAGGCTAAGGATGGGCTTACTGTATTCTGGTCACTGCGGAGGAACGGAGCGTGTGAGTCTCTCCGACTCCGTCCCGTTTATTGGGGCTTGTTGGCAATGACCTCAAAGAGGATGCTCGAGTTCCCCTTTCTCAAAACTCTCACACGATGACTTTTTGTCTCGATTTCGTGGCCTTGCTTTGTGATTGCCCATAATTCATTTTCTCAAGATCGACGGACGTTGTGAGGCCACGCGCGCAACTCTGCGAACATGGACCACAACATGACCGAGACCAGGGCCAACAAAGGCCCGAGAGCATGTACTACTTGTGCTAAGGTGAGAGTCCCAAGGCTTTTCTCAGGCCCCAGTAATTTCCATTAGACGTATCGGCTGAAACTTTTCTTGCAAAGGCAAAATCACGCTGTATATCGGGTCCAACAGAACATATCTGCGAGAGGTGAGCTGTGATGCTGACCCGGTCTTCTTTGGAAGGTGGGATGAATGGAACGACAAGACTGCAGGAGATGGAGAATAATCCAACATGTCTCACCAAGTCTCTGACTCTTTCCCTCCACCCACAGATGTCATCGTCTCAACAAGCCATGCTCGGCGCAGACACCAGCCCCGCCGCGCAAGAGGAAAGCGCCCAAGCCCACCCGGGTTGCAGAGCTGGAGAAGCGCCTGGAGGACCTGACTGCCCGCGTCGAGTCAGGACAGGCCTTCCCGGCGACACCATCAGACGCTGGATCACCCGTCGAGAGCGAGGGTCGACAGCAGAAGATGCTGAAGCGTGCCCATTTTGCCCACTCCGTCTTTGGACCTCCGCCGAGTTTCAACCACTTATGGCCTTCAGGGAGCCCGCGGGACCAGGACCAGTCGAGTCCGGAAGAGATATCTCGGGTCCAGCAGGGGACACAGTGGAAGGAGGATAGTAGTCGTGTTCACAGGGGTATCGCCACTTCACCGAGAGCAGCCTCCAGTAGCGATACGCTGGAGGACACAGAGCCATCACCACCACCACCACCGGGACCAGGCCGATTAAATCCGGTAGGGAGAGCTCCCCAGACGACTACACTAGCCACACACGTGTTGCCAAACGGTGATGGCAAATTTGTTGTTGGACCTTCTAGCCACGAGGATATGAGCAGTCGGCAGCCCTCACCGACATACGCGCGTCAGGCTCCTCCAGTACAGCAGCCCAGACCAGATGGGACTCTCCAGCGAGCCACCATCACCACTTCAGGTGTGTCGGCGACCCCTGGAAGCGGAGTACCCGAGTTTTATCCCGGCCATGAGGAAGGACAACGAATATTAGACAACTACGGCCCTCGCATGCTGACTGTCTTTCCATTTGTTGTGGTTCCGCGAGAGGTTACGACTTCAAAGCAGCTGCTCCAGCAGAGGCCATTTCTCTGGAAAGGCGTCATGATGTCAGACCCGTTTATGGATGCAAAACGCCAATCCCTGATGGGTAATGATCTATTGAACGACATTGTCACAACTACCTTTGTTCAGCCTAGGAAGAGCATCGACCTTCTCCAAAGTCTTCAGCTGCTGATTGCCTGGTGAGCCAACCTCCTTCCCTTCCCGAGAAATGCTCCACACACAAGGGACGAGCCTAACCTAGGAGCGCAACAGGTTCCATCTAAACTCGAATAGTTTTCGAGTGACGAATTTTCTGTACTTGATGCGCTCGATCTGTACCTCTCTGGGCTTCAACGAATCCCAGCGGTCCTTGAAACAGCAGGGTCATGACCACACCAGCCTCGAGCACATGCGGGCCTTTGCTGGGGTTTATTACCTGGTGACGATGGCCTTTACAACCAACAAAATGCCTGATGCATTCATGAGCTCCAACTATGTGCTTCAGTGCTGCCGGGTCCTGGAAGAGAAGCAGGAGTACCCTACCGACCAGCTTGTTGTCCTGCTAGTCCGAACCCAGCACCTCTCGCTGTCCATCTCCATGGCCCTTGCTTTCCGCGATAGTATGAACAGTATACCTATGAATTTCATCGTCAACACTTTTGAGCGCGAGATTGAGCAGTTCCGCGCTTCGATACCGGAAACCTTCCAGCAGCATGGTAGGTGCCGAGAGGGAAACAAAATATGTCCTCTTGAGGAGTCAGGGCTGACAGAGTGCCTTTGCGATATACAGCCGTTCTCATCACGCAGATCTACGTCGTCGAGGTCCTCCTCTACGAGGTTGCCATATGCGAGGAGTCCTCGTTGAGCTTGCTCCCCACAGGACGCTGTGAGCTGCTCTGGAAGTGCCTCCGGGCCGTGCGGTCACTGCTGGAGGCACGATTTTTCTTGCAGCCCGAAAAACGCCCCAGAACGTTCTGCCTAGCGTCTTTCGACTATACGTACGGCATGCTCGTCGCGCTGAAGCTGTCGACTTTGGATCTGCCAGGATGGGATCTTCGGGTAGTCAGGAAAGAGCTAGATTCCGACAAATATCTTGTACTTCAAATCCAGGAGCTGTGGGACATGGTGGTGCAGAGAAACGAGACAGGCCTGCCTATGGCCGATGGCGATGGCGATGGCGGCGGCGGCGGCGGCGGCGAGGCAGAGGAGCGCGCAGCCCAGCAGCGACAGACCAGCTTCCGGGACCCTTACAAACGCTTGCTCACGAAACTGATCCAGCTGCGGGCCAGCATAGTGGCCGACCTTGCCGCCAGCATGCCTGCAGAGCCCGAGCAGTTGACCACCGGCTCCAGCACGCAAGATGCAGCTACACCGGCTACAGGAGACGCGAGCGCGCATATGCTACCGGACATGACGGCGCTTTTTGGAGAGGATCTCTCGGGAGGTGTCATGCAGGGCCTGGACGACCCCTTCTGGAAGGAGATGATGGACAGCGCTGCTCAGTTGGAGACCAGTTTCAACGCGCTCCTGGGCTGGGGCTCAGATGATCTTGTTGGCCCTGCTTATTCCGGCTGGACAGGCGATGTGCCCATCTAAGGTGGTTTTGCTTCTTCTTTCTTTCCCCCTTCTTATTTTCTGCAGGACTTGTAGTCGTCATCGTCGAATTCTGGCTTTGGGTTTGGGTTTTGGGTTGGTCATCCAAGATGGGAGGCGTTATCTGAATATTGGCTTGTGTGTGTAATCATACACTAAATTCCACTCATGTCTTCAAGATATCAACATAAGAGCTTTGTCAAGGCGAGGGAGAGATAATAATGAAAAAGTTCGTACTGTACTATACAGTATAACACACGTTCCTTTGTCCTTGCCTGGTCCGGGCGCGGTGGAAGCACCCCTGATCCCTGGCAGGACGCACCGACCCATCAACCTTATTTGAACAACATGCGAGCAAGGCAAGTGCGGACGACGACCAGGTTCGTGATATGGTCCTTCCATATACAGAGGCTGGCCTCGAGACTAGCTTCCTTCCCTCCAGACGAGAAGCTCTTTCCTCGTGTCGTTGCGTACATGACCGGGAGGAAGGCGTTGGTTACGTAATTTCACTTATCCCCACCGCCTTCCAATCCAGGCATGAGTGATAAGCTCCTGCAGGCGTCCTCGTCCTTCGTCACCGACCCATCAATTCACCACTCACCACCACCAACCAGCTCATGATCCTTTGAAGAAGAGGAAAAAAACCTCCAAAAAACCACACACACATCTCATCTAAAATATCCTGTACGAACCCAGTACGAGGTTGTAAGGAGCAGGCTGTGTGGTCTTACATGACCCGACAGACATGCTGAGAGAGAGCCAACACATGGCCGCCATGACCACAGACGCACAACCCAAAGCGCCCAGCTCCAGCGCCTCGAGCGCAAGTGCGGCTGCGAGCGTGAACATGATCAGCTCTGAGTCTCCAGCACCCACACGGGCAGTCGCAGAACCAACATCATCGCGCCCCCGCTACAAGCACTCCCACTCGAGCTCCACCTCCTCCAGGCGGCGTGTCCCGCGCTCGGATTCCTCAGACTTCCTCTCGGACCGCGCCACTTCGCAGCTCATCCGCCGCGTGCTCTGCCCACAGCAGGTGCCTGACCGAGGCAGGACCACGCCTCCTCCCATCGACGAGCTGCTGCCGCCCCTGACGAGCCGGAACGATGTTGACCTGCAGCTCTATGCCATCATAGCCATCGTGCTGCGGGACTTTGTACAGACGTGGTACAACAAGATCACGCCGGACGAGGCCTTTGTCGCCGAGATTGTTCAGATCATTGCACATTGTACGCGGGCCCTGGAGCAGAGGCTTAGGAAGGTCGATGTAGAGAGCTTGTTGTTTGACGAGCTTCCCGACTTGTTGGACAAGCACATTCAAGGTCAGTCTCCTCTCCTCCTCCTCCTCCTCCTCCTCCTCCTCCTCCTCTCAGCCACCGGCATTTGTTAACAACAGCTACAATCTTTCCCAGCGTACCGGGCATCTCGCAGGCCCTTCGTGCGGCCTCCCATCGAGGCGGATGGGAGGGAGATCTACCATTCGCTATTCCCTCTGCCTTATCTATCTCCCATACCAAGGATCGATAAGCCAGAGGCTGTTTCTGAGCAGGCTGACAATGAGGTGGCCTACCGTCAGCTGCTCGTCCAGGGCGTCCTGGCCGTGCTTTTGCCCACAGAGGACCTGGAGAACGAATGTCTGACGTCGCTGGTCGGGCAGATCCTGTCAGAGCTGATCATAGGCGGGGTTGTCGTCAAGAAGGCGTCTGAGCCTTGGATGATCTGGACCGGCCTGACCATCCTGGCGGATGTGATAGTGCGCCGGGGACAACAAAGCTCTTCTTCTTCCTCTCCTTCCTCTTCAGGACCTGCTCTGAAAGGGGTTGGCCGTTCTCCTTCGGGGGCGAGGAGCTTCTCGATACCTGGGCTGCTCTGGTCTTTTGTTCATTACATATTTGCACTGACGGGCTTTCTACGGGTCCTCTTCACGATGCTGGCTATGAGTCGGTCTCTACCTCTTCGTGGGCATCAGCTGTCCCCACAGAAGGATGGCGGCGCTCGCCATCATGATGACGATGATGATGATAATGTGGAGACTGCGACGAAGGCTATGGGCTCGGCTCAGCTGAAGCCAGGCTCGGCACAGACACCTATTCTGGCCTTTGCCATATGGCCCATGATATCAGATTTGATTGGCATGGATCATCGCATGCCATGGCTCTTGGGCAGCGTCTCTATGCTACAATGGCTGGCTATTGGAGGGCCCGGGCGTGTGGCTGGCCCCGATGGGATTATCGACAGGTAAGAGAGCAAAACACCTTCCTCTTCCCGACGAGGCACTGTTTCCCCCCCCCCCCCTTCTTCCTTCACTACACCCACCCACACTGGTCATCACACCGCATGAGCTATCGGTCACTTGACCTCGATCTCCTTCCATTCAGCTTCTCAGGAGCCCCTATCTCTCTGCAAGCGCAGGCAGCTGACGCTCTGCACCTCCTCTCTGGTGCGGAGCCAACACGAGATGACATTCGATATGGTCATTTTCTTTTTGTTGGAAGCCCCCGGGAGGAGAAATCCGGTGGTGTCCTAATACACATCTGGACCCACCCCTTGGGTCCCCCAGCGTCAGGCGAGCAATGAGGTGGAGCACACACCTCGAAAATCTTCTGCGGCCAGATCGGCAGCCACAAAGCCCGACAAGCGTTCCCACAGAACCCGCAGGCCCTGCGCCCCATGCAACCGTTCCCAGATGGGTCACCTCAGCCGGCCAATTGCGGCATGCTACCGTCATGCATGCAGCCGATTACACAGGGTGGGATTCGTGGGGCTTGCACGGCCGTCCATCCGCGAGCCTCATTTACGCGCCCACCGTCCAACCTTCAGGGCTTGGTCTGCCAGGATTGGCTTTCTTTTCTTTTTTTTCTTCCTGCTGACCAAGCACCGATCTCATTGACTGCAACCCTCCCCGCTGCCATCCCCCCTTGTCCGACCACCACTGGTACCCTTTTGTCTGCTACGTTGTGTCAAGACTTGATGGCATGCAGACCTGCCTATGCTGAATGGGGTATCGATGGTCCCGTTCAGGACCAGGACCCGCCACAGTGTCAGCATCTGGTTTCTGCACGGTACATTGACATCGGACGGGAGACGACCCCACGCACTGCAGCAACGTCTTCTTCACATGCGCACCCGCTCCACAGGCTAAGATTTTTCGACAAGGGGGGGGGGGTGTGAATTCTTGTCACTTTTGGTGGTCAGGGATCGACTTTCTACAGCTTAGACGGCAAGCCTGCTTGTGGGGAGGTATGGCAGCCCAATGCTGCAGGTCGACCACTCGAACACCCTTGTCATGCTGCCAGGGGCATTGAACACCATCTCGTCATCCCAACAATCATCCGGTTTACCACATCTGTCCGTCGGGAACGGGGAGGGGGGAGGAGGGGGTCAGTGCTGCTGCCATAGGATGAATGGCCTCTGTCTCGAGTCTTGGCCTCGATTCCTCAACCCCTCTGGTGGTCACGCCCGCTTCTCCTACACCACCATTTCTCATCACCATCCACCCATCCACCATCCCTTGAGGCCGTCCCTGCAGCAAGACGAATTTGTTATTACTTGTGGTGCCGTCCCCACCCTATGTATCGGTGGACTCCTCGTCTAGGGTCTAGGATCCGGACGGATTTCTTTTTCTTTTGTGAGATTTTGTTCCGCGTATTGCGCTGTCAAAAAAAGAAAAAATCAGATAGGCTGTCATGGTCATGAGGGCTAGGCACCACTTCTTTTGCTTGTCCTGCAAGTCTGCAGATGCTACTCGTCATATGGCGCTTTTCTATCATTTTTTTTCTCTTGTCCTACCCTAGCCAAGTTGTTTATTACCTGGTTCTTGTTATGCTGCGCCATGCCCCTGACCTTCCAAAGCACGTTAAGCGCACACGGACGAGCTCTTGGTGTATTCCTTGCTAACAAGAAATTTCTGTCTCCAACAGGCTCCTCTCTGACGCGATCCATCGCCATGTCCTCGATCCGGGCATGTTACCCATGGCGCTTCGAAACCTCCGGGGCGCTATCTTTCCGAACAATGCCATGGGATCGCCGACGCTCTTCCCACCCGGGTCTGACCGCGAGTTGCACGCCCTGAGACGCAAGTGCGCTAGTGCGCTCTGGACCTTGGTGCCCAAGAGCGTGGGCAGGCTCTACTTTGGCGGCAACGCCTCTTCCTGGTTGGCAGCATGGTTTACTTCTGAAAGTCCACCGTCAGAAGCATCGTTGCGGACCGATCCGATTGGTACCGGCGACAGTGGCAACAGCGGACATGACCTACAAGAAAGGGGTCCAGATGCGCACATCATCACCGCAATCGAGACAGACATCCTGGATGTCTTTAGCGATTCTTACTGTAACAAGCATCTCATGTACAGCGCGCTGGAACTGGTCCTGGTGAGACTGATACCGGAGCTAGCCGAGAAGGGCGTCGAGGAGCTGTTGGGAGAGCGGCTAAGCTAGTAGGGGAAAAAGAAAAAGGTATCTGCAACTCTGGGACACCCAGAGATTATCGATGTGGCAAAGACCTCGTCGATGGTTCTAGCCTCTAGCCCTGGCAGCGCCCTTGTTTTTTTTCTTTTCCCGTCTTTCTTTTTTCGTATGTACAATATACCCTTCTGCTGATGTACCTACACAAATACACACGTCAAGAATTGTCATGTATCCAGCCGCAAATGATGTGTACTAAAAATGTAGATCTTTCATATAAGTGAAATTAATTAATAGGAAATACTTGATGCCCGCCATTATTGGGAGCCAGCCCCCCTTGTCCCCAAAACAACAATCCCCGCAAAAAGTTGAGATTTGACATCCTTCCTCCTACTCAACCGAAACGTAATAACTATGGATATCCTTTCGTAAGTACTTACCATGCTACATTCCAACCAACAAACCCCTCCCTTCTGGGTCTTTGGGGGGGGGGGGCTAAGCTATATCTGCACGATACAGGTCGAGTCTCCAAAAAAGAAAGAAAAGAAACACGGAAGAGAATAGGGGGAGGGGGGTAGAACTGAATGGCACGTCTCATTGCACCGGACAAGGAGCGGGACAGAAGAACGAAGCGCCAGACCGACCCATGGTGCGCTCGTCCGCCCTAGTAATCATCATAGGGCATCAATGCAGGGCGACAGAGAGGGAGAAGAGAGAGAGGCGGATGGATGGATGACCCCACGGCAAGGGGGGAGGGGAAGGGAGGGGGGGAGGGGAAAGGAGGGGAGGGGAAAGGAGGGGAGGGAGGGGAGGGGTGGTGCCCTCTTTCACTAACCGGCACACATACATACACACACACACACACACACACACAGAGAGAGAGAGAGAGAAAAACCCACTCACATACCAGAATCTGAGAGAGGGGGGGTCGTGTTGTTTTGTCGAGACCGGGAGGGGAGACTTGCGGCGGAGCACAGTTACTATGGTGGTTAGTTACCTGCTAACAAGGGTTTCTGATTCGCTTTTGTGATGTGATGAATGGTTTCTTTTTCTTCTTTCTTTTTTTTCTTGTTTATTTTTCTGTTTAAGGGGTTTCCTATCTGTCTCATCTTGCCATGGGCTTGTTTGTCTGCCTCGTCATCCTGGACCGAGAATACTTTTGCAGTTTTGCCCGCCTCGTGAGAGAAGGAGGAGTAGGAGGAGTGACGGAATAAAAGGGGGGATGTGGTGTGTGTACCGTAGTATGCGTGGTGTGCACATTTGGTCCCACACCATCTGTGTCTCTTTTTTTTTTTTTTCGCTCCTTTGTTTTGTTACCTGCTTGAGGATGATTACTTTGCCCGGACGTGAGTCTCTTTCTTCCCGCCCCTAAAAAGCAGCCCCCGCCCCCCTCCCCCCCCAACACGTTGCATCTCACCGGTGGGATGATCAGATCAGATGAGCCGCCCTGGAAGGTCTCCACAGCTGCCTCCGCCGCGAGCATGGTAGTAGTGGATGTGAGCCATCTCCTGCGTTGCTCTCTCCCTCTTTCTCCCCTCTCTCATCTTCTCGGGGCTGGTGAATGCGCCACCCCCCCCCTCTCTCTCTCTCCCAGCAAAATTTTCTGGTTTAACCCCCCCCCCGCCTTTTTTTCCCCCCGTTCGTTGCCAAACCCACCATCCGGGTCGCAAGCCCCTGGGGAGCAACAGTAAGCACCCTTTGATCCGGGTCCTCTCTTTGTCTCTTGTGTCCCCTTGGTCAGCTGTCCCGTACCGTGCACCATCTAGATCCCTCTTTATGCGCTGCCCAGGTCTGAGCAATCCCAAATACACTCAATCCCGGTTCTTGCAGTGAGCCTCGACCTAAGAATTTAAAATGAAATAAATAAATAAAAAAAAGAAGAGAAAAATTATTATGTAAATGCCTAGGAGAAAGAGAAGAAAAGAAGAAAAAAGAAAAAAGAAAACAGAAAAATAGATAACAGACGTAGAGCCAGAAAGAGAAGAAAAAGTAAGAGACAGGTTCCAGTACCAGGGATCTTTCCTCCCTCAAGTATATGAATAGGAAGCTGAACGGTCGAGGTGTTCGTTTTCGCGTGAGCGGGAAAGAAGTCTTTAGTTTGAGACAGAATTAAAACCTGAAAGCTGGCATGACAGATTCAAAACAAAGGGTATATAAGTAAGTGTGCGTTGCCGCTGGTATGTGTGATTTCGGGGGGTTGAGTGGACGACTTTTTGTTGAATAATGTTTTCGCAAGTCGTTGTTAAAAAGTTTCGTCTCCGTCGCTCCGTCAATATTGGTATTGTGTTGTCGTGGGACGTGGTCTCGGTGTAAAGAGTAAAATAAAATGAAATTAAAACCGTGAGGCCAGTTTCTCTCTGTGATGTTCGCTTCATCCCTGTGGAGGGAAAGGCCATTTCTTCGTACTCAGACGCCGTGATAAAAGCTATTTTCAACCATGTGTAAGCAAGAAATGATTTCAGATGGGCTCTCCATGGAGCTTGGGAAAAGAAGAAAGAAGAAGAAAAAAAAGACATACCAACAATGAAAGTGGAAGGGCGATCCAACGAGAGCGCAGGTAAATTCCATCCCCTTGTTTTCAAAGTCACACGACCATGGCCTCCTCGCTCTTGACGAAATCGCCCTCGTCTTCGACATGCTGCCCAGTGTTGCTCATCTCAGCGTCACCTTCTGGGATCCGGTCCAGGCCACCCATCCCGATTCCCATGCCCAGGCCGCTCACAGCCGGAGGGCCCATGCTGCTCATGTTGTTGCCCTGGCCCCGCACGGTGGCGGCCGCCTGTTGCGCCTGCTGGTGGATCCTCAATTTATCTGTAAGCCGTACCACGGCGTTGTAGTCGGTCTGGTCGACGATGCTGTTGGGACCACTGTTCGCGATGAAGGACAGCAGCGTGTCTGCCGCCCGCCGGGCGTCCTCCTGGCTGGGCGAGACGGGCGACGAGGCAACAGATGACAGCGGGGCGCTCCCAATCACGGGCGTCGTGCTGCTCCCTCCCTGCTGCTGCTGCTGGGACAGCCGGCCCTGGAGGCTGCTCGTGCTGCTACTGTGGTGCAGTGGGGGCCGAACAGGCTGCTGCTGGTGGTGGTGCGGCGATACGGCGCTGTCGAGGCCAAAGGGGCCCACGGCTGCGAACTCATGAGCAGGTGACTCGATTGCCGAGGATGGACCGGTCGAAGGGATGCCCTGGTGGTGGTGGTGGTGGTGAGGGCCTCCTGGTGGGAACTTGGGCGTCATGGGCTCGTTGGACGGCATGGACTCTGTCTGGTTCATGTATTCGAGGTTGAGGGTGGGGAATGTCTGGCTCCTCGGCCGCTGGAAGTCTGGTCCCCCAGGAGGAAAGTGTCTGGCCTGGTCCGAGGACAAGAACCCGCCAACGTTGGGATCCGGCGAGAATGTGAACTGCCCTGTGCCTGTGGGGCTAAGGTTGCTCTCGGAGAAGGACGAGCCAGCCGTCTCGTGGTCGAACGAAGAGTGCTGGTGGTGATGGTGGTTCTTCAGGGTGTTGTTGTTGTTGTCACCAGCCCCGCCCTTGGAGGGCTGCTCTTCGTTCAGATCCATCATCATCGAGGAGGCGCCTCCTCCGCCTTCCTTGTCCTCCTCCCCGCCGCCGCCATGGACGACACCGCTTGAGAAAGGAGACGGGGATTGCTGGTGCGCCGGAGACCCGGAGGAGATGGCGCTGGACGGCTGAGAGCTCGGCAGGATGGGCGAGATCGTTGCCAGCTTGGAGGCGGCAGCACTGGGTATGTTGGTCTCGGAGGCTCGCCGGATCAGCCGCCCTGATGCGCCGTGCTTCTGCTTGAACTTCTCCAGCCATGACGGGTTGTTGATCTTGGTCTCGGCCTCTCGGAACGGACGGGCATACATGCGTGCCTGCTCCTGGATCTCGGCGTCTGACACGCGTCGTCCCTTGTGCTGTTCGTTGCGCAGCCAGTTGGCCAGTGTCTTGTCGATGTCCGGGATCTTGCTCTTGGACTTCTTGGTGGGCGGAGGTGGGCGTTCCTCTGGGTTTAGCCATTTGTCTTTCCGGCTGAGGACCTTGGACACGGTACTGTTTTATGTCGTCAGCAAAACCCCGTGCGCCATGTAGTTTAGGCTTGTGTAATCGTGTGTGCCAGCTTCCCTACAGGTCATTGCTCACCTTCGTTCCACCCCAAACATGGCGCCAATCTCAGTCTGCTTCATGG
The DNA here is from genome assembly GCA_014849355.1 of Cryphonectria radicalis. Classification (NCBI taxonomy): domain Eukaryota; kingdom Fungi; phylum Ascomycota; class Sordariomycetes; order Diaporthales; family Cryphonectriaceae; genus Cryphonectria; species Cryphonectria radicalis. The sequence goes on from JACWQW010000022.1 coordinate 238,702, forward strand.
TCGGGTTGTCGAGATGGCACTGGCACATGCGACGGCGGTCCTCATCTGTCAGCGTCTTCCTCGGCTGGCTGGACTGTGCAGGTGGTCTTGTGGGCTTGACCGACGAGGTCGACGATGACGACATGCTAGTGGAGGACGAGGCAGGGGGTATAGCGACTGGAGGCGACGTATTGAAGCCTCCCGGGTTAGTCAACATGCTCGGCCACGTAGGATGCGATGGGACCATGAGCAGCGGGAGCGTCGGGTGGTGTGGAGGCGGGGGAGGATGTGGTTGAGGCTGTAAGACCGGCTGTGAAGGTGTCGCTGGCGGCGGCATCCGGCCCAGCGACTCGGACGGAAGGCCATGGCCGTGTGATGAGATGGGAGACATGAAGGTGTACGCTCCACCGCCGTAGTCTGCCACTGTCGTCGATATGTATGGGCTCATGTCACCCCATTGGTCGCTTGCAAAGGTCTGCTCATGATGGGCGAGGTGAGTATCATGGTCCATGCTCGAGGAGCCTCCGATTCCTCCCTGGCTGTGCATCGTATATGCCTCCAGAGTGAGCCTTCCTAGTGTTGCTTTTTGGAAAACTACACTCGAGAGGGTATCTTCAACCCCGAGCTGGCGATTGGCCTGTTTTTTTTGTATGGTTTATCTTGTTCTAGAGTTGTGTCCTGAAGAGGTTCTCGAGCGTGTGTGGCTTGTGGTAAGTGCCGTAAGAAGGAAGAGGGAGAATGGTATCTCTTGTGCCCGACCAAGACTAGCACGAGTCGATCTCATGAACGACAGGCGACATGCATCGGAGAGCGACAGTTCTTCCCGCAAGAGGTTCGTGTCATGGATGGGAGTCTTCCGTCTGTGGTTAGAGAGGGTTGGGCTCGTCGACAGCTGCAGCTGTGGACGGTGGTGGAGCAGAGCCACGAGCGGTCTACCCGAAGAGGGTATATGCAGATGCAATGCAGATGCCGAGCTTAGACGAGCCAAGTAAAGGGCGGAAGACGAGAGAGAGAGAGAGAGAGAGAGAGAGAGAGAGAGAGAGAGAGGGGAGAGAGGGGAGGGGGAGGAAGAGGGTCAGAGTTCAACCCCCAGAATGGGCTTTGTCGTGTTATCCCGGCGGTCTTTTGAAACGGGGCCTGAGAACTCCTCACAAGGTCGATCTTCGCCCTGCTTCCTCGTTGCTACGAAGCACAGAGGCCGTGCTGTTTTAAATCGCTGCTGCTGCTGATACCACTCGCATGATCAGTTTCTTTTCCCCCCTTCCTTTCCCTCCAAAACCTCCTCTTATACGGAATTCCTTGCCAGCCATACGCAGTGCCCACTCGACGAGTTTGCTTCTGGGGAAGAAAAAAAGGAATGGATAAAGAAGAGATGAGAACTACTCACAATTTTACAAAAGCCGCTCAACCAACAACCTAGTCAAGCCAACTGCCGTATATGAACTTGCTTCTTTGTAAGTAAACAACAGGCTCGCAGCAGCAATCAGGATGAGCCTACTGCGGAGCAAAACGCCGCAATGTACTTGCAGACGCTGGTGTACAGTGGCTAGCCATAAGAGCCAGGTCGATGGGCTGCATGGCGATTACATGTACTATGTATGTTTTTTTCCCCAGCACTGCTTGTACCAACAGGGGGTTGTGCTGCATACACCCCCGTCGGGTAGGGTAGCAGAGGAGGGGGGTGGATTGACAGGGGCCGAAGAAGATGGAGATGGGAACGGATCAATAAGGGCAGAGATAGCCTGCTTGGGTTGCTCTGGGGTGGGTACATATTGATGCGAGGCCTGGCAGCTAGACAAGGCTTGTCCAGAAGTACTGTCGTGGTAGCAGCAGCACCATAGCAGCAGCATGGGATTTCCGACTTGCTGCTTGCTCCCTGGGGAAAAATAGATGCATCAGACTGCGGACAGCGTTGACGGAGGAGGGTGTGGGGTGGGGAGGCGCAACGCAGAGCAAGGTATTACCTGAATACTTGTATTAGTAGATATCAGATGAGTGAAAAGAAGGGTGGGAGGCGATCCGAACCACGAACAAAAAACAAAAAAAAAAAGGATAGCTTCTCTCGCTTCTGAATTGTGGAGTTGGAACTTGGGATGACAGTCAGCACCACACCTCAATGTTGCCTCGTGGGATCGGAGATGGGGCCCATCAGTCATACGAAAGAAGAAGATGGGACCGATCAGGAAGAGAAGAGACGATGATGTATGGGGGAGAGCTCTGATGGAAAGAGGTGGTGGTCAACCTGGGACCAGGACATGGGGAGGGGAAGTGGTGGTGGTGGTGGTCCAACGATTTGACAGTGTCTGTATTACTCGCCCAATACCTCACCCCCATAGTACTACTACCGTGTGAAAGCACATCGGCCGAGGCGTGCGAATCAACGAGTCTGGACGGCATGTCGTTCAGCGAGGCTTCCTGACCAGGGTGGATCGGACCGGGTGTACTGGAGCCCGCCCCACCTGCGATGGCGTCCCATGGCCCCATTGTCGATGGATCTCTCTCTGCGAAGTGGTGAGAGGCCAGAGAGCGATCGCGAGGGCTCGTGATGTCTCAGAAGAGGAGGGGAGACCTGGGCAGCGAGATGATCTCATCCCATCCGACATGATGATTAATCTCGGCACCGTAAATGGACAAGAGAGTAAGAAACATCAACGACAGGAGATATCCAGATCCTCATCGTTCAGGCCAACAACCAATCGAACAGCCGAGCGAGCCCCAACTGTATCATGCTTTTCGAAGCCGAGCTTGGCCAACCCATTCCTCAGAGGCTTGAATCCGAACAAGTCTTGGTTCGACAAGCGCCCCCTCCCTTCTCCTTCTCTCCCTCTCTTTTTCTCTTTCCCTTTCCCTTTCGCTATCTTTCTTTTTCTTCTGCGGTAGGCATGTGTAAAGTTCTTCCTAGCGATGGGCGGCGAACAAAGCATTTTGTGCACGCGGCTCCGATGCGGCCCGCTTGTGCAGTATGCGCGTCCCGCCCAAGCCGGCCATCGTGGGCTGCTAGGTTGCTAGGCTGCTAGGCTTGCTAGGGTCTGCTCCGATCGAGCGCTGCTCACTTCTCTCTCTGTCTCTCGCTCTCTCCTCTCTCACACACACACCCCCTCCCCGCCCCCCTCTTTCAGGCCAAAGAGCTAAGAGCTACGGTCCAGGGTTTGAAGGAAGATCTGTTCACCGGGGCGGATCCCCCTCCTCAAAAGTGGGACCTATGCCTCGATGGATTCACGTAGCAAAGTACAGAGGAACCTGAAAGCGCGCCCGCCAGGATTCCTTGCGAGTCATTCAGGGCGTTCGAAGGGGTCCGGCGGAGGAGAGGAGAATGATTGCAAGAGTGGCCTGAAGTGGGAAGCTTCAGCTTCTGAAAACCCGGCTACAATGCCTCAAAGTTTCCATCGCGCCCGCTGTCAGAAGGTATTGTTCCTGCAGACCTAGTACCTACGACCCTGGACGTTGATGATCGATGCAGTGTAGCGAAGGCCCACGGTTCGCAGTCCCTAAGTCCAGGTAGGGCAGGATGCGCATCCCCTCTCAAAACCCCCCCCCCCCCAAAAAAAAAAAAACCACCACCGAGCCAGCCTGTATATATAAATAATAAGCCTTCTGCTTCTTGGTGTATGTCCTCTCATTTATTAGTGTGCTGATCTTCCTGGTCCTCGCCATTGTCGAGAGAATCAGAGAAGAGATGAGACGAGACGAAGGCTGGTGCAAGGGGGGGGAAAAGAGAAAAGAGCAATAGTATGCCGCCGCGGGCGTAGGAAGCAGGAACCGATGCTAGCAAAGCAGCATGGTCCCCATCAACACATCACGAGCCGGTCGTTTAGCGCGGCCCCTCGCTACCAGCGGCTTTTGTAGTACTATGTACCACCGCTGTTGGCTGCCATCATGTCTGTTGGTTCGAAAGAAATGTGGTTCCCGGTTGTCAAGCAGATCCATTCGAGCGAGCAGAATCCAGATCTGTGCGAACCAAGCCGTACAGACAGCATCATCTGGGTGAGATCTGCGACAACCATTCCCCTCCGCCCCATATCTTAGGGATCGAGCATATGACCAACGACACACTGGCCAGCAGCATCATGACCCAGGAGACAGAGGGGCGCAAGCAAGTTGCACGAGCCCAGTCGTCTTCGTTGTTGTCGTCTTGGAGGAAGTCTGGAAGTCTCTGGACGAAAAGGTTTGGACCATACGCGTCGGGAACGGCCCTGGTAAACTCTGTCGATTCCGGCTTGTAATCCAGTTTGCCAGTTGATGTCGTTTATCCCCGCTCAAGGGCAGCTTGCCCACCCATGCTGCTGCTAGTGGAGGGAGGGCACGGTTACAGTCTAGTGCTGAAGCTGACTGCGCATGGCACTCAACGCCCTGTCGACCCATTGCCCACATCGCGTACTATGTAGAGGCGGCCGCATGCAAAGAATGAGAGGTGTGTGCATCATTCATTAGTAGCAGAGTGAATCAGGCCCGGACTGAATCGGCCTCGGCATGAAACATGACTTCCGCGCATCCTGTCCTGTCTGGTAATGGGGTAATCTATAGTATATGCTCGAGACGAACGGCCGGCCCTCCTCTCGGCGCATGAACATCTCGAGGCTTGGAGGAGGCTTTGTGGTGGTCTGACAGGCCAATCGCAAGCAAGTCATGCGGGGGCCTGTCGGTCTCCAAAACAAGCCATCCAGATTCCGAGTGAACAACGAGATACTCTGAACGAGACACGTTGGTATCGACATGATTGCTTGGTGGATGTGACAAGGAATGCATGGACGTTCTCGGAGATTTATTTTAAAAAACAATTAAAACTGCGTGGTCCAGATAACGGCTGTCTAGGCTCAACGCCACACGTGTGCATCCAAACATACCTGGGTCGTTGGAAACGTGCAGCCTTGGGTGATTATGGAGACAGAATCAAATCGCGGTCAGACACACGACACAAGTAGCCCCGTCGAGGCTAGAAAAAAGGAGAGAGAGAGAGAGAGAGAGAGAAGGGGGGATAGAGACTGCTGCGTCCAGCACCTTGGCCGGCGAAGAGGAAGAGAGGGGGGGAGGGGACAAGGACGCGATGTCCCTCTTCCGCGCTGTCAAGGAAAAAGAAGTGAGGCGAGATGAGACAAGGCGTGGGGACGATTGTGCGTAGTAATTGTCCCAAAGAGTCGCGGTGGTCCGGGCTTGCGCTTAGCTCTCTTCCGCAAGAATACCAGTGTGGTAAGGAAAAAGCAGTGCGCCTCACTAGCCCCAGGCACACAAGAAGAACCTGCAGCGCGTCAGTATGCAGGCCGCTCCCCCCGCGTCTTCCCTCGGTTGACTAGGCCCGAGCTGCCCAGGCCCGCATACGCCAGTGTGCGTGTTGCCCTGCCCTCCATGTCCTCTCGATTGCTCATGGCGTTGCGACCATGTTTTGCAGAATCAAGAATAGCGCAGTCCACAGAGAGATTAGATTTTGGGGCATGGCGGGCGAGTTCTGGAGCTGGCAGAACATGTTAGTGAGCTCATTGTTGAGCATCTGCCGGGGCTCTTGTCTGATCGCTACCCGGCAGGTTCTACCGTGACTTTTATGTGGCATCTAACCCTATGGTATGGACCAAGTAGAGACACAGTGCAGCAAGGTACAGGATCTCGAGCTGGGGTCTCGGCGGCAAGAGTCCTGTTGTGAAAGGCTGATCAGCCCGCAATGGTGCATGCAAAAGCAGGGGCACACTTTCAGAATCGGCTGTTCGAATGCTGATTGGTGCAAACACTCCGGGGTTGTGTGGAGTATGCAGACTTTCACCGTGGTAGAGTGTACGTACATAGTACACACACCCTTAGGTACGTAGTACAGAGTGCCTTGTCACCGTCGGCAAATTTCCGTCTCTCTTCAGACAGTCCTGTTCAAGGTGATCGAGGTCAACCAGCTATCACATTCCCCAAAGTCGCTCTGCTGCGCGAGTCTGCGATAACTGCATAGACGATTGGTGTCCATATTTTCAGCCCTTGCGTTCGACAAGAGGTTTCGCTCTCGATGCCAGTAGGGCGTTGATGACTTGACCGCCCCCTTCTCAAGACAGGCGGCAGGCCCAAGGCAGCATAGCACATCACAGACACTTCTTTGACGTCGTAACCCCGGGCTCGCAGTGCCATCGTGTGCAGGTCAGTGCATGTGGGGAAGCCGGAAGACGCAGCAGACCCAGAAGTCGAAACTTTAAGTGTCAGATCGTTGACCGCTGGTGAATGGGCATCACTTTGTTCTGCGCTGCTGTAAGCGCTGGCTGGCCTGACCGCTACTGCCTATGTCTGCACGTACATCCTGCCTGCACTCTGGACGCAGGATCAATCTGCCTTCGGCACACCGGTGCTTATGAATCCACATGGCAGTCATGCAGGCTGCACGAATTGTTGAGGAGCCAGATGTGCCATCCTCTCAATGCAACGGAAGACTTTGTGGGCGCTGCAGTGCCTTTTTCCTCCTCCTCTTCTTCTTTTCTTTTCTTCCACTTCCGTTGGTTGTGTTGGAGCGGCTGGTTAGCTCAGTGCCTGAATGAAAGACGCAATACTGCAGATGCCGAGACCGTGGCCGGAAGGAGACGTGGCGATAGCACTGGATCTTGTTCTCATCTATGTTGCCAGACAGCATTGTTCTCTATATTCGTCACTAAGTCGCTGCAAATCAATGATGAGTTGACCGGTCGGCTGAAAGTACAGCTTCACTCGAGTGCCGACCCATCGATATGCCAGGGGTCAGAAGACTGCGGCATTTGAATCGGGGTCATATTTCCCATAAATCCGCTCTCACGAAATTGCAAGTAATTGCTGCGGATCTAGGAAGGTCCGCGTGTAGTATCCGAAGGATATTTCCGAAGGCCTTGGCCTTGGCCTTTTGTTGGTCTTTGACCCTCCGTCATGGGATCGACCTATGTCTTGGAACCTCTCATGTCTTGCAAGATGATAGACAGAAACGTGTTTGCAGCGGCGAGCGAGAGACTGATGTCCCAGACGGCGAATCCGCGGCTCGAGAGACAGACGGCGGGCGATCGGGGCTAAGGGCTCATCGCTTGATAATGGTCACTGTTGTGAGCGAGTAATGTCAGTATCAAGACTGTCTCCACTGCGTTGAAGGATCTCATACCGATGTCCTCATCAGCAAGCTCGTGAGAGAGGCCGACGCGCTGCGGCTGATGCTTTACAGACTTTCCGTAAACGATAGCATTCCTAAATTGCTCGACAATAGTGCGATGGATGGCGTTGCACTGGATGATGGCCCAGTCAGTCCCAGCCTTTGACACGCTAGCTCACAGATAGACTGAGGGTGGAGGCCCGGCTGGAGCTTAGACTTACAAAGTCTTCCACGGTGCACCTTGAAGATCGTAGCACGACAGGTGAGGAATAGTCAGGCATTTTACCCTTTGGTTTGGTGTAGACTCGGACAAGGTTCAGTTTCTCCCACCTGTTTTTTTTGGGGGGTCAGCTCATCCTTCAATTGTGTAGGGCCTGGAGAGAGAGGAAAGGATGGGGTTTACATGGCCTCCATCAGCTCATCGACGTTCCACCCATGTTCAGAGCTGATGGGCACCGCGTTGGGAATTCGATACAGAAGGTCCAATTCCTCGATGCTGATGGCGTCGATTTTGTTCAGGACGTAAATGACGGGTATGTAGCTCCGGGATCTGGCCTCTATTATGTCAATGAGATCATCGACGGTCGCGTCGCATCGGATGGTAATATCCGCGGAAGACATCTTGTACTCGCTCATGACGGCCTTGATCTCGTCATGATCTTGCATCGGCATCAGCACATTGTGTCGCTTCGGGGGTCGGCATCATTATCATCAGGACTTACCGATATGGGACAAGGGCACCGTGCTCGTGATGTTGAGGCCGCCCTTATCCTTCTTCTTGATCGTGATGTTGGGTGCTTCCTTGTTGATTCTGATTCCGAACCCCTCGAGCTCGTTTTCGATAACCCGTTTATCCGTGAGGGGTTTGTTCACATCGAGAACAATGAAGATCAAATGGCATGTCTTTGCGACCGCGATGACTTGTCGGCCACGGCCACGACCATCTTTGGCACCCTCGATGATACCTGGCAGGTCGATGATCTGCAGCGGTGCTCCATTGTACATGACCTGACCTGGCACACTTGTCAAAGTTGTGAACTCGTAGGCGGCGGCTTCCGAGTGTTGCCCCGTCAGCCTGCTCATCAATGTACTCTTTCCCACTGACGGGAATCCTATGAACCCAATACTGGCGACACCCGTCCTTGCCACGTCGAAGCCTGCACCGCCGCCGCCGCCACTACTACCTGAGGGCGTGAGAAGTTCTCTCTTGAGCTTTGCGAGCTTTGCCTTGAGTTGACCCAGATGAAACGATGTGGCCTGTCGGTGTTTTTGTTAGCAACTGTCTGAGGGCTAGATGTGCCTCGGGAGATCTCTTGTTGACGGAGATCGCCATCCAGCACTATCAATGGCTCAAGAAAGGGGAGTTTAGAGAGAATAGGGACTGCACTGACTTTATTTTTCTGCGTCCTGCTCATCTGTTGGGTTTTGCCATTGTCAGTATCTGGTTCTGGACGTTGTGATCGTGGAGGGGATGGAGCCCCGGCCCCGCGTCTCGTATGGATGTGGTGAGCTCTCCGCCAGTCGCTGGATGTTCTTGGAGCCCGAGCAGTCCCGCTGACTACTTGATGCCAGTTCTGACCTTCTGGCGAAGCAGCTCAGGCCCATCATGCAACCAAGCGGCACCTTAAGTCCTCCCGAGCCTGGCCTTGTGCTTTCTCCCAAGCTCTTGGATACCACATCTATCTCCGTATGGCATTCTCCGCAAGGAATTCGTGTTTCTCTCTCTCTCTCTGGCTGTAAGGGTGAAATCGTAGAGGGTCTAATCGTACCTCGGCCTCAATCTCCTTGATCTGTCGTTCCTACTGTCAGCTCAAAGTTCTCACAAAATACATGCTGCGGCCACTGACCTTCTCCACCGTGGTCGACATCTTGGCGACTTGTCAGGAAGACTCGGCTCTCTTTGAAATTCCGAACGTTGGACCAAGTAAAAAGAATATGGATCTGGTTGTGGCTCGAGTCGTGGTGCTCAAGGCTTTTGAGGGTCGACGTCGTTGATGGTCGTCCGGGGAAAGAAAACAGCGGGGCATTTTTTTTCTTGATGGTTTCCTGAAGGGCTGCTGGCTGCCCTCTGATGTCACCTTGGTAGGCACGACCCAGAAAGGGAAGGGTTAGGGTTTGTTTCTGTCTCCCCAGCGTGCCTTCTCCTAAAGAAAGAGGAAACCTCCACCTAAGACGAGCATTGTAATGTCCCAGGCTCTCTCAAATATGGCTCTTTTATTGAGATTCATTTTTGAGTCAATCTTGCTGTCTTGTTGTGTGAGCAAGCACACCTACCACAGTACCCAGGAAAATACAATAGTAGATAGAACCAACCATATGCAAACTCCAGGCCGTCCCCCTTGACAGGTCCTTCCCTACCTGTACTTGCACTATGTGCTTCTCATATCAACAGGTAGTGAGTGACTTGCGTCCTATTCTGTTCTGTTGTGTCATTTCAGGCTGTTCAAATAATTCTATATCCATTCTTTCTTCCCCACCGTCATGCGCTCATGCTCAAGAGATGATTCGATGTTTTGCGAGACCAGCTCCGTTTCTTTCCAAGATTGTTGGTACTTGGTAATAAATACACCCTCTCTCCCCACTTGAGCATTGAGTATTCTTGACTTAAGTATTCGGCAACTTCAGTAATTACTACTAAGTAAAAAGAAGTACTTACTTACGTGTGGAAGGATATATTTCCCCCAACATCATCAGACCTGCCACTTACAAGTGTTGGCCAAGACTTGCCCAGACAGGAATGATGGGTAGTGTGTTTTAGTGCTGCATCAAACATAAGACGCTAGAACTTGGACCCCTAATTAAAGCTAGCAGCAGATTACAAGCCTTAACGCCGATCAAGCCAGGCACTGATAAGCGAGCGTGTGGCGGGCCTTGTTGTGTCGTCATGGGGGAAGGAAAGAAGAGAGGAGGAGGAGCCTCGGTCGGATATGTTTCGCAGTAGTACAAGGCAGTAACAATGCAAGGCAATCAATTACAGTGCAGAGCGCATCATACACTCACTATAGTGCAGCACAACGGCGGTGCCGAGAGCGGCCTCACTCACCACGCATTCATTCCCTCTCCTTTCGTTACGGGTCATCCAATCGCCTCCCCCCCCACCCTCCTTCTTCTTATCCCCAGGCAGACGACCTCGGAATCGTCTACGTCGTCGTCCTCGTGACAACGTGTCTCAACCCAACGATAACAACAAATCACGTCCCCACGACGATCCTTTTTCTTCTTCTCTGCTTCCTGCCTCTTTTCACATCGACATCAATACTGTCCTTCCTCCTTACTTTGCTTTTCTTTTCTTCAGCTTGTCATCTTTGAGAATCCCTATTAACCATCCACTCCTCCTCCTCGTCCTCCTCGTCCTCCTCCAACGATGATCCTCAGGCGCAAGATCAGGGGTGGTGTTGGTGGTGATACCTGCACCTCCGCCGGTAGGGTGACCGCCAGCCTGCTCCTCTCATTTCTCACGCTCGCACCAGCAATATCCGCCCACGCCTCAGCAGGCAGCTCCAGATCGAGCGAACAGGCCGACCTTCCCTTCAAGCCCGACTTCTTTAACCCATCGCCAGAACCTCCCGCCCCGGCTGATCATGTCTTTGTAAGGTTTTGCCCTCGCCAACACCGCCTTCCCTTCCTCCATCATAACCATCATCATCATCTTCTTGTCCATTATCATCATCATCAAGTGTGATACGAAGCTGACCATCGAAAAAACCCCATCTTCGTCGATGTCTCCAAGAATAGTCCCTCCGACATGTCTTCCACCACGGCACGCACAGATACCCGAACCTACACAGGCGCCAGGATGTGGTCCACACACAGGAGCAGGAGATATGGCTGGCTGCCGAGGATGACCACGCTGCCGAGAGGCTTCCTCCCCTGAGGGCACGGAGCGACGCCACGAAGATCCAGCGGCTGGTGGACCGGCGGCCGAGCGTGGTCGACCCGATGGTGGCGCTCTCGCGGGAGCGAGGCTACGTCTCGGTCCTGTCCGAGGACGCCTGGACGATGGACGACATCCCTGGGCCCGACATCACGGACAGGGACACCGTCGTCAGCCTGGCCTACATGTCGGCCGACGCCTACGTGGAGAAGGATGCCGACGGCGAGTGGCTCGAGGTCGGCGACCCCTTCAACCGGTCTGCCGACTTTGGCTGGGAGAGCGACGGCCTCCGCGGCCATGTCTTCGCCGACGCCGACAATACCACCATCGTCATCGGGCTCAAGGGCACGTCCATGGCTGTCTTCGACGGCGAGGGCACCACCACCAACGACAAGGAGAACGACAACCTCTTCTTCAGCTGCTGCTGCGCCCAGCAGGGCCCCTGGCTCTGGCACCAGGTCTGCAGCTGCGCCACCGGCACCTACTCGTGCAACAACACGTGCGTCGTCCAGGCCCTGCGCCAGGAGAACAGGTACTACATGGCCGCCCGTGAGCTCTACTCCAACGTCACCGAGCTGTACCCAGACTCCAACGTCTGGATCACCGGCCACTCGCTCGGCGGCGCCGTGAGCAGCATGCTCGGCCTGACCTACGGCCACCCCGTCGTCACCTTCGAGGCTGTCCCCGAGGCCCTCCCCGTCGCCCGCCTCGGCCTCCCCGTGCCCCCAGGCTCCGACCCCAACGTCCCCCAGACCCGCGAGAACACGGGCGCCTACCACTTCGGCCACACTGCCGACCCCGTCTACATTGGCACCTGCAACGGCGCCACTGCCTCGTGCTCCTACGCCGGCTACGCCATGGAGTCCGCCTGCCACACCGGCCGCGAGTGCGTCTACGACGTCGTCGCCGACAAGGGCTGGCGCGTTGGGATCGGCACGCATAAGATCCGGTCGGTCATCAACGACGTCATTCTCAAGTACGACCTGGTCGCTGAGTGCAGGTTCACCCCCGAGTGCCGCGACTGCGCCAACTGGAAGATGTACGAGAGCAACGGCACCGAGTCCACCACCACCTCCAGCTCGTCCACCTCCACCAAGACCCGCACGAGGACCGAGACCTGCAAGACCCCTGGTTGGTGGGGCTGCCTGGACGAGACGGCCACGGGGACGGCCACGGCGACCAGCTCCTCCTCGATGAGCACGAGCACGAGCACGAGCACGAGCACGTCGACCTGCAAGACCCCGGGCTGGTTCGGGTGCAACGACAAGACCACCACTACTACAACGACTACATCCTCTGATCCCCTCTCATCCTCGCCCACCAGTGTTCTGCCGCCTACTACCAGCACGACCTGCGTGACACCAGGGCACTTCTGGGGCTGCTACGACAAGACCACCACGAGCGGCAGCGCCACGTCTTCCGCACTCACCTCCGAGCCAAGCATCACAGCACCGCCTGCGCCGACTGTGACCACCACGCGTCCCATCACGCCAAGGCCGACGGGCACGTCCACACCCACGTCCGGGTCTGTGCAGCCGACGCAGTCACATTGCACAAGCAGGAACTGGTTTGGCTTCTGCAGGGGGTACGGCATCAGCGACGACGAGGAGATATAGGTCCCCCTACTCCCGGAGAAGGAAGTTGTTTATATAGAGAGAAACAGAAATGAGTCAACGATACGATACGGTACGATATGGTGCAGGCATCTATTTCTCACCCATCTCGTTCTTGAATAAATGGGACTTGGGCTTGGGCAGAACAAGGCTAAGGCAAGGCAAGGCAAGAAGGCATGAGGAAGTCCAAAGCCTCATCCGGAGTTGAGAGTTTGTCTCGTTTTGCATTACTACTACACTTTACATTTACAGGCTGCTCGTTGAAACAAGCCACAATACAGACTGCATTAGATTTCCATATCACATACTCATATTTTATCATTTTATCATATTTTCCCTTCTTTTTCCTATTGGATATATAACCCGTCATGGCGGTTTGCTCTCTAAAGAAGAAGAAAACATGGCTTGCAGCAGCAGCAGCAGCAGCAGCAGCAGCAGCAGCAGCAGGAGCAGCAGCAATAGGGCAGTGTAGTATAGTGTATTAAGAAAAACATGGGAGGATAAAACAGAGGGACAAGGGGAAAAAAAGGCCGACTCCCTGGGGGGAAGAGGGCGATCTTCATGTCCCAATCTCTCATGCCCTCTTATTTAAGCCAGAAATTTGCCAGTGTATTTATGCATGTACCTAACGTCACTTTGCTCAAAAGGCCTATACACTTGTCTTAGCCCACCCACATGAGTGCTTACCAATGTCACAGCTTTGTGCAGCGAGCAACATTTGTGGCACAGATGACCTCACTTGACTTGAGCAGTCCATGATTTTGGTGATGAGCACATGTTAAAATAAAAATAAAAAATAAAACAATAAATAAAAACAATGATTTCATGCCCAACCGAGACCCATGCTGATCCAAAATATTCCTATCCTAGTCCTATACGTACAAACGTACAAACACGTGCAAGAAGACGTTTCTTCCAGTCTCTTCCAGTCTCTCCCTCCTTCTCCAAAGCGGACATTATGCAGGTGCCGTGCGTGCCTAGAAAACATGCGTGGTGCGCGTCGTCCCATCTGTATCTGTCGTTCGTGCTCATGCTCTCTTCTGAATATCCCATAGCAAGCGTATGCCGATACTTTGCTCATCATTCACACCATCCCATATTAAAACGTGGCTCTTCATTCCATGCTTTATGTAAGCCGCTGCCCAATCTTCCGACTCTTTTTTCCCCCTTTCTTTCAAACTGATCCCAAATCGTCTCGGCGCGTTGTCTGGAAGTTCTCCAAATTATACCCGCTATCCTCCACTCCTCTTCTGCGCGCGCAGGCAACCAAGAGGCAGAAGAGGAGGACAGCCAACAAAAATCATAGACAGGAATTTGGTGATTATAAGGGGAGATAGTGGTAGTAACAAAACAGAAAGAAGAAGAAAAGCGCAGAAGGAACTTGCTTGCAGTCCGAGAAACAAAGCGAAATCAATAAGCTGATGATTACAACAATTGTATTCGACCATTTCGTAGCAAAGCGCTTTTAGTTGGCGACCTCTTCCTCAACCCAGCCGTTGAGACCACCCTGGATGGCGAGGCCGTACCCACTGCCCATGCCGCCGAAGCTGGCCTGGTACTGGTGGCCGCGCCGGGCGCCCTCGTCATTGACGCTACCCTGAACGCTGCTGGGGCTTGTACCGCCGTTCTCGAAACCGGGCCCGAACGCAGGCAGGCTCACCGCTCGGCTATGTTGGCCGCGCGCGTTGGCAGGGGCCAGCAGGCCGCCGATGGTCGTCGGACCAGATGTGGAGTTCTGTGTGGCGTAGCCGTTGGAGATGCTGGCCGACTGGCCGTGTCCAGAGACGGAGCCGTCTGGCATCTGGAGGGTCATCTCGCTCGGCGAAGAGGACGCGGTTCCAAAGAGCACAGCTTGTTGGGCAGCGAGGGCCTGGTGCTGTTGCTGATGGTGCTGCTGGGCCTGCTGGGACACCTGGTTGAGGTAGACAGTCAAGGGGTTGCTCTGGGTGTTAAACAGGGCCGGCTGGTTTCCCGCGGAACCGTTGGTTGGTGATCCGCTCTGCGGGGCCTGTTGTTGTCCTGGAGAAGCAGGGACCTCGTTGCGTGGCGAGCCGGCCTGCTGCTGCTGCTGCTGCTGCTGCTGGAGCTGTCGTGGCGGGTTTCCACAGCGATCCTTGCCGAAGTTGACCTTGAACTTTCGGTACTCCTCCTTGCTCCGAACAGCCTCGATAGCCTTGATGGCATTGGCAATGTTGGTGAAGTTGACAAACGCGCAGCTCTTCTCGCGGAGGGTGTTGACCAGCTCAATCTCGCCATACTCGGAGAAATCTTGTCTCAGCCTCTCCTCCGTGAATGTCTCATCCAGGTTGCCGATGTAGACGTTTCGCGAAGCACCGCCACTGACAGCCAAGGCGATCGCTGGGGGCAGAGCACCAGAGTGCTTACCCCAGCCAATCTTCAGGCGGCGGTTGTGGATCATCAGGCCCTGAATGTTGCTCAGGGCGTAGAAGGAAGCGGCCGCGGTAGGGTCGATAAAGGTGACGAAGCAGATGTGCTTGTCCGGAATGTAGCGAATGTGGTGCAACAGGCCACCTCGCACAACGTTGCAGATCTCCTCGATGGTTGTCTCGGGGTGGATATTGCCCAGGTAGATGGTCCGGTTTCCGAGGTTGTTGATGCCACCAGCAGTAGTAGCAACAGCAGCAGCAGCGACGGACTGCTGCGCCAGGGCACTGGAGATCACATCACGGTCGGCGCCAGTCAGCATGTGCGCATAGCCAGGAGCAATGCCGAGATACTGCGCTGCGTTCTGCTGCTGCGTCTTCGAGACGTAGGCGCATCTGTCCTTGCCATAGTACACACGCCGCGGGGTCTGCCACTTGACCTCCTGGGGAAGCTGGGAGACCGCCTTGATAGCGTTGGCAATAGAGAGGAAGTGAATGAAGGCGATGTTCTTCTCCCGGACAATCTTGATGGTGTCGATAGCACCGAATTTGCCCAGGTCTTCTCTGATCTCCTCCTCCGTGACCTCCTCGGGCAGGTTTCCGAGGTAGACGTTTCGAGAGGCCCCAGACTGCTGCACGGCGAGAGCGACAGAAGTAGGCACCTGCGACGGCTTGCCCCAGCCGACCTTGATATCCTGTCCCTTGATACAGAGCTTTTTCAAGATGGCATCAGAGTGGAAGTGGGTAGCGGAGCCGGCGTCCAGGAAGGAGATGAAGGCGCAGTTCTTGTCAGGGAGCAACCTGACGGACTCGATCTGCCCACTGCGCACATGGCTCAGGATCTCCTCCGCAGGCGTGTCCTGAGGGATGTTTCCCAAGTAGACCGTACGGCTAGATCCACTGCCAACGGGGCTCATGGCCACAGGAGAACCGGGGGTCATCTGCATCTGCATCTGGCCACCCATGTTGCCATAAGCCGTGGTAGGAGACTGAGGGGCGAAGAACTGGGGCGCCCCATACGTCGAAGGCGAGACCATCGCCTGGTAGCCACCAGGCGACATGGGCTGCTGCACGGGGCTAGCAAGACCGTTCTGCTGTTGCTGCTGCTGCTGTTGCTGCTGCTGGCTGTTCTGCTGCGCCTGCGGGTAAGCGCCCATGCCCTGGAATTGACCGTTGGCAAAGGCAGCAGGGGTACCGGGCTGGAAGGGGCTGCCGAGGAGCAGCTGAGAAGGAAGCAGAGGAGTGAACTGCATGTCGAAGCCAGAGCCGGGAGTGGTCATGTCGGCGACAGTGGGGTTCAGCGTCTGCTGCTGGACATTCTGGGTGTTGATCGTGGGGATGTTCCCACGGCGCGGGTGCCTGTCGGCAAAGCCAGAAACGTTCGAGGTGAAGGCACCGTGAGAGAAACCAGTGTCGCTCGTGGAGGGCTTGGACGCGTGACCAAAGCGACCAAGGCCACCGTTCGGGCCTGTCTGACCACCAATGGGACCTGGTTGATGCTCCTGCATCCCGAGAAGATGAGGAGGGACAAGGTTGTCCCGGCCGACGTGAGATAGGACTGCCGTTTTGAAAAGATTAGAGGTGCCTCCCGAAAAGAGAAGGCACTCGTCGAGAAGAAGGTGAAGGTTTGCTGCGGTGTTGTACAGACACCGAGGGTCGTAGAATAGAAAACGGGTATCTCAAGAGGGAGAAAAAGAGAGAGAGAGGCTCCACAACCACCAGCGTCTTGCAATTGGCTGGGGAGGCTCTCTTTTGATATCTTTTCTTCCCTTCTTCCTTGAAGCTGTTCTCAAAAGACCAACTCGGACAACCTGAGTTTGAAAGACAGGGGGGGCAAAACCAGGAGGTCGAAAGAATACAAGTTATATGTCGTATATGCAGGTTCGAATGGCTGGTGAAAGGGTTTATACCAACACGCAGGCCAGTCGGGAGTCGGGGACCTCGAGGCCTCGAAAGCTAAAGGAAGCTGGGTTGAAGAAGCCGGGGCTGGGGTGATCAAAGGACGAAAGGCCCCAAGATGCAGCGAACCAAATATGTAAGTGATCCGCAGAGGGCTGGTCGTACGGGACAGGAAGGTCGAGACTGGCGCAGCGACACCCTCCCACTTTTGTAGTCGAACAAAGACGGCCGGTATTAAAAAAGGGCGAGGTAGCCCGTAGCCCTGGCGAGGGTCGAAGGGGTAGAATGCAGAGGCGGAATAAACACAATGCCACGACAAGGACAACGAGAGAGGGCTCAGGCCTGATCCTGATCCGTTCGTTTGCGTTCGCGGTGAGACTTGTCGCGTCAGGCGGACGTTGGGGATTGGACGACCGACAGGAACCCGGGAGTGGGGGACCTAAGAGAAAGAGAGAAAAAATGTAAAAAAGAAATATAAAAAAAAAGACTGCAACAGATATATGCTGAACAACGAGTGTGTAGTATTCGAATGACAAAAAGTCGGTGGTGACGTGGTCGAGGGCGTGTGCTGGGATAGAGTAGGATTGGGGAGGGCCAGTCGCGACGCAAATTAAGAGACAAGGTCGTTCAAGAGGGGGGCGTTGGGAAGAAGAGAACAAGAAGCTCAAACTCAAGGCTCGGGTTTATGCGCAGAAGCTAAGGTAAATGGTATGGTAAATATGAAGATACCACCAGTAGAAGCAGGAGAGGGATGAAGGCGAAGTCGAAGGTGAAGGTGAAGGTTGAAGGTCGATCCAAGAACGAACATGAGGGAACGAAAGAGGAGGAGGAGGAGGAGGATAACCCTAAACCTAAGATGAGGGCCAGAAGGGAAAAAGAGGAATCGGCAGGACAGCCACCAACACGCAAGGGAAAGAGAGAAGAGTAGTAGAAAAGAAGAAAAAAAAAGGGGAGGTCAAATTGAGAGTGACTTGAGTGAGGATCCGGGGCGAGGAGGTGAGCGGAGAGAAAGGACCTCTCTGGCCATGGAGACAAGGTAAAATTGGACCAGGGCCCAGCCTATCCAGGCAGGAAAAGGAACTAGGGCTAGGGGGGGGTGGCATGGGCAAGTTCTATGGGACAGGGCAGGAGGTCAAAAGGCTCGAAGGAAGGAACCACCACCGACCGCACTTGGTTCTTGTGAGAGTACGTACACAGTACTATACTGTCAAACGTTCAGACCCTGCAGACAACATCTGTTTTTTTTTTTCTCTTTCTTCTTCGCGGTGAGGGACACGCTGCTGGGGCAAGCCTTACCTGAAAAGGTGGGCTCACCAATGAGAAGGGCTCAGTGGACCCCCAGGATGCTGGCCCAAAAGGGGCAAGGACCACCGTCAAAGTGCAGGCATCCCTGGCACCGCAATTTAACTCTCCTCGCGCCTTCTCCCAGAGGAGCCATGGCTCTCCGCCAAGCGTACCTCTCCAGCACGCCGGTACTGTGGCACTGTAGTACAGTGGCACTATGGTGGCACATGGGCGGTACAATGTCCTCCGTGCCCTTGAACCTCCCCCCCACCCACCCCACGCAGAGTGAATAGGGTATGGATGGGGTATGCGTACAATAGTAAAGTATGGTCGGCCTCATGCGCAGGCCAAGAGCAGGAATGACTGACTGACTGACTGACTGACTGATGAACTAGATGGATTTTGACTGACAATGATTACCTATTTTGAGAATGAGGGCCCCTTTGGGCCTCCCAATAGGGTGGCTGCGATTCGCGATATCTTGTAGTAAGCTCGTAACACAGAGACTGGAATCAGCCGTCTTTTTGGTTCTTCTTTTGGTCAGGGCCTGGGCCAGGGGGGCCATCATGCATATATTACTACAAGCATAGTAAGTAGTACATGGCTGCACATGGCCTGGGTACCCCTAACATTACAACAGGCTTTGGCACTGCAATGTATACGCATTTTCTGACCTGTCTCAAGGCTGCTGTGGTGGTACCTCTCTATCTATCTATAGAGTCATTAATCAACAGAGAGAGAGAGAGAGAGAGAGAGAGCAAAGTGTCCTGTCCTGTTGCTATGCAGGAGCGGAAACGCCATCGGGGAATTCCGTGTAGAAATTTGTATACATAGTAAGTAGTACGTATGCACAGGTTCTCTCTCATCTCATTATTCTCCGAGTCGCCCTAGCTCCTATCAAAAGAATCGATCTACTGCTGTAGGAAATTATCCTGTGCAGTAGCGCTTGTCGTTTGGGTAACATTGATAGATGGCACTGACACTGACCCCGATGATCGTCGTTATTGTTGCCGTCGTCGTCGCCTTTTTTCTTTCTTTTTTCTTTTCCCTTTCTCTTCCTTTTTTTCTTTCTCTCTCAACCTTATTCAATGGATGATAAACCTTGTGTGAGCCAAAGTAATTTTGGGGGAGAGAAGGAGGGTATGATCAGCCCACGTCACCCCAGGCCGCCCGTCAGAACGCGCTGTGGAACCTTAAATCATCAACCAGGAACCATCAACATCACTGAATCATAACATTCATCACGTCCCATTCCCCAATAACCGACCAAAGTGATGTCATGCTGAAGAATACACACACACACACGCACGCACACACACACATCATGATAGTAGTAGTACTACTACTAGTAGTAGTGGTGGTGGTGGTGGTGGTGGTGGTGTTCGTCTAGCAAAGTAAAGGAGGAGGAGCACGAAGCCCACAGGTGGTCAAGTGGGTAAAACCATCGTTTCAGAAAAAAGATATCCGAAGGAAACGAAACATACACAGCCTGCCTCGTTTCTCTGGCTTGCCAACAACCCCCCCCCCCACAGCCTGAGGGAAGAGACACCCACCCACCCCCCCATTCAGGGGTCTATCCGTCAGGTCCAGCCCTAAAGGGACCATCCGGGGAACCGACCAGATCGCATGTGCCTTGTCTTTTTCCTCTCTTCTTTCTTCTTTCTTCTTGTGAAGGTTGTTGTTGGTTGGCAGCTGGCTAATGAAGATCTGCGAACCAAAAAAAAAAAGGTCCCAGGCGCACCGCTGGTCCTTTTCTCTGCCGCAGCGGATCGATCATGCACCATACATAGCCAGATCGTTTTCAGGCGGGTCAGCTTTTCTGGCGTGTTGTCAGTTTCTTTGGTGGGCCCCCTTTCTTTTCTGATGGGAGGACAAGTTCTCCGTTCGGGAGGGCCTATGGCAGCCCGTGTGTTTGTGTTTGTGTGTGTGTGTGTCTTTCCCACAAACCCCCCTGCTCAATGTCGTATCTGTCCCCTCCCGCACAAGCCACCTGCAGTGTGGTTCTTCTGCAAGGGGTCCCAATTGAACAAAGCACAGGGTGGTCTGGCCAGCAGAGAGACCAAGCACCACCACCCACCCCAACCCACCTTGAGAAAGGCCACCTCAACAAGACCACTGCCACCCAGACCGCCCGATCGCTTCATAATCCTGAGGCGCCAAGGTGGAGTTTACCCGCGCACGCCCGCTCCGACATCGTATTGTCACTCCCACAGACAATCCAAAACAAAAAAAAAAAACACAAAAAAAAAAAAGGCACCCCGAGTAAAAAGAGAAAAGAAGGGGAACATGGGGAGGTGGACAGGGTTCGCTTAAGGTAAAGCCCTCTCTCCCCCCTCCACTCCTTCGAAACACCAGGCCAGATTTTGGGGCGATTCTAGATGCAAACCAAATACCACACAGTAAGTAGGTATAGCGAGAGAATCTGCTGACGCCACTTCATTGCTTTGCTGGCTGCCCTCTTTCCCCCCCCTCTTTCCCTTTTAGCTTACGAACCAGGTAGGGAAAGTCCGGCGCGCACGCTTCTGCAGGAACATGCAACAAGGGGGGTCCGGACTCAAACACAAACACAGGATTCCAATGTTCGTCCCTCTCGAAAGAGTTGGCCACGGCGTGGACAAAGTTGCGTTCCTACTCTTTAGGGGAGAGAAGGTGGAAAGAAGGGGTCTATACCGCGAAAGGGGAAAAAGCAAAGCCAATCCCTGCCGACCACGTTTTTTTTTTTCTTCCTCATCGTTGATGCTGCGCGACCAAAACCTTGTCCCCCCTCAAAGACACGTTATTGATGCAGAGTAAGTACTTTCTTAGGACCCCTGAACCGAGAGAGCATAGATATTCCATAATTCGACCCTACGGTATTCTAACAAAACCTTGTAATATTGAATCCATTAACGTGATTTTCTTTTATATAAATAATAATTTTTATTATTCCTATAATTATAACCATACCCGTCTGTCTGCCTCACCCCACATGTCTCGCCGTGGGGGGACGGGAAGGGGGGGGGGGTTCGTGAGTCAAGCTGGCCTGCCACTCACTCCTACTCAACGGCTGCATGCCGCATATCTGCATGAGCAAGGAGAAGAGGCGGACTAAAATTTCCTAGCACCCCCACATGTTTTCCAAGGATCTTTGTTCTGTATTGGAGAAGGAGAAAGGTCCTTTGAATTTCGACTGTGAGGCTGTGAGGGCCAAGCGTCCAGGGCGATCGATACTGGGTTGCTGAGGCTTGCCCCCAAGGGCGAGCCTTGTACCAAACCTAGTACACAGGCCGTCAGTCACTGCATCATGGACGATCCAAGCAGCCCTCGTTTGCCCCCGGTAATCAAGTAAGACTTGTCTATTGGTTTTTTTGGTGATCTTTTTCTTCTTCTTTTGTTGTGAAACAATCAGGTTCCTCATGCCAGCTACAGATAGCCCTTGTCCGGCCCCCCTTCTCCAAATTGTAGAGATGAAGAACATTCAGCTCCCAAAACAATAAAACAAAAACAAAAAAACACCCAAGAATGTGCTCAAGGCTTGCACCGACCCATGAACCGAGGATACATGCAGCACGTTCGGACCGTGTGCTGGTTAGCCAGCCAAGCCAGGAAACGCTCCAGACCCAGACCGTAACCACCGTGCGGGCTAGTGCCGTACTTTCTCTGGTCCAGGTACCAATAATAAGGCGTAGGGTCGATGCCGTGCTTGTTGAATGCCTGCACCAGCTCCTCGTGTCGCTCCATACGCATCGAGCCGCCCACAATCTCGCCCACGCCGGGCATCAGCACGTCCACGCTCTCCGTCACGCGGAGGTCGGATGGGTCCTTCTTCATGTAGAAGGCCTTGATCTCCACAGGGAAGTGCGTCAGGAAGATGGGCTTGTTGATTGCGTCCGTCATCTTGCGCTCGGCGGCCTCGGCAATGTCATCACCAAAGACGTGAGGCTTGCCCTCTTCGTTGGGGATGGGAGGATCCTGTGCGTTGAGCCTGCAATGTCGTCAGCACGGCTGAAAGAAGAGAAAAGAAACCAACTCGCGTGATATGGGGAGGGGAGAAAGAAGAAGAAAAAAGAGGGAGGCTTACCAGTCAATAGCATCAGTGTACTTCATCCGCAAGAATGGACGACTGGGCTTCTTGAAGTCAGGGTTGACCTGCTTGATGTACTCGGCGATCTCAGTATCCGACAAGACCATATCTACCACACCGCAGATCATCTCCTCGAGGTGGTTGAGCAGGTCTTCAAAGGTGATGAAGTCCAGCTCGGCCTCGATGTGCGTGTACTCGGAAAGATGACGCCGCGTCAGACTCTTCTCGGCACGGAACGACTTCTCGATGCAGTACACGTTGCCCATGGACGGCAGGACAGTCTCGAGGTACAACTGCGAGGACTGCGTGAGGTAGGAATCCTCTCCATAGTAGTTGAAGCCGAACAGCGTAGAACCACCCTCGACCTGCGTCTGCACCAGGGCAGGCGGGGACACCTGACGGATCTTCATCTGCTTGTACAGGTGCCGGAACGCATAGTCGACCTCGGACCGGATCTTCATGACAGAGGAAGCCTTCTCGCCCCGCAGGACCAGGTGCCTGTTGTCAAGCATATCCGCCTCCCATGGATCCTGCGTGTGAGAGACCTTGTTGGTGATGGCATCCATATCCGAGGGCGCGGTGCCAAGAACCTCGTAGTAGTCGACATGTAGTTCGCGGTTGTCAGGAGTCTTCGCAGAGGGCGGTGCCTTCTTCATCTCGCCGTACAGGACGAGCGAGGTGCTTCTGGCAAAGGTAAGGGCGTCGTAGGTCTGCGTGAGAGGTCCGCTTGGTATTATGCACTGCAAGAGGCCATAGCCGTCCGTGAAGACAATAAAGGTCTATAAGATCCCCCATTTGACCCCAAAGTGTCAGCCTCCAGATATACAAGCTTCCCCAGCGCATCGTCGCATACGTTCGTTGGCTGGCGGGGGAAACTTACAGCCTGCTTTTGTGGCCGCAGCTGGTCGATGCGGCCGTACACCTTGACCCTCGCGCCCTTCTTGTCACCCTCACCAAGCTCCACGGTCTTATCGTCGATGCGGATCTTCTTGGCCTCAGGCAGGCTGGGGTCCTGCTTGATGACGATCTTCTTGGCCGCCTCGAGATTGTCCAGGCGCTGCTTCTTGGCCTCCTCCTCCTTGGCATCACTGGCAGCCTTCTTGGCCTGCTTCTTCTTGTGGGCATCGACAGCCGAGTTGGCCTTCTTGACAGCGCTCTTGGCCGGTTCCTTCCACAGCAGGGCCTCGGCCGGGTCGTCGCCAGTCTTGGAGGCACGGGTCAGGTAGGTGGTCGAGGGGCGCTCGATGTTGGCGATCATGGCATAGGCCAGAGACTTGTAGGGTTTGGCCTCCGACCCGTCGACTGAGGAGCCATCGAGGCCGGCGTCGACGTCAACGTAACACTTGTCGCCCTCGGGCTTGACCCGCTCAGCAAGTTCTTGTATAGCTGCCATTTTTCTTTGGGGGAGTGTGTAGCTTTTGTGACTGACAGCCAATTGATTGAGTACAAAGAGAAGCTGAGGGGACCAAGGTGAGGGCACGACCTCTTCTGAGTCTTGACTTTGAATATTCGAAGGGCAGTTTGGGCAGTTGGAAGGTCGACAAACAAAGTGTGGTGGGGTTGAGAAAAGATAAGGGAACAGGAGCTTTGGTAGCAGCAGCAGCAAATCTGGTGGGGTTGAGTCACTGACTATGTATCACTTGGACAGGGGTCTTGCGAGAGTCCGCAGTGACTCACTGAACACATCTTCTTTGAAGCCTGAAGCATGCTTCAGTTCGAATGCCTATTTTCAGACCAGACTGTCTCATCCAGATGAAAGTACCATCAAATGAAGTCTTGACTACCATATTTCAGCTACATAAAAATCATCCATTTGTGTTCTAACTGCCAACAACTACAGCAGTCAGCGAAGGGTGCCCGACAGGTCGTTAGGCCTGGATCAAAGCTGAGCAAATGCATAATGCGACAAGATAACACACACCCTTATTTATCCAGATATGTGATGATGAAACACTGGTGTATCTTACAATGTATGCGAATGACCCAGTGTAGACATACAGCATGGCAGTTTAGGGAATACTTGTCCCTCTCCTTTGACGAAACCCAGGAATACTTACCCATCGCTATAAAAATCAATGATGAATAGCATATATTATATACTACATACTCTATACATTGTATTTTCAGTATTTTCTATTGGCTGAGCCGTAATGTCAGAAGCAGAGACCACCTTTGAAATAAGCAAGGCCAATGCCTCGCCTTCTCTGAGCCAGCAGCAGAGTCTGGTCTCAAAAAATTGTCCCAACGCTGCACAGCACACACACATCGGAGGACAGAGACGGTGCAGATTGTCTCATCGACGAAGCAGGGAGGGCTCAGAACACCAGCTCGAGGCCTACCACCTTCCCTCCCCTCCCCTACCCTTCCCGGGCTTCATATCCTCCCTAACTCGAGTGCGCGCGTGGACAACTACACACTAGATCCTCTCACAACTCATCCCTGGCGTCCTTGTTATCCTCCACCGCCTCGCCCGCGCCCTCTTTCCCCATCTCCTCCATCCCCCTCTTGACAATCGAGCTCAGGACCTCATAGACGACCTGCGCAGCCGCGAGGGCCGTCTCCTCCCCCTGGCCCTGGTACGCCGGCGACACCTCGACCACATCCGCCCCCACGACGTTCAGGCCCTCGATCCCCCGCAGGATACGGATCAGCTCGCGCGTGGTCCAGCCACCGGGCTCCGGGGTCCCCGTGCCGGGCGCGAACGCCGGGTCGAGCACGTCAATGTCGATGGACAGATAGACGGGGTCCTCGGCGGGGATCGCGTCGAGGATGGTCTTGACCACGCCGGCGGTGCCCAGGTCGTCGATGTCGTCGGCCACGACGCGCACCCAGTTCTGGGAGCTGTCGTCGTCAAAATCTTCCCAGCTGGTGCCGGAGAGGCGGGTGCGCAGGCCGGCGTGCACCGAGGGGCGGTTGGTGTCGTTGATCAGCAGTCCCTCCTGGCCGGCGAGCCAGAACATGGAGCCATGGGTGAAGTGGGCCTGCTCCGAGGGCCAGGAGCTGGGGTACTTGGCCGGGTGCCAGGTATCGAGATGGGCTTTTGGTAGTAGTAGTAGAAAATGTCGTCAGCAGGAGTTACAAATATAAATATACATATATATATATAAAAGAAAGATGAGGGGGAAAAGAAGATTATGGGGCCGCAGCTTACCATCAAAGTGCAACACCCGCAGGGGTTTTCCATAAATCGTGTTCAGAGCCCTCAGCGCCGGCAGGGCAAGGCTGTGGTCACCGCCGAGCGTGATGAGCTTGGGCTTCTGCAAGAGAGGCGACACAGGCGAACGGCTGCCCAGCTCCGTAAAGGCCTCCGTCATCTGCCGCACAGCCACGGCATTGTCGACGGGCATGACGGGGATGTCGCCGCAGTCGATGATCTTGGCCCAATTCTGATACGGGTTGATGTTGGCCCTGGGGTTGAAGCCCCGGAAGCTTGTCTGTCGCGAGGAGGCCTGGCGGATGGCGCGTGGGCCGAACCTTGCGCCTGATCTGATGTTAATAACATGATGGAGGTTTCCTTTCCAGAAAATTGGCAGGGCGGACAAAAGCCCGCCTAGGTAAAGCGAGCAGGAGGTATGAACTCACCTGGCCTGTAGCTCACAGCCGTGTCGAACGGGGCGCCGATGATGGCGATATCAAACAGCTCCGACGGCGTCGTCAGGCACTTGGCGTGCTTGAGGTGCGCAAAGCTGCCTATTCCCGAGAAGGGCCACTGAAGGGTGGTGGGAAGCGGGGAGCCACATGTCAGCCTCGCTCTTCGTAATTTTCTTCTTTTTTTTTTTTTTTCCCTTCCTTCATTTTCCGTATGTGATAATACAACTATCCCATGCCATCCAGCCGGTCCGCTTGCAGTTGGACACGCTTCCCTCCCGCTGTAGTCAACCGACCAGGCCAGATCCTATCACATGGACGGTGGAAGAAGGGGGTTTCCCCCTCGCCAGATGACTTCGCTGGCGCCCACGACTGGCTGGCTGGCTGGCTGACAAAGTGCATAATGCGGTCACCTCCACGTCCCGTTTCCAAGTGCCTCTGTCCTCCCAGAGAAATAAAGGGCAGACATGGCCCGGCTCAGACAGTGAGAGTTTGTACATACCTCCATACCCCATTTGTGTTCCAGCTCGGCGAGCTCCTCGGCAGTCCACTCGTGATCGTCGTGCCCGTGGTTGCCGCAGGCTGCCGCCAGCGAGGCGAGCGCCGCCGCGAGGAGGAGCTGTGGTCCTCTCATGGTGGTATGACGGGATCGAGGACGCAAGTTGCACTGTGTAAGGCGTGTGTGTGTGTGTGTGTGTGTGTGTGTGTTTGACACTCGGTAAAATGTTCAGTAAAGTAGACTGTCGACACCCGCCAGCTCGCGCCCGTTATGTACTTGAGAGGGGGAGGGGGGGAGGGCAAGTAGAAGAGGCACCGATTGGATCTTGGTTGTTCCCTGCAACAAAGCGCGAGATAAAAAGAGAGAGAGAGAGACAGAGAGGGAGATAAAGTCATCAACGAGAGAGGTCCCCGACCTTGATTGGTAGGATATGTAATTCCTACATATTCAATAGCTGCAGCGGCCCTCGATCGGAGGCGGCCCGGCAGCATTGAGTGGATCCGCATTCGGTGTGCGCCTGATAAAAAAAAATTTAAAAAAAATTACAAAGTCGCGGGCCTTGGCTTGCCGGGCCTTTACTTAACTGTACGCTGCTGTAAAGTAAATGTATCCGCAAAGGAATTACCCAAGTATTACACAACTCTGGTTATTGCACGTGGCTCCTGAGCAGTGGGCTCACCGTGCCCCCCACAAGCTCGGGTATAACTTCTATATTCCTGTTAGCCATCATTGCAGTGCCCTGGTTCGTGTTATGCAAGACAACTACAAGAGTGTGGTGTTGTTGATAATTCCTCTCGACGCCATTGGTCTCAGGACTGGTCTGCTTTCTCCCCTCGCCTCTCTCCTGCAGCATTCTCCCTCCTCAGTATCGATCTGCTCTCTGGAGAGGTGTCTAGTAAAATAGGACTGACAAAATACGTCTGAAAGGAGTTGTTTACTCGTCTGGCACAATGGCCACCAGCGCCGGACAAAATGTCGTCGGATTCGACTACGGACAGTTCCCATCTTTTGGTTCATAGCGAGAGAAACAAGGAGGTCGTCGAAGTTCCAAGAGCTCGTCATCAGTCGACGTATTCACCACCCCCTCGAGAGAAAGAAAAACAGCCAAGGCCATTTTTGCCATGTCAGGTCCCGAGACGACTCCTCCCCCAAACAGAGCAAATCGGTAATACCTCACTCAGGCTCTGGCCTCCATGTCTCTGCCGCCCAGCCTACTTGCTTGTCTTTCTAGGCAGTTAGAAAGAAGAAGAAGAAGAAGAAGGGGGAGTCTGGCCACGGTCAATCTGCCCAGTCTAAAATGCCACGTTCGACACAACGGGGTTCGGGAAGGGGGTCTATGTACTCTATCACTGGGAGCTCCACTCTACAGAACGTGGAGCTTTGGTCTGGGGAGGGGGAGGGGGGCGGGGTTTTTTGTTTTGTTTGGGAAGGCGGGAAATACCAAGTAGAGAGAGAGAGGTGGGAACTGCCTGCAGTGGCATATGCTTCGACAAAGCTTGATGCTGGATGGGACACGACCAAAATTTACCACTTTCCGCTCTGGTTCTCGGACGCGCCAGAGGGCGGGGGAAAAAAAAAAGAAAGAACATGAGATTTTGTCAGCAAAAATATGGCAAATACACATATGTACATACATAGTACGTGGGCACTATGCTGCAAATGCCTGTAGGGGCGCTGAGAAGAACCAGTGCACAAAGGAGCCGGATCTGTTCGTATTGAAAAGGGTGATGTGATAAGAAGGTCGCTTCAACAGGTGAGAAAAAAAAAGACGATAACGTCCAAATCTAATAAAAATAAAAAGAGAGAGAGAGAGAAAAGTCTCCTCCTGTCCTCATTTACCACCTTCCTCTCGTCCTCAAACCCACTCAAATGTTCATCAGAAGCACCTTTCTGAAAGGGGCAACAAGAGCCTGCTTATATGCTTCCAAAACAACCCAGCATGTTCAGATCCAGGCTTGGGTCGTGGTGCTGAGGATGTCTTTCTCGCCGGCTTCTCTTGCTCTTCTTCTCCTTGGGCAGCTCAAGTAACACCCAAGGGCCAAACACACATACTCACCCAAGGGGCCAAACACCGCCGTCTGCCGTGAAGAATGGGGAGTTTCGGGCTTGGCGTTAGACCATGCAGTCGTCCCAGTCACCCATCTGACCTTCTTGCTGCTGATATATCTGCGTTCCTCGAAAGGCTGGGATCACCCGGCCCTAGTGAATAAGCACGCTCGCAGCCCCTGGGTATGACTACAACATCAGACACCTGTGCTTCTTAACCTTGGTCTGCTGAGGAGGCTCTAAGGCCGCCACGATCGCCTGTGGTCCAATGTTAGTCCGCGGTCCGGGACAATTCTTTCCATACATCTCGAGGCGGCAGGAGGGGGTGTCCTTACCTCGTCAAACACGTCCTTGAGCTTGTACTGCGTCAGAGCGCTACACTCGACGTACTTGACCGCGCCCAACTCCTTGGCCATCCGCTCGCCATCCTCCTTCCTCACGGGCTGCATCTTCTGCTTGGACAGCTTGTCCTTCACGCCGGGATCGTCCCTCAGATCGACCTGTGTACCAACTATGAGGCAGGGAACGCCGGGGCAGTGGTGGTGAACCTCAGGGAACCACTTCTCGCGAACGTTTTCGAAGGATGCCGGGGAAGTAACGCTGAAGCAAACGAGGAAGACATCGGTCTGTGGGTATGAGAGCGGTCGCAATCGGTCGTAATCTTCTTGACCAGCCGTGTCGAACAGGCCCAGTGTATATGGCTCATCACCGATCCTAGATTTGAGACGCAGCGGGGGTCAGCCGAGAGGTTGCACTTTTGACTTAGAAGCACGCGGACGCTTGTTTTAAAAAGCACCGGCTGGATCAAGGGTGCTTTGATTTTGAGACAGGGAGGCAGGGTAGCGGGGTGTGCCTAAGTCGAGACGCGAGGCGCGACGCCTTGACACGGGCGCGTGTGATCGGGCAGATGTAGAAGGTTCCTTTGTCTCGCGGAAAAGGTAGAACGTGGAGGAGGGGGAGGGGGGGGGGGAGGAGGTCGGCCTTACATGACGGTGACAGCATAGTTGTCGAACACTGTAGGGACATATTCGGAAGGGAACTTGTTGGTGGTGTAGCTGATGAGCAGACATGTCTTGCCAACAGCACCATCACCAACGACGACGCACCTAAAGGAGTCAGGTTTTGGATCAGCAAACTGCCATTTCAAGTAAGGAAAGTCGTCGGCATTTCGTGGTCGTGATAATGTGATGTATGCACGCGGCGATCCGACGGAAGCCAAAGCTGCAGGTATGATGAATACATGGGAGGAGGGATGGGAGACAAGATGGCGCGGCCTTGCGTGCAAAGGACCGGAGCCATGGCGTGGCTCTATCAGATTCCGGCGTGTGAAAGGGGAGGGAGAAGAGGGAGGATCGATAGGCAGCGAGCATGCATGCGGCGGTGGTGATGGTAGAGAGTAGGGTGTACCGACTTGATAGTTGCGACCACCATCTTTCAAAAGAGACAGTGCTGCACCTCGGAGGGGGCAGCGATTTCGTGTGTGGTTTGAAGCAGTCGACCTTGTTTGACGATGGTGCAACACAAAGGGCCCTGCAGGAAAGCAGCTGGTAATGTTGCTTATCGGAGAAGCGTCGCGTGGGTCGAAACGTCGAGGACGGATAGGCCAATGGGCTCTAGAAGGTCTGTCTCTGCTCGCAGATCGGCCAGACTCGAGATCGAAGAAGGCGCAATGGCTATGAACATCTAAGAAGTGATTGAATTGTATGGTGTGTTTTGAGACTCTGTCTCGTCCTGGGGGGGGGTGTTTTTTCCCCCTACGTATGCGTGTTATTTGTTTGCAGTAGTGGTTGGGAGGGAAGAAAGAACCAAAGGTTGGATTGTTGGCACCCTGCGGGAGGAATTAAGAAGAAGAAAAAAGAAGAAGAAAAAGGCGGGCGGTCAAGAGAAAACCGTCAAAAGAGAAGGGAAATGAAGAGGGAAAACTAGGTTAGAAGTGAAGGTAACGAGGCACGGACGATGGGGATCTTGATCAGTCGCAGTCAATATGGATCAGCACAGAGGTGGTAAGTGAGTGTTTTGTGTTGGCAGGTCGGAGCAGGAATCAATTGGACTGAATGGACGGCGAGGGGGTCAGCCTCGTGAGCATTGGACGAGAGAGGCAGCGGCGGGTGGTGGTAGGTTGGTAGGCGGTTGATCTCTCTCCCTCTCTCTCTCTCTATCTCAGCAGCGAGGACAAGAACGGCAGGAAGGAGGATCGCATGAAAGAGAGACGTCGGGTTCTGGGTCTTGGGTGTGTCTGGGTCCTGGGTCCTAGACCTTTAGGGGCCCTGGCTCTCTTTTTGGGTCTGTGTCGGGTCTTGGTTGGGGGTGGACGAAAGTCCTTGGGCCCTGGGCTGTCTGCGGTCTACTGGAGCAAGAATGGATGCGATGGACGAGGTTACTGCCAGGTGAAGTGGGGTGCGTTTAGGGTGTGGTGGACGGCCAAGTCCAAGCAGGCCCAGGGGTGTCCTGGACGGCTGCATAGCGCTACTATTCCTGATGGGGCGGCCTACAATCTTTGGCCTGGGGGGGGGGGGGTACTTGTCAGTTTTCTCCTAGATGGTTGTGGTGGTGTGTGGTGACGTTTGATCTTACTGCGGAAGGCGTCACTGGCCGTTTACCTACTGCACGCTACCCAGTACTTACTGTTATGTACAAAGTTACCTACCTCTGAATTTGGGTTGAGATGTACAGAGCTGGGTGCCGGTTTCTAGGGGAGGTTTGATTCGGTTCTCATCAATCATTTATGTTTTGTTTGAGCACTCACTTATGGATCATAAATCACACACACGAGGCACAACACATTCTTTTGGTGCCCCTATTTCCCTCAGACTCCTCCTGACCATTCTGCTATCTCAGACCCTCGCCCCCCTCCCCTCTGCTGATCTATTTCCCCTTCCCATTTTCCCCAACAATCAACGTGACTGACTGTGCTCGATCTTTGGTTCCCAATTTTGAACAACAACAGATAAATAAATAAAATAAAATAAAACCCATGTCAAGGTCTGACTTCAAATGCCGAGATGGCCTCACAAAAGGTCTCTGAGAGGGGTCCCTCTCTTATTGGCTTGAAACGCGTACATACCACCACACTTCACTCTAACTCGCTCGCCCTTTTTTTTCTTCTTTTTTTTTTCTTTCTCCCTAATTCCCAAACGGTACGTAAGCTGCGCGACCATCGTCTGTCTGTTCTGCTGGGGGCCCAGACCGGGCCCACCGACAATGGGCATACTCTCTCTCTCGAGTGCTATGAGGTGGTACCACCCGATTCGACCAGCCGCTCGCGGCTGATAACGTCCAACAGCAGTGCCTGGTTGTTCCCTTACCGACCATGGACCGGATGCTGGTAGCCGAGCCTTGCACAAGAGACCATGTCCATTCCTCGGCGACGAAGCCCCAAGCAGCTTAGGACAAAATAAAAAAAATCATAAAAAATAAAATAAAAAAAAGGCGTCGAGACCTCATCAACGTCATTCCGCCCACTGCCGATTCCCCTTGCCAAAATGGCCTCGCCAGCTCAACTCCCAAGCAGATGAGGTTCCTTGTGGGCCCCCGTCACTGCGGAGAATTTGTTTCTTGCTTGTGCCTGCTGTGGTCGGACACCATCTCATCTCCACGGGGTAGCATAATAATAAGGCCAAAAAAAAAAAAAAGGAACAAAAAAAGGACATCGTCGATCCATCATCCTATCCGAATCAAATGCGACTGGCCCGCCACACATCAGGAAGACTTGCACAGCCAGACCCAAAAAAGAAAAGGGGAAAACATAACTCTCTCTGACCACAGCATATGAAGCTAGACTCTTCTTTTTCTTTTCTTTAAAACCCTCGAATAAGTAATTGACGGACAAAAGAATCTCCAGTGTCATATAAAGAGGCTGGTTGCATAGATTCCAGGATGTTGAATTCACACGCTCGGTTGCCCCCCCCCCACCACAACACTCTTCTTCCTCCCTTCTTTCCTCCCCCCTCCCCCCTTATGACTTTACTTTTTGCGCGGCAGAGTCATGTTCGTCCTTAGCAGTCGGGCGATGGACGCGGGAACTTGCTTCTGCAGACCGCCACGGCAATGTTGCTCGGGTCTCATAGGACACCGAACCCTTCACAGCCCTGCCGATGGCACCCGTGGACGGCAGCAGGGCGAGACCTGCATTCAAGCCGCCTGTTGCGCCGCCCTCCCCCCCCCCCCCTCTTTCACGCACGTGGTTGAGGCTCGCGATCTATAGCATGGTCGACAAGGATGAGACGTTCTCAAACAAGTCCTTGGCATAAGACTGGTGTGCAGGGTGGTTAGTTTTTTGCACTCGGCTTTTCCCACTCACTCACTTGCATATGTACTTCTCGCCTGAAAGAAGAAGAAAAAAAGGCCAGGACCCGAAGCAACCAACCACTCGAAATCCTGTTTTAGCCTAGGTGACTTTCTCACTGGCCTCTTTCCTGTCTGTACCTCATGGTCCTGATAGAACCTCGCCACTTGAACGGCCACTGAAACCAGAGGCTTGCACAAGTAAAAGGCCCTGCTGACCGAAACAGGTAAGCAGGCTAAGGATTGAATAAAAAAATAAAAAAATGAAAAGAGAAACTCCTCGGAATGTCACCATCGAGGCTGACAGGAAAGGTGAGATGGGGTCGGCTATTTCCTTTGCTTGCAGGATGAAGGGTGATATGCAGACGAACTTTTGAGTCTGGTCCCGAGGTCTACGATGTCGCCTTATGCAACGCAGAACATAAGCAGTAAGTATTATTACCTTGTTCCACCAGAGAGCACTGAGCATTATTAGTCGGCGCCAACGAGTTCGTACAGGCAATAATTGTGTTTGGGAAGAAGAAGAAAAAGAAGAAAAAAGAAATGAGGTTGATATGGATATCCTCTTGTTGATGCTCTCACATCAACCAACCCTTCGTTTTTTTCTCTTCCATTATTTTCTTTTGTCCCACACTTCCCCCCCTCCCCCCCAAGGGAATCTTTCTGAGGCAAGGCCCGCCCCGCTAGCTAGCGCTCTCACTCTCGACCATTTGCTCACCAATCATCAGCCTCACTTGTCACACTTTAAAAAGAGGGCAATGGGAGGGTGCTGGTCAAAATGGGTATGGAATTGTCATTATGAATGCTTACAGGAGCTAAGTTGGCTGAGGGGTTCAGGCTAGCTAACAAGCCTATGAAATATTGGATTCCGGGCGGGGGGGGGGGGGGGAGGCGGTAGCACCTTCAGACCCCGCTACAACCTCTCCTCTCAACACCGAATTCTTGTTCTCTCACAGGTCGAAACCTCAAAACTTCAATAGTTTCGAAACAGGGACACCCAGACACAAAACCCCTTCTCCCATCCTTCAAAACATCTCCCAGTGGGGAAAAGAGAAAAAAAGACAGACCAAAAAAGAAACCAGTCATCAAACCCGCTTGCACGTACACACACACACACACACACACTTCAACCATACCCCTTCCGGCGTACCACAAAATGGATCTCTACCCAGACCCAGTCGACGGGTTCCTGGAGCGCTACCTCGCCCTCCTCGACGAGTACACCTCCCTGCGAGAGAGGCTCGTCCGCCTGCAGGCCTCCACCCTCCAGCACCTCGCCCGTGCCAACTTCACCGCCGAGCGCGGCGCGCGGTACGGTGCGGACTCTTATGACGAGCGGATGCAGGCTAGCAGGACCGTTGTGATCCATGAGACCAGGGCCGGCGTCGTGTTTCGAGTGGTGGCTGCGGGTAGTGATGATGATGATAATGCTGCTGCTGCTGCTGCTGCTGTTGAAGGGCCTGGGACCAGCAGGGGTGAGGAGGCTATGCACGAGACCGACGAGGGTGTTGCCGGGGATGGAGAGGCTGGGAAGAAACAGGAGGGTGAGAAGGACGATAGGGAGGAGGTCGAGGGCGAGAAGAAGAAGATGATGACGAAGAAAAAGAAAGTACCCGCCGACCCGATACGCTGGTTCGGCGTCCTTACGCCGCCCGCTCTGCGGCAGGCACAGTCCTGCGCGGTCGACACTGTCGAGAGCGTCATCCCTCGGCTGGTCACTGTGGATAGGGCGATGCGCGACGTGGAGATCGAAGTACGGCGGGCGAGGAAGAGGAGGGCCAAGGCGGAAGCAGCAGCAGCAGCAGCAGCAGCAGCTTCTTCTGCTGCTCCTAAGGATCTCGGGCGGGAGCAGAACCCTGTGGTTCGTGAGAAGGCTGCGGCTTCGTGATTGATATCCTCGGACAAGGACAGGGATGGATGGTTCGAGAGGCTGTCTTGGTTGGATGAGGCACTATCATAAATGCAGTAGCGAACTTTCCGCAAGACGGAGCATCCGCCTTGTTCGGATAATGGATGGCTGCAACTTCATCTCTTCTTCCCTGGCCCGGGAGGGGTATAGATAGCTTCATCGATGATGCATACATAGTAGGTCTGATTGGCACCTCTTGCAACACACAAGGACCAGGCCACCCGAGATATATATCATCTGTAGTTTGATTGGAAAGCCCGGAGTGTCTGCTCTCCCACATCACCATCGTGATCCCTCCTTATTTCATTCTTAGACTTCCTACTTCGCAATCTGCAGGCAGACAGTGATATGACTTTCCCATTAGACAGACATGTGGATAGGGTTGTTGTCCTCCACCCCAGGACCTCCAGGACCAGGGGGGGGGGCTGCACCTAGGTGACAACTGGCGTGTTCTAGTACACAAAAGCTGATCCCACACCAAACCTCTTCCTAAGCATCATACATACATCAAGATCTCACATCTCCTTTTCAAGGCAGGGGAGAAGGGAAGGCAGGTCCCCACCACTGATGATCCTACTTAAGACCTCAGTAAGCCTGCCCGTCACCCCCGCCGCAAGCTGCGCTTCTTCTCCTTCCTGTTACCGCTACTGGCGCTGCTGGAGAGGGGACGATGGTCTTTTTCCAACCGCGGCTGTCGTGGTAGTGGTGGTGGTGAGGGGTTGGTTTGTGGGACCTGACTTTTGCTTGAGATCGAGAGGCGCCACGTAAACCCTGGATAAACGCGGGCCCCAGCTCCTTCGTTGCCCCCCTTCTCTGGCGAGGAGTGAGCTTTCTTGGCGACGTTCGCATGGCCCGTGCTATATACATCAAGGTAGGGATTTGGGGAAAGAGGAGAGGGCATAGGGGGAAGAGAACTTAAGGGACAAAGGGGAAACGGAGAAGAAAGAGGGAGAGAGACATAAAGAAGAAAGCAGAAGAGAAAAAAAAAAGAAAAACACGTCACGGTTTCCACTGTCCAGGCTCAGCTGCATTTGAACAATATCCAATGCCAAAAGCAATACTCCTTCCAAACGTGCAAACATGATACACTATGATCCAGAAGCAAGACTTATCAGTTCATAATTGACCATCTAGAAACCGCAAAACCCACTAGAACTGTGCTCATTTGAGAAAGTGCCAAACTGGTTGGGGCCTCTATTACCCATTTCCTAAAGATCCGATCATACATCCCTGGGGATGCAAAAGTGAGTCGAGTCTTATCTATGCCTAAAAACTGCCGCCGCATATGCCACGTATCATCCGGTCAAGGAAGAATGTTCCTGGCTAGTATCCAGCAGGCTCCTCGCGGACGGGGAAAGCAGGCTCATTTCTGCCCCTTTTGCACTCCTCCTTCCAATCTTTGGGGGTGAACTTGTCAACGATCGCCTTGAACGCAGTCTGTTGTGGAGTCAGTATGACAAGGTCTCGGGGAAGGGGGGGGGAAAAAAGAGTTTGTGCGACGTGTCATCAAGCGTACCAATGTGCAGAGGCTCTCATCTCCCTCAAAGTGGTTGCCCTGTGGCTTACAACCAGGGATTTTGACTACCTCGTCATTGTATCGAATACGGACGTAGTAGCCATCCAATTGGTTCTTCTCGGCCTCAGTCAGCTCGTCTGTAGGTTTTCGACCAATTCCCGCTGGTGGCTTTCCAGCCGCCGATCGAAAAAAGAAAGAGCGCAGCCAGCTCGTACTGGAAGAAGCTGGGGTAACATCAACAGTCTTGGGGATTCCGGCCCTCCGAAAAAGCTCAAAGGCGATGTGGCTTGTGAATGGGGGCCACCGGTCACCAGGAAAAGCCCCCACGCTGTTCAGACACGCAGCGAGGGTCGTGTCGTGACAACCACTCATGCCAAACTTCACAGCCTGGTGGCTCTGTCCAGACTTGTGCACGAGCTCATACTCGCCGTCCGCAGGGCTCTGCTCCACACTGCCGACCATCCGCGCGGTGATGTCTCCCAACAGCCCGCCGACACCCAGCTTCCGGTACTCCTGAGACTCCTTGTACCCGCTGAACCACTCTTCGACACCAATCTTCTCGATGATCCGGCGCGCTTTAGGGTCGTAGAACTCCTTCGGCAGCCGGGTTTCCGGGCCGTGGGCGTCCGTGGAGTTGACAGTGTCCATGATGCCGGATAGGCGTGGTTTCGCGTCCACGGCGACCTGTGGGCTGCCCTCGGGCATCCATTTGCCGTAGATCTTGGTGAGATAGGCCATCTCCTCGGTCGGGTTCCACCGTTCTGCGGTCCTCTGGCCAAAGGCCTGCGCGAGGATCGCGAAGCGACGACACGAGCTGTCGTTGGGCAACAGCGTCTCGTCACTCAGGGGCCTGGCCAGGATAGTGGGTGGTGGAAAGTCGGCGGCGCGGGTATGCGATGGGTACAGGCCTGTAAAGGTCTGCTGGAGGGACTGAAGCGCACGAGGGACAGGTGTGGCGCGCAGGTAGATAAAGTCGGCCGAGTCGATGGTCTTGGGCAGGAACCCAAGCCTGTCGACGTAGAGAGTGCGCAGGCGCTCACCCAGCTCGAGGGTCGTAAGACGCCCCTTGTCCGTGAGCATGCCTAAGATTGTATGATGCCGGTCAATATGTGTTTCTAATATGGTTACAGGGGGGAAAAAATATAAGAGGATGTTTCTGGACTCACCCATATCACATACACTGTCCAGTTCGCCCCCAGGTCCGGCCGCAATGACAGGTGCATCATTGGGGCCAAAGGTCTCGAGACGACGCTTCCATTCCATGGTTGAAAAGACCTGCCCGTTGCCATCTTTCCCACGCTCAAGCACAGCATCTCGCATGTGGCGGACAGCCGTGCAGTAGGGCCAGAAGGGCCTGAGACCAGCATTCTGGAATCGTGGCGAGACGGGTGTCCGCTCGCCATGGCGGAGGAGAACCTGCACCTGTTGAAGCCGGAGTCCGGAAGGGTAGAGCTGCCGCAGCTCCTCGTCCGTGTAGGGTTTTCGAGGCTGGAGGGTCGTCATGTTGTCGGCTTATAGTATGTGACAGGATAGTTTTGAGTCATCTGCCAGCTCACGATGGGAGAGGGAGGCGACAGACATGGACACAAAGTAAACAACGAGACCAGGACACAGGGTGAGACTTGGCCGTAGCAGCAGCCCCGCTTTATGATCCGTTCCCCTTCAAGAAGCCAATTCTACAACAAAAAGCTTTAATGTGCTTGACAGCAGGGACTGTCTAGTTTATGTACAGAATATGTAGGAGTGGAAGAAGGAAGAGAAAAAGGTGAATGAATATGAATAAGTATATTTCATATAAAATAGGGTTGTTAGCACAAAGTTTGGTCAGTACTGCAGTGACTGATATGCAGTCGAGTGTGACGTCGGTTAAGTATCAAAGCCGATCCAGCGGGACCGAGGTCGGCTGCAAGTGTTTGCAAATCAGAGAGGGAAGGGGCCCTTGGCCCAGAATTTCCACTGCAGTCGCGAACCTCAACCCTCCTTCCCCACATGTTTTGTAAATACAGCCCTGCACAGCGCAACTTCCGCCATCTTTGTTTCCCTTCCAGTCGCCGACGACATACAAGGCTGCTTCGGCGCCGTTCCAATCGAGCCCATGTGGTAAAAATACCAAACCTGCAGATCTACATGGGCTGCGCGGTGCTCAACTAACTCGGCGACGACTCGGACGCCATGCGGACACAGGCGATATGCTCTCCGTGTCGCAGACAGCTCCTCGCAGCTGCTCAGCAGCGCGCCCAGGCCCGTCGAATACCGCAGTGGCAGACGGGAGTGTATATCCGCGCCGCATCGACCGGGACGCCCAGGACGGAAGCAATCCCCGACAACGACTTCGTCCCCGCGATCGATGGCCCGAACATCAACGGGCCGCCAGGCACACGAAACAGCCATGAAGCAGCGAAAGAAATACGCAGTTCAAGACCGCAGGTCCGTCGTTTGGCCAAGCGAACGCCGCCAAATCTTCCCTTCAAGAAGGCTATGGCCCCTTCGAACAAAAAGGAATCGCTCGATATATTCAAAAAGGTCGTTGAGGAGCAGGGCGATCAGGAGGCTGCCAGTGATTGGCAGAAGGATATATCCCCTGCTACCGTGGAGTTTCTCAATGACTTAGCCCGGCTGCGGCCGATGATGAAGGAGGAGAGTATCGAGACATGTCTCGATTTCTTCCTAGCTAATGTGTGGCCCAAGGTCATCTCTGCTGGGAGGCCCCGCCTGGTCAAGCAGAGAGGCACCTACCTGTTGACAAAAGTCGCCGCGGCCAAGTTAGCTGACATGGACAACGAGAGGCTGCCGTCGGTGGCCCGAATCACTCAGCTCTTTCACGACATGGACTCTCTGAGCCCAGCGAAATGGACCGACTTGACTATGGGTTTGATCAAGAATGTCATCGCCAGGAGCTCCGCCAGGCAAGACTACCCCAGCGTCGAGGCTCATGAGAAGGCCATGGCCCGGAAGGCGGAGCTAGTTGATGACCTTGTTGAGTCGTGGATCATCTTCCATCGTTACCGTCTGCCCGCCAACGAATCGGACCTCCAGACATCTGCTGAGAAGCAGTTTCGACTCCCAGACATTAACGAGATCCACCTCCGTAACTATGCCAGCAATGGTAATCTGCTGGGTGCTATGAGTATGCTTTTTCACAACTTCTCTGCACAGCACAGAGAGGTACCCGCGGTGGCCCTCGCCACATTTATACTCCTCATGGATCCCGAACACGCGACCGTCAGCGCTCGGCGCAAGGCAGAGCCCCTGCTTCTCCCAATCGGTCATATTCTGGCTGCTGTCGAGCTTCGACGGCCTCCTATGTACTCAATGCTGGAGCCTCATCCCAGTGTTATGTTGTACGTTGTGAAACGCTGGGACGGGATGATAGCACAGCTTCGCGCGCCGCAGAGACCCAAACTCATGCCGCCTATAAACGCAGAGACCCCACTCAGTGCTGGGCCACGAAGTCCGGCTACGATGAGAACTCAAAGCAGCATTTCTGGTTATCAGAGCCGGATTATGGGTGCTCTTGCTTTGGGTGATGTGACGGCAGTCGAGGCTGCATGGACAGATTACTGGGACCAGTATGGTCACGCTGACAAGTTTGGTATCACGAAAATGCACGAGGACTTGTTGGACACCTTCATCATGGGGTTCACTGCGCTCAGGCGGCCACAACGGGCCGTTGATGTCTGGAACTCGATGGAACGCGTTGGCGTCGTTCCCACGCTGAAGACATGGACGTGTATGATTGAGGGCTGCAGAAGAGCCAAAAACCCGAACGGCCTGGAGAACGTCTGGAGGAGACTCGTCGCATCCGGCCTGAAGCTAGACAGCATGGTCTGGAAGGCTAGAATCGTCGGGCTCATGGACTGTCGTCAACCCGAGGCCGGGCTGCGGGCGCTCAGTGACATGTTGCGCCAATCCGCACGGCCAGGCGGTGTTCCTCTGCAGATCGACTCTATAAACGCCGCAGTCGCCGGGCTGATCCGCCTCAATGCAATGTCGGCCGCCCAGAAAGTCCTCGCCTGGGCCTCCGACAACGGTGTTGAGCCGGACGTTGTCACCTACAACACACTTCTCGGCCCGCTCGTACGAAATGGCGACGCGGTCCAGGTCGATGGCCTTCTGCGGATGATGAACGAGCAGAAAGTCCAACCCGACAGCGCTACTTGGACGATTCTCCTCGACGGGATGATCAGCAATATCAAGAACACCAGTCCCGACGAGCAGCGCAGGAGCGTCGAGAAGCTCCTCCAGACAATGGACGTCGAGGGCGTCAAGGCCAACATGGAGACCTTTGCGCGCATCATGCACCTAGTCATCCGCGATGGCAACCAGAGCCATCATCACAACGGGGGCGCCATAGGCGCTATCTACAACCACATTCGGAACAAGGGCCTACAGCCGAGCCCGCACATGTACACCATACTGCTCGACCACTACTTCTCGCGGTCGCCGCCGGCTCTCGACGAGGTCAATCAGCTCCTGACCGAGTGCGGCTTCGACAGCGAGCAATGCGTCCTTCTCAGCAGCAGCCGCAGGCTAGACAAGGTCTTCTGGGAGCGCGTCATTCGGGGCTACGCGCTCGCCGGCGACCTGGGCCGCGCGTTCGGCCTGTTCGAGCAGGTCAGCAGCCTCTCCGGCTCGGCCATCACGCTGGAAGCGCTCGAGGACCTGTTAAGATGTCTTGTGCGCGAAAATATGATAACCGAGGCCAAGCGGGTCGTGGACCACGTGAGACTGCACCGTATGAACGCGTACGCGCATGCTGTGCCGACAACGCCTGTGGCCGTGGAAATGTTTGGTGGCGGGCTGCCTAACGGGTCCGAGAGGTCCAGGAACAGATACTGGAGGCATGGGTTCTGGGCTTTTGCGCTCGACTGCGGGCTGCTGTCCAGGGCGGAATGGGAGCTGCTCAAGCTTCGTGGGCCAGGGCCGCATGGGCAGACACCGTAGGTCAAAGGTGATTTGTGAGAATCAATGGATATCCTGGTGCATATACAAAGAAGATGTAGCCAAGGATCATAGAACATTCATACATATATATATGTATATTGAATGATATAGAACTGATGAACATTGCACGGTCCAGAAGGTATCTCATAATCAAATCCTCGCTCAGCCGTCCAGCCTGTTCTGATTCCAAGCAATTGCACCAAAACGCCTTCCTACGCCGAAATCGTAGGAGCAACCTTCTTCATCCAGCCTTGTGCTCGTGTTGAAGCCTCTCGCATGTCTGAGAGTAGCTTTCCAGCTCCAATCTTGTCATGTTTTTCTCAGCCGTGTGCCTGCCTGCCTGAGGCCAAAACAGAAAACTGTCAGGGCCCAGGGTTAAGAACGTGTCTACTCCACGCCGTCATCGTCCTCTTCCATCTCCTCACCACCGTTATCACCATCACCATCACCTCTCCCTTGCCCTTCTTTACCCAGCCTCTGCACCACGCCCTCCAGCGCCCCAACCTCCCCGGCTCCTAACCTCGCGCCCTCCCCCTGCCACTCGCCATCCCTCACCTCGCCATTCCGCCCCAGCTCGAGGCCCCTGATAGCCTCAAGGTGCCGCCTCGCCGCACCCTCGACGTACTCGACCCTCTCCTTCCGCCAGGTCCTCCTCGCCGCATTCACCACGGCGGCATCATCACCACCACGGTCCTCGCCCGCGCCAGCTGCTGCGCCCTTCAGGTCCGGCATGAGGCCCGACAGGCTCGCCGACAGCGCCCGCAAGGCCTGCATCTGGCTCAGCGCGAATGCCGTCGTGGTCGTCAGCGGCGTCGCGGCGTCGGCCTGTGCCAGGTCGCCCTTGTTGTGCAGGAACGCCAGGGCCGGCTCTGGCTCGTCCTCCTTCGCCGCGGCGGAGGCGGCGGAGGCGGCGGCGGCGGCGTTACGGCCCGCAATCGCGCGCAGCTCCCGCAGCAGCGTGTCATTCCTCGCCCTCTCGGCCGTGAGCATCGTGTTGAGCCGCTGGCTTGCTTGGAGACGCCTTCGCAGCCTCTCGACGGAGGCGATGGTGGGTGTGTCAGGGTTGTTCTCGTCGCCGCCGCCGCCGCCGCCGTCGTCCTGCTGCACAACATCGGCACCATCGACATCCATCCTCCCGTCCTCGTCGCTCGTGTTGCCGCCCCTCGTTCTCGGCAGAACGGACGCGGGCAGGTTGTCAAAGTTCAGCCCCTCGTAGTGTCCGAGGCGGATCCAGTCGCGGTCCTCGGGCCGCACGCACAGGATGTTGCGCATGACGTAGAGCTCGAACTTGTCAAAGTTGCGGTCGATGGACGTGCACAACAGCGTCTCGAGCTGGTGAGTACCGGCGGCGATCTCGGCACGGGCCTGCTCCTCGATCTGGTCAGGGGTGAGGGGGTCTGCATTGTCAACGTCGTCGTCGTCGTCGGTGGGCGGAGGTTCGGGTTGTTTGCGCTTGCGCTTGGACCTGGAATTTGCGTTGCTGGCGGTGTTGGAAGGAGGGTTTGGTCTGCCGAATCCGAGGGAGGTTGGCGGGGCGTTGAGGAGGCCGGTCTCGACGCTGGTCAGGGCCTTGTCGGCGAGGATGTTGATGCTGTTGATGATCTCGTCGATGAGGGACTGCGGGTGTCGCGCAACGCTTTAGTCTCTCTTTTTTCCCGCAAGCAAAAAAGGTTCAAATCTGCTTAGATTCCTGTTATACTCACAACTGGAGGGTAGCCAAAGTGTTCCGTCAGGAGCTCTGTGTCATTATCTGCCGCAGTCATCTTGAGAGAGACGAGAAGAAATGTGTCGAACCATGCGGTGCAGGTGAGAGGGAGTTTGAATTGACTGGCAAGACAAAGACGCGTCTTAGTCGCGATCCGAGCCCTACACACGGGGAGAGATGTTTGGAAACTAAAATTCAACCGAGGCTGGCTGGGGGGGGCCTTCCGGGGGGTCTTCCGGGGGGTTTGGTGCCAGGGCAACTCGCTGCACGCCAGCCTGTAACTGGCCAGTAACTGACAAGACTGACCACCCCTAACTAATAGATCGTCCACTGAAGACATGTTATGGTAGGGGTCCAATTGAACCTTACGTCACGCCAACCAGCAAGTCCACCCTCCGCTGCACTAGAGAGAGCGAGATAGCCACTGCACTGATATCGCGCAGTCTATTCTTTGGTCAGGACGTAAATGTACAAGGTTTAAAGGGCCCCTTTTTTTGCGCTTTGGTCTTCTCATTTATTTTTCAGAGAAATGCCCTCGAAACCTCACAATGGAGAAATTCAAAGGCATCGCTAAGGGTAGTTGGCATCCAGACTCGGTACGCAGGCCGCAATCTCTTATTCTGGTCTAGACACACTTTCACCGCTGACCACCCAATAACCATTCTGCAGGGCCAAGAGGGACTCAGGAATCAAGTGGTGCGTCGCCACAAACCGGCAAACCACATCCCTTCTCTCGATCGTACAGAAGAACCAACAAGTACTAACCGCCTCACTTCCTTTTTCATATAGGGCGCAGTATTTGGGCGCAAGAAGGAAGACCCCCGCCTGCAGCACGAGTCGACCCCCATCTCTCAGCTCCGCGACCCGTCGACCTTTGCGCCTCCTCCCAAGCGTGTAGCCGGCGGTATCCTCCCGCCGCCGCCGCCGCCAGCATCCTCCTCCTCCTCCTCTGCCTCACCAGCCTCGTATGGTCAGCACCAGTATGACCACCAGTACGCCCAGCAGCAGCAGCAACACCAACAAGCCGAAACGGTAGAGGAACCCCCGCCCCCGCCCAGGCCCTACCGTGTCGACACCACCGGTCTCTCCACGGCCAACCTCCCCCCACCCCCGAGGAGACGAGACGGCGCTGGCGGCTCGAGCCCTGGGACCACCTCAACACCACCACCACCTTACACAGCAGTGAGTAGTGGTGGTGGTGGCGCGACAAAGCCCCCACCGCCAAGTCTCCCGCCCAGACTGCCTCCGAGGGCGAACAGTGCGTCTCCCGTAGCAGGACAGGCGGGGTTTTTGAACCAGGGCGCTGCGAACAGGCTCGGCGCGGCGGGGGTGTCGGTGCCAGGGCTGGGCATCGGGGGTGGTGGAGGAGGAGGAGGAGGAGGCGGGAATGCGAACAGGCCTGCCCTGTCTCCTCCTTCGGGGCAAGGCTCGTCCGGCGGCGTGGGCGATTTACAGTCGCGGTTCAGCAGGTTTGGCGTGGGC
Organism: Cryphonectria radicalis; assembly: GCA_014849355.1. NCBI lineage: Eukaryota > Fungi > Ascomycota > Sordariomycetes > Diaporthales > Cryphonectriaceae > Cryphonectria > Cryphonectria radicalis. The sequence continues at coordinate 282,846 of JACWQW010000022.1, forward strand.
GCGGGGGGCTCGGCTTCGGGGTCCACGCCGTCTCCGCCGCCGCCGCCGCCTGGCCAGGGGACTACGTGGGCGCAGAAGCAGGCCGCACTGAAGACCATGTCCGACTTCAAAAAGAACCCGAGCTCCGTGTCCCTCGCGGATGCCAAGAGCGCGGCGTCGACGGCCAACAACTTCCGCCAGAGACATGGGGAGCAGGTTGCCGCGGGCGTCAAGACGGCGAACGGGCTGGACCAGAAGTATGGGGTATCTGGCAAGGTCGGAGGGTACTTGGGCAGCAACAACGGGAGTGGGCATGACGGAGCTGCTGGGAGCGGTGGTCCTAATTCTACGGCGGCAGCAGCACAGTCGCATCTGAATACGATCGGTGCAGCGGCTGGCATGCTAGGGAAGAAGAAACCGCCTCCCCCTCCACCGCCCAAGAAGAAGCCCGACATGGGGGCTAGCAATGCTGCAAGGGGGGATGAGCCTCCACCGATCCCAATGTCGACGCGGCCGAATTTCTAATAAAAGGTGCGCTAGGGGCTGTCTTTTGGAAGACGAGGCTGGTCATTGAGCATAGCACAGGCGTTGGGGTCAGCATAGTCATAGCGTGGCCATTTTCACTTCTGAAGAAGGACTTGGTTGGGTCTCGACAAGACAATCCCAAGGTCGTCACTGGTATATTTCTCTTTTCTTTTCTCTCTCTTTTGCACAACATGTATGCCAGATTTCAAGTTGTGCTGCGCTTGATCGTCTATTCCTCCTCGGGGGGTTCGGGGAGGTTATGAAGAAACCACAGGACTAGAGTTGAAGGAACAAGAGCATGAAGCTCGATTCTCCCTCCCCTTAGACCTTCATCTCGCTCAGACCGTGCTTCCAGAAGATGAAGTAAGGGGTGACACCGTCCTCACTGGGAGATAGAAGTTAGTGGCTGTTGCCTTTGTCATACTGGAGGTTGTTTTGAGGTTGGATGAGTAAAGAAAATGGACATACCGGTAGTTGAGGAGGGCAACCATGCCATCAGGGTTCATGGATTCGCCGGTGTAGAACTCGAAGTCCTTGAAGTTGGGCAGCAGCTTGTCCTTGACGAACTTCTGGGCGCCGCTCTCGAAAGCCTTGACCTCCTCGTCGGACTTGCCCTCCTCCTGGAGCTTGGTCTTGACGGCCTTCATGTAGGCTGTACGCAATTCATATGTCAGTTTTGAAGAAATAGGAAATGGCACACAGCTAACCTGTCTGGCTTGGGGGAGGGAGGGGGGAGTTGCTTGTGGCGGATGTGTAGCGGAGGAATTTTCTTTAATTTTTGGGGGGATTTTTCTCTCTCTTTCGTACCCTTGAGGTAGCCCAGGAAGCCCTTCTTGTCGAACTGGGTGCTGACGAGACGGAAGGATGCGACAACGTTGTTGACCTTGACCTTCTCGTCGGCGAGGTCATCACCAGCCTCCTCGGCGGAGGCATTGGCACCAATGTCTGTTTATCACGAGCACACGCTCCCGTCAGCAATAGCTCTCGCCGCCCCCCGCCCCCCCCTCACCTGGGAGACAAGAAAGCCATGGAGGAAGTAAGCATACCAATGTCGCCGACGCCCTCCTCGATCATGGCACAGTCGGCCTCGTAGACGATCCCGTCAACCTCCTTGAGGTCGTACGAGTCCGAGATCATCTCGTCGTCGGTGATCTTGTCCTTGAAGATGATCATCTTGCCGGTGGGGTTGGTCTGGACAAAGGGGAAAAGAGGGTGTTGTCGGGCTCAAGGAGTGGGAGGAATGGGAAAATTTTCTGGACGGTGAGAGAGAAGTTCGAAGGAGGGGAACCGTTCTAGACTGGCGAGGAAGGGGTTGGGCGAATAGCGCGGGGAAAATTGTACTCGAGGGCAGCTTTGCCCGACCAGCAGAAAATCCAAAAGCGGGTCATTGGAGGGGTCTAAACGCTAATGAGAAATGGGATTAGCCGCCTGGCTTTTTATCAGCAGCGCCTATCTGCTGTTGTGGAAGCACCTTCACACATTCAAAAGTCTACTCCTCAGGGGACTCTGTCTGGTAGTGTCTGGTAGGCAGGGTGGGTGAGGTAACCACCCTGAACGCTGAAGCCCGAGACGAGGACTCTGTGTAAGTTCTGCTTAAGAATGAGGGAGGGGGGTTTTTGGCACGACTGACTGCCCTAGGGGAAAACATCGTAGAGATGGCTATCATATAAGAAACTAGCACTGAAGCACATTTATTCCCAAGTCTGAAATATTTGTGTTATCTTTTTTTCATGGCTGACGGATTGAATCAGTAGTACTTCTTGAGAGTCTAACCAAAGCACTGTAGGTTGAAGAAAGAAAAGACCTCGATGTGCAAACTTCACTGCTACCTTTTGAAAGAACTTGCAGAGGAATAAGAAGTATACAAGAGTTGACGCCTGATATATTGTCTGACCACCTTTGAACAAGAGATGAGGGTAAAAGGAGCCCGAGTGTTGAACAACAACACAGGCCGACGGCCAGGCCAGGACTAGGGACCTAGATTCCTGTCCCCCCCCCCCCTTCCTCTCCCCACCATTTTAACCTGATTTAACAGTTGACCACCAGCAATAGGTGGCACGTCGATAGTACCACTCAACTTGCCACATGCATTCGGAACATTCGGTGCAAAACAGCCAGCCAGACTTGGGCGTGTACATGGCTGCAGGGTCGCATTTGATCATTTCCAAAAACACCATTTCTAGGCTGTTTTATGCATGTCATGTCATGTCATGTAATGTTAATGCCCACTTGACAGACTGACAGCATTGCATGTGTGTTTCTGGTCTGTTGCCAGAGAGAAAAAAAAGAAGGCTCGCATTCCAATCCACTCACCCACTCTGCTGCTCAGCAGCGACTAACTACAGTACCCAGAGCAGTAATCAAATCCCCTTTTCCACTTCTCAAACTCACAAAATCCCCATCTGCTTGGCACAAAGGCCTGGGTAAACTTCCAGAAAAGTGGTTCGACGCGGTGGCAAACAACAGGAGATCCTCGGAAGGAGCTGGGATCGACTGACAGGCTAGCGAGATTGTTTTAAAAACCACACGCCGCCGGTCCCAAACCGGACGAACCTGTCTACCCAAAACTCCGAGCAGACGACCGACCGGAAGCCTCGCCTCTCCCGATACAGCTTACTACACCAAACCTATCCTTTTTTTTTTTTTCCTTCCCTCCTTTTCTCTGTTGCTTACACAGTTTTCTCTGCACACTATCACAAGGAAAGAAAAGGGGTTCCTTTGGTTCCCAACACTACAACCTGAATAACCCTCTAAACTAGCCTATTGGTCTTCTTCAGCAACAACAGCAAACAACCACAATCATTCAATCGCCTCCCCGAGTTCTGCAGTGCGACTTATCGATAAAGACCCAGGCGCAGACAACAACACGATCTTGAATCAGACCACAAAATCACCGTCACCGCCACCGCCGTTGTCGCCCTCCTCTTCCTCCACCTCTATCGTCCCTCTCCCTCTTCTGCATCGACTCGAGACCATCGTGTCATGGTCGCCTCTCCGACCACCGTCGCGATGTCGACATCCGCCATCATGACCAACAACACCGTGGTCAGCGGTCTTCCGCCCCTTCCGGCATACAATGTCAAGCCCATGCCAGACCTCTTCCCCGGCACCATATCCGATTTTTGGCTGTCTGTCATCGGCCCACATGTCGCCTACTGGTTAATATCGGGCATGTTCCACCTCATCGACGTATACGACCTATTCCCACAGTACCGACTGCACACACCAGAGGAGATCGCCCAACGCAACCTGGCCTCGCGGTGGCAGGTCGCTCGGGACGTCGTCATCGAGCAGATCATCCAGATGATCACCGCCGCCGTGCTCTCGCTGACCGAGCCCGCGCAGATGACGGGTATGGAGGATTACGAGGTTGCCGTCTGGGCCACGCGCATTAGGCTGGCGCAAGGGGCGCTGCCGACCGTGCTCGGCCTGCTCGGCCTGAATGCTGCCGCCATCTCCAAGAACATGTCGGCCTCGCATCCACTGCTCGCGGGTGCGCTGGCTGGTGGACACTATCCGTTCCTGACGACACGCCTGGACGCCGCCTCCTCCGTGCCGGCCTTTGCGACCTGGGAGCTGGTCCTGGCCAAGGCCATCTACTGGGGTGTCATTCCTGGTTTCCAGATGTGGGTTGCGGTGGCCTTCATGGACTCGTGGCAGTACTTTTGGCACCGCGCCATGCACGTCAACAAGTGGATGTACAGTACGTTGAACCAAACCAACCCTTCCCCCCTTTCTCTCCATCGATGAAGTGTGCTCTTGGCTAAGTCTCTTTTTTCTTTCTTTTCTTCCTTAACGCAGCTCACTGGCACGCCCGCCACCACCGGCTATACGTACCCTACGCCTACGGCGCCCTCTACAACCACCCGGTCGAGGGCTTCGTGCTCGACACAGCGGGCGCCGGCCTGGCCTACAAAGTTAGCATGATGTCGCCACGCATGGCCATCTTTTTCTATATTTTTAGCACCATCAAGACGGTTGATGACCATTGCGGATACGCGCTGCCCTTCGATCCCCTGCAGCACATCACCAGCAACAACGCCACATACCATGATATCCACCACCAGAGCTGGGGCATCAAGACCAACTTCAGCCAGCCCTTCTTCACCATCTGGGACAAGTGGCTGGGCACTATGTGGCAGGGCGATACGAGCTTGAAGTACGAGAAGACAAGGGAGAACGCCAGGGTGAAGAGCGAGAGGAAGGCTCAAGAAGCCAAGGCCCAGTAGGCCTTGCTGCTGTGGTCCTCTTGCCCATGCGGCGGTCTATACCGTGCAGAGCCCTTCCTGATTCTTCACTCTTGGGGTTGGTTCCATCATCCCCTCGCTGGGTTGTGTACATACCGGGGGGGGGGGGGGAGGTTTTCTCATTTGCGCTTGGTGAATTTGGATTGATGAAAACGACACGTTGAAATAGCAGTCCACGACAACCTTCGGCATGGCAGGCGTTTTTGTGGTTGTTTCCTTACCGGCTCTCAAGATGGATGAGAGGATCAAGCCGGAAACTTGACTAGACTGGTGCGGATACAAAGAACATCTTCCCACCTCCCCTCCACCACCCCCTCCCCCCCTTTTTTCCCCCTCTTCTTTTCTTTTCTCATTTCTTCCTTCTTCTTTGCTCTTTCTTTTACCGCGATCAAAGTGTACATAGTTACTTGCGTCGTCGTTTGACACGCTCCATCGAGGGTACGACAGCTATTTGGGCTAGGATACGGTGCTCAGTAATCAACTGATGTTACCGGCAGGTATTAATAGTAATACAGGAGCTTGCTCCTTGGATTTCTGCTTTACGGGTAGACCGGTAAACCGGGGCCCCTGCACCCGAAGAACACCTTTGCGTAGACGGTGAGGTCATGGTTTGGGTTTCTGATGGAAGGAGGCACCGGCTTGTTTCTTTGCTGGCTCTGATGACTTGTACGTCATATGCAATGGCAGTCGACAGCACTTTCTCACATTACGCGTACGCGTACGACAAGACGGCAGAGGTTCAGCCTCCCCAGAACGGAGGGCCTACTTCAGCAGCTAACCTGCCTACTCCTCAAGCCACTCGACAAAATGTCAAGTCGGTCAGTCACCATCAGGAAAGCCACTGACGCGACGCTATCAAAACAAACAGTCCCAGGTCGCACGCCTTGTCTCCTCCTCGCCCCAGCAACCGCAGTGGAGAGATAGTCGACAGCTGTGAACCGGGGCCGGCCGCCCTCGCGCGCGCCGAGTTGAGCTGAGGCGCCCTGCGCGGACATCAGCTGAGCGGCAGCTCCTCTGGTCCCAACTCTGGGGAAATCTGAGTCAGGACCGCCCCAAAAGCAATAATGGGTTGGCTAAGGAAAGAAAGAGAGAGAGAGGAAGAGAGAGAGAAAAGAGAAGCAATATTCTAAACACTAGCGCACCCATCAAGCCTCGTGTGGACGCCAGCATTTGTTTCTGGCTCACACAGTAGACAATCGCGACGTACACCTTCGTAAGTCATCTGCCGAGACCCCTCGGTCTTCTTTTTGCGCGGTCTGACACAAGAGGAGATTACGCACAACATTTTGGTTGTGTCTCGGCCCAGGGCCTCTTCCCTCGGTATTGGGACTTTTGAGGCGCCCATCGACTGCTTTTTAATGTCCGGAGGGGACGCCATCCTACGGTTGAGGACTCGAAGTTGGGTGGGTTGGCTTTCAGTCCCCGCAGAGCCTTGACCTCGTCTTCGGTGACAACTCGATTCACCACGCAAGAGCCTCATCGGACTCGAGTCAACGGACTGCCTAGGATGTTCATGAAGCCTCCATGTGGGTTTTTTTTTAAAGAAAAAAAAATTACTTCACCGGCAGCAGGCAGCCAATTAGCAGAATCAGCCAGCATGAAGTCCGGCCGAGAGCTTTTCGAGCTCATCCCTGACCGATCAGCGTGGATGGGACTCGTTGTCTAGTGTCATCCGCTCCCCAGGTGGCGGGCAGCTAATTTTACAGCTTGTCAGATAGGAGCTTTGATCCTATGTCCTATGCCACTAACCTGAGCAATCATTCTACTATTGTATGGACAGGGCCCCACGATTCGCACTGTCACGGATGAGATGTCTACGTTTACGGACTTTGTTTGCTGCTGGGTCGCCGTCATTGTGAGCGAAGGCGCTGTCCCACATCAGAGGAGGTCGCAGCAGTGTCGTACCATGGCGACTGATATGCCAGGTCCCTGAGGGTCGCTAGAAGCGATGTCCGATCCAATTTTCCGGCACGATGCGGTACGATGTGAAAAAGTGGAGAAGCAGAGGCTCATCGACCAAGCCACAGATCGCGGCTCTCGCTGGTAACCCGTGACCTGTGAAGGAGTTTGACTATGATGAGATTGCTGTCGATCATGTTCGATGGGCCCAGGGCGTTGTCCATCGACGGAATGGCCAATACCGAGTGCTCGGGCGTGACCCGGCAGCCGGCAGACGGGCGATTATAAACCTTAACTCCAGAGGAAATTTGCGAGATCTGAGAGAGTGCCTCGGAGACCAACCGCGCGCCCCTTTTCGAGATGGAAAAGCCTGAGACAAGCTTGGCACCTGAACTTTTGCAGGCCAAATTAACGAGGCCCACCATCGGAGCAAACCATGCGGGTGTTTATCGATGACGCTAACCTTGAAGACAGCACGATGTCACCTGGACCGCTGGCTTTATCCTGTCCTTGGCCGTACTTGGTCGAAGCCAGTCCAGCTGCCAGCGAATGATGGGGCAGGTCGACCCCCACGATGTCACGATGATGCTCTACTCCCCCCCCCCTAACACTATCCTACAGATGTAATAGGCTCTTGAGCCTGGATACGGATCGAGCACAGCTTGTGTCCATCACCATCACGATGCCCAAAAGAGGACGAACTACTACCGGGATCTCCCTCGTCCTCTGTCAGTGGGGGAGACCGACAGAGAAAATGACGGAGACGAAGAGAGACGAAAACCTGTTTGAATATGTAAATACACCAGAAGGGCCACCGGGCGTCTCACCTTGTCTGTTCGTGCGGTGCCTTGTTCGACAAAGTCTCACATGCCTTTTCTCCGAGACCTTTCTGCAGCTTCCTCCATCTCTTACTTACACTCTGAGACTCCAAGCACGGGCGGTTTTGGGTCATTAAGCCGACGACAAAATCGAACGAACAAGCTGTCGTCAGAGTATACATATCTCGCCTTCCTGAGGCACACCCCGGTCCGAGTTGCTTCTGAACCCAAATCTCAGGGCCTCTGGCAAGGAAGACCTCAACTGAAATCTGAATCGGACTCCACCCTTAATTATCCCCTGTGAGCCTGCAATAACATCACAGGCGAGACCAGGAAGGAGGGAAAAAAAAGTTTAAACCTCTGGATAGAAATCGTGGCCCCCATTCACCAGCGCGCTGCTTTGCCCAGCTGGGAAAAAGTTGGGACGCCGAAAGACAGTTTGGCTTTTTTTCCCACACACATCGGTCTGGACCTCATCATCCCTGGCCTCAAGCCTTTTGTCGTTCGACAGCCTCGACCTTCAATCTCTTGGTTGTCACCCAATTTGGAATCGTGCTGCCCAGGAACACAGCTGCACAGCAAAGGAGGTTATTACCGCCCATATCGACAGGAGCTGGCCTCCCCGCGCGCTCGCTGCGCCCTGGAGTATCCAACGAGCAGCGCCGACTGGTCGTCTCTACGGTCTCGAGCCACACCTTACCAAGGTAAAATACTTCTTCCGGTTCTTTCCAGATCTGACCTCCTTTTTCCCCCTTCTTTTTCTGGGTTACAAGGGTCCAAGGTTGCATTGCAGGCCCTCCACCGAACATTCCACCTGGCGACTTGTGTGTTGGGTGCTTACTACGTGCAGCGTACCACCGCGCATCCCACACTGCCGGATCCTGCATTGCGAGGCGTCGCTCGTTTCAGCCAAATTACCCCAGTGTGGTGGTCGCCCAGTGTGCTGTTGGCCACGAGACAGCGTGCCAACAACCTTGTCGTGCCTTGTGTCGGCAAGCGCCGTGTTCGACACCTTGCCTGCATCTGGAAACAAGGCGCTTCGACGAGAAGGAGACGGCGCTCCTCATTGGCCACTTCGACTGGTGACTTGGCTCATCACCTACTCAGGATCACGACCATACCCTCCAACTCAAATTGTTGCGTCTGTTTCGAATTGACTTCGCTGCAGGCGAGGTTCAGTTCACGACAGGCTTTGGCGCCTGGCGCTTAGCTGGCTTCACCAAAGGTTGCGCATGAAAAAGCACAGAGCCTCCTCTCATCGACACGATTTACGCGAAGTCCTTTTTGATTCTTCTCTTTAAATTATACGAGGAGTTGACCTCCCGACTCACTGCCATGGACCCAACGACAACTCTTTTTACGTTCATGCTGTGAGTATACTCTTTTTATTTTATTCTAAAGGAACTTATCCTTTTGATGATACTTCCCGTGGAGGAAACCTTTTTTCATTTTTGCTTTTTTTCCCCTTCTTTTTCTTATCAAAAACAAAATTACCCTATCTCGGTATCCCACCTGTGAGAGACAAGAGTTGCTTCTGCTGTTCCGCCTCATTACCCACCACCCATCAACCCGTGCGCCACTTTCGCTTTAATCTCCTCAAAAAGGCAAATACTTTTTTTCTTCTTTCCTTTTGTGTGCTTGGTTTGTTTACCTGTCGATCAACCGCGACCCCATGCCTGACAGGCTTCGGTTCCGACGCCTTGGCTCGTCGTGAGTGTTTCTCAATCATTGGGAGGATTTTCACCCTTACCTACATTTCGACGAAGTTTCCCCCTTTGGCGAGGGCACTGCCCGGCTGCGTCAATCTCCGTGCGTACCGAATGGCAGAGTTGCAGTAGGATCCGTACCTTGCAGCTCGTGGTCAGCTGTGCGCATAGCCCGGGGCGGGTACCTTACAGTGGCGTCAGCCTGAACATGCTTGTTGGGCGATGGACCTGCTGACCCTGCTGTGTTCCTTGCCCGCCACATGGCAGCCCTACTACCTACACGCATCTCTTTCCCGTATCTGACCTTTCCCCCATGTATTGGGCGTCATCGTCGTCCGGGAGATTGATAGCAAAGCAAAGCAAAAACCGGCCAAGCCGGCGGGCTGAACAGTGTGTGCTGTCCAGCTGACACCCCCAGTCTCCACATTATTTCTTGCAAGAAGAAAGCTTACATGTGGAAGCCTTGGCTGTCTCATCTGTTGTTGTTTTCCCTTTGTATATAACAAAGGCATTGTCCGGAATGCAAGCTGACTCGGCTCCACACCCCATCACACAGTGAAACGCATCCATCAGTACAGACAGTCTCCCTTGTTGGCTCCTGGGACAACTTCGCAAAACAATACGCCATGGAACGAGATTCACGACGGGATCGAGGACAGTGGCGAGGCTGCCATACCTTCCAGGATATTGTCTGCGACGGAGACCGACCAGCTCCTTCTAGAAGGAATGGTGGCCTGAAAATGGGCCATCCCTATTATTTTTATGTACGTTGGTGGTTGGTGTGGGCCCTCGCTTGTGAAAGTCCTGCCTGGCACAGAGTTGGTAAACTGACATTTGGTATTAAAAAGTATGAGCTGGACGGCTCCCGTGAGACTCACGACCCATCTCGGCCCTCGACCTCTACCTGCCCATACATGCCAGGTCAGACCGTCAACATCATGGTGGTCCCGTCCGAGAAATCCAACAGGAAACGAAGAGCATCGCTCAGCTCAATGACCGATGATGACTTCATGACCATGGACCCGAACGACAAGTTCCTCACCCCGAGGCCAGCACCTATCCTTCCGGCCATTCCTGACTTTCTGGGCCCGAGACATCGCCTACCGACCGCTAATGCACAGGACCTGAAGCACAAACGATCAGACCGGTCACTCCCGTCGACACCTACGCCGAGCTGGTGGTCGCCGAAGAAGCTCTTCAACCGCAAGCACGCCTCATCAACGTCTCAACCCAGTACCGAGGAGACTCCAGCGTCCAGGCCATCATCGTCCGAAGAGCAACGATCCGCTGCCGCGTCAGAGTCGACGGGCACACGGTCCATGTCACCAGAGTCGCTGAGGAGGTTCCTGATGGACGAAGCACCTGTGTTATCGGAAGTCGAACCCACAGAAAGGCTCGGCCTGTCTATTCCAGATGACATTGCGGAGGAGGACGATGATGACTTCGTCGTCGCGTCAGCTGTCTCCGAATGTGCACCCAAGACCATCCTGTCGCCACCGCCTCCCTCATCAAACATACTTCGTCGCCTCTCAGAGAACGAATCAACCATCACACTGAAGGCTGTTGCCACACAGGACCGCCCAGCACCTCCACCACGATTCCCAATGCCGTCTGCCACCTTCTACCAGAAACGATCACAGCAACAGGCCGAGGGCGTTGACATTCCCCCGTCGCGCTTCTCTCTCTCCTCTGACGAGGGGTCCATTATCGACAACGACGACGCCGACCTGGACTCGCCCACGACCACAGACAATGATATCCCCTCTTTCTACTACTCGGATGCCGAGGACGACGACATCGACGCTGAGTGCCTGTCACCGCCCAGGCAGCCTACGGGCCACGAGTCTATGGGGCAGCCTCCTCTGACCACGGCCTTTGAAGGTTACCGCCTCCCACGAACATCCATGGATGGGAAGACCAAGGCGGCCTCGCAGGCTCAGGATGACGCTGCTGATGCCCCTGTGTCTGTCGTCCGCAGCCCGCCTCTGCTGGCCCTGCCAGTCATTGATGACTTTGCCAGCGAGCTGAAGTCGGCAGGCTTGTCTTTCTGAGCAATCGGGGCCTCAGGGCCTCGACACGCCTTGTACTGTACACCATCATCAATCTGTGCCATCAATATTTCTTCATACCGACTACGACTTCCCCCCCCCCCTTCTCCTTCCTTCCCCCGGTCTCAAATCTATATGGCATAGCACGGAGCGGGCGATTTTCAAATCTTATTTAATACGAGGGCCAACATCCAACCGTGGATCATACTGTTTTCAAACACTCAAACACACACACAACATGTATTATCATGTACAACCAAGCTCTTTTTATTATTTTTATTTTCCTTCACCTTCTATACCCTTCTTGTCTTTTCTTTTGTTTTCTTTTTGTGCTTAGACGATGTACGATCAACGGGAAAACGGCCTCTACCACTGTGTGTTTTTTTTGTATAAGTCCTTGGCGCCGGCGGCCTTGGTTGGGCGGAGAGAGGCAATGCGATTTTCGGATACAGCGAGGTTTCGAGGGGCTCTGGGTGGGGGGGAGGAGGAGGGGGCGGGGGTGGGCTTGGAAATGGGGCATGGACCAGGTAGAAAGCGAGCGCATCAGATGCAAATGTCATGATCTCAGGATACTGCGCGACAGTACCTCTTTTGCCTTCCGTCTTATTGTGTCTCCTACAACCTATCTTGCCAAGACGCGTGTTGAATCAAGAACACATCATCTAGATATCGTAAAAGAGTCCAATCAGTGGGCATCAAAACCACATTCGGGGATGGAAAGAGGGACTCCAGTCCACAGTGCATTGAATCAATCTGCGGTGATCCGCAATGTTTGTAGATCGGCGTGTACTATGGTACAACTCGTATCTCAGGGTCCAATTATATATTTATATATACCTAGTTCTATACTATACCATAGTCGTATATATATGTGTGTGTGTGTGTGTGTGTGTGTGTATATATCTATATACACGTCACCAACATCCGTGCGGCGTAAAGATATACCGAAACTAGTATAATACTACCATATTCAGCAATACAAACCTTCTCGAGAAGCCAGATTGGGGCTCAGTCCGCCCACAGTCCCTCAGGAGTAGCCGAAGTGGTGAGGTGACCTTCACGCGAAAACCATCATTCATCAATCGTAGAATCAGTCGTGCAAGAATAAGGTTTGATTAATAAGACCCCCCCACCCCCTTACCAGCCCTACATAAAGTAGCAAGCATAGGGGGTGGAGTAATTGCTTTTTTTTCCACCACCCCGGCCACTGCCCAGCGTCATCGCTTAAGCGAAACCCTTCTAGAAAGAATTTAAATAAAAAAAAAGAAAGGAAAAAAAAATTTTCTAGAAGGGAAACTCATTCATTTGATTATTAAGACGTGTCATTCTTGCCAAAGTAAAAAAGTAAAGTAGGTTCTTGGCGATGTCACCTAGGACACACATGAGTGAACATACAAGATTTGGCGCTGAAGGTCTAGCCCTTTTCTCCCAAGGAGGACCCCCATATGGACCCCGTTTGGACTGCAAGACTCAAAAAAGTGAAGCATAATCATCCTTTAAAGCGGGGGGAGGTGGAGGGCGTAGGGCAGGAAAATAACCCGAGAGGAGGGGAGGGCATGGGGGGAAAGTTTCAGGCATCAAACTTACTATGTCCTCAAGAAATCTTCCATGTGATAACGGGAAACCTGGCTCGCTGTTGCTTCGATGGCTTATAATGAGTTTGACCCATGATTACTTGTGCATGTTTAAAGTTGGGCAGACCTTCAGAGACTGTAGAGACTGCTTTCAAGAGAAGAGGGGAGAGGGGGGGGGGATAAGGTTGTCTGTGCCGACCACGGGTCTTTTAGTGAAGCTTTTCTTTCGGCAGTTCCATCTGTTAGCAGATTAACTTCCTCTCGATCTTGGCGTTCAATGCGATGCTGCTTGGAGAAGGTGATGTCTGGCTCGTTGCTTGGTGGTAGTCATAATGAGAATAAAGTTCCCGACTGGTCCGCCTTGGAGAGATGTGTTATAGTACAGCGTGATTACATTGAAGAAGGTATTGTTATGCTTTTTTCTGACTTGTCCAATTCAGAGAGACAAAACTCGGTAAATATTTACTTCTTAGGTAGTAGGGCTTTTAGTCCTGCCTAAAGTAAGTAATTAATAGGTGGTCGAGGGAAAACTGCCGGCTCAAGCAGTGAACTTTGGCTAAGCTTCCCTCCTTAACTCTGTAGCCTGGTCCTTTAGTATGTAACTACTTAGTATCCTTTACTTTTCGGCTGCACACTGTTTTTTCATGGGCGCGCGCTCTCTCTCTCTCTCTCTCTCCGCGTGACATCTCTTTGCCTTCCTAGGGTATTAATATGACCCTCTTCTCTGGGTCTCGTATCTTTGGTTAATTTTCGTGTCGGAACTAAAGTTGGGCGATCGGATTTGATTATGAATATAGGTAGTCAATTATATGATAAAAGAGCAACTTATTGGACGATTTTGCATAGCTAGTCGTTACTAAGATGTATTATCAGCGGGTTGTAACAAATAGCTCTTGTGTTCATCCTAAAAGTGCCCATATAAGTATACACTTACAGTCCCCCGCCCCCCCTCCACACGAACAGCGGCAGTGAACGTGTTAACGAAGCCTCGTAGGTATAAAAGCGTCAACTTGACTTCATCTAAGAAGTCGCATGTCAATTCCCTTAAAAGACACATCAAAAGCACATAGCACTGAGCAAGACTCGACACCAAGAGTAGTAAAGGACCCCCACAAAAAAAACTTCCTGCTGCAGAGTTCGCCGAGTTGTCCCCACTGGGGCCCGGCCCTCCACAGACCTCCGAGTGCCCACTCCGAACCCCACGAACCTAAGAGAGTCAAAGAAAAAAAAAATCTTTCAAAAATAGAATAATTACACCGTTCGACGCGGGCCTGATTCGAACAGACGCCTCCGAAGAGAATAGATTTCTAGTCTATCGCGTTAGACCACTCCGCCACCGCGCCTGTGTTGGTTATCTTGAAGGTTGACGTGAGGGCATATGAGGCAAGGTATTGGTGGAGGTGGTGGTGGTCGTGTGGTGGATGCGCGTCTCCATTGTACATGTGGCTTCACATGATGACGCTTCATACTAGCATGTACAAGTGCATGTATCCAAGATGTGATACCTAATTTCTGATAAGATTTCATTATTCCAGACAGATATTGTTATAGGTGTTGCGAGCCAGGCGGGACGATTGGCTCTGCTGAGGTTTGGTGAGCATTCTACCATGCCGCACAGCAGTTACATATTTCATACCGCCACTTTCCAAGTATAGTCCTTTTACGAATGGTGCTATCGGTTATTGGATACGTAGAGCTGAATCGCCTTGTCCATTTTCTTTGTCTGTGGGATGCTGGCTTGTTTGTTTTTGGGATGCATTGGGAGCGGAGGTCGGAAGAGTCGACAGCCTTTCAACAAATATAACAAGTCCCAATTTTTAGTTTGGATGATGAGTGCAGTAAATACATACCATACTTATCATGGTACAGAAACAAAGACTCCCGCCTATCCACCTGGTCGACCAAGCCAAGTTCTGCATAACGCTCCTTGCTCTGTACTCCCTCGCCACGCAGTTCTTTTTCTTACCACCCTTTTATTTTTTTATTTTTTATTTTGCCACGGGGCCTAGCTGGAAAATCCCAGACCCCTGCAACCAAACTAACCTTTCACCGCCTGCCCGGCGTGGGTGTGGGCCCGCTCATGGGAAGATCCGCAGAGCCTGACCCAGCAAGCCCCAAACAAGGCAAAAGATCTGTCCCCGAGCCAAGTCTTTAGGTATATCATTAGTATTTTTGGCGTAGAGTACAACAACCACAACCGGGCGCATGGTTTAGTGGTATAATACTCCCTTAGCAACTTTGGTTCGCAATTCTTGGGAGTGGTCCTGGGTTCGATTCCCAGTGTGTCCAACTAGCAAGGTTTAATTCCTTGGTTACATTTTTTTATTTTTTATATTATGTTGAAATTAATTTGTGTCTTTTTTCTTTCGAAATCCTTTTGAAACCCTCCTTTTTGCTTCTTAATGGATGTTCAACTCGTTGCTAGCTGCCCCTTGCGCAGTGAAATGGCGCTGCTTACGAACAGACAGTGAAGTGGCCGAGTGTGCAGCTGCGGCTTCCGGACCAGGGTCTCGACGTGTTCAAGTATGAGTGAGGACAGCGTACTGCGTCAGCCCCGGCCGGAAGTCTTCTACGTTGTCCGTGCCATACATAGACAGAAAGATGGTGAAGTAAGCTCTCGTCTCACCACGGAAATGAGAACTATCAAATGAAAACTATTCTGGGGTGCCAGAGCCGGAAGAACTGTGTCCAAACACCCATCCCGAAGCCTGAGGGCGCAGCCTCGGGTCTCGCGTGAACGGGATCCCTACTGGTACCACCTTGACGAGTTCCCAGCGCCTGGTCATCCTCTGGCTGGCCGTGTCAGCCTCCACAAAATGAAACTTATGACTAGGTCCAGCATGCAGGCAAGGCATATTGCCTCATCTTCCCTCTTGCTCGTCTTGCGGAACCTCAGGGCGGCTTGCAGGGTGAGGAGTTTCTGGTACGAGAGATTCTCTTCCTTCGGCGTCGTGCCACTGCAGGTTGGCGAGCGCCCGCCAGTTGTGCCACGGTTCTTGCAGCTTGCGTCCGACCGGGATGACATGTTCGTCAAGGTACATGGCGAAGGCGTCCTGCATGTATTCAAAGTCATATGCTCTCTTGCTCATCTAGCCTAACAGCCGCTAGGCAAGAACACGCTCCTGCAATGTCCACAGGCGACGCATCCAGGACTGGCAGAAGACCCGCATGAAGAACTCGAGCGATGTCAAGGCCTGTATCTTAACGTCAAGATCGCCGGATAACACGAGCACCCTGTGGATCCAATGCCACGTACTCATCCTTGGTACAATTCCAATGTCGGCTCGAGTGATGCCAGGTGGACTGCGGAAGAAGACTCGCATGATTCGATGATTCCAGCGGCGTGAGGATGCAGCTCCATGGCGCGGGTGAGGTTCGGACACCGCCCATCCTGCCTCAGTCTCCGCGTCGTAAAGCGAGGGGGCCTCTAGTTCCCGAGAAGCCCTGTGACAATGGATACTGGTTGTATGGCACAGAGTGGGTCAAAGCAATACTCGAAGTCAGCTGGGCATAGGAGGAGGGGGAGTTGAGCATGCGGGTGCCATGGGTTGCTAGGGCTTGGACTGTGATTCATTTCTTAATCATGGATGAAGGATCATGACTACCTGACAGTAAATTTGCCAGTAGATAAGTGAAGGTGAGAACACAGCCTCCAGGAAAGGAATAGATTGGTTATTATTGATGATAGAAAGAGTCCTCTCTCTGGTGCTAGCTGGCCCCTGAGGAAATGCCCCTCCTTGTTGCTCGTTCCTTTCCGCCTATGATAGCGGAGCTAACACCGCATATTACTCATACCAGACCATGTGACTGCGAATACCGCATTGCGAGGGCCGGTGACTCACTGGCCCTGGGCCGTGCATGGCCCCACTAGCCAGCCAACAGCCTGACCTGTTGATAGCTTCAGATAGTTCGGCCTCGTGGCTTTTTCTCTTTTCTCCTCTCTTCAGCATTTGGCAATATGAGCCTTTTTGCCCTCGCATAGACAAGAGGGTTAAATTTGTATCACTTCTACCCTGGCGGGCAGGTCCAGTCCGATTCCTGGCTTTTGTTCTTCCGCAATTCTTACTTCGGCGTCATCCTCCCTCTCCGTGCTCCCTCGATGCCCCTTTTCCTTACCCTGATTAGCTCTCGCTCATGAATTTGGAATTGTAGATTGACCACTAGGGAATAGCGGTATAAGATGAATATGGCCTCACTTTGGGAATGGTCCTGGCTTCGATTCCTAGTGTGTCGATTTTTAGCCGCTTCATTTGGGGGCGTCATCACCGTTTCCTATTTCTCTTTTTCTTATTCGCTCCACCTTTCTCCCATCGTCGTAGGTACTTTTATTTTTATTTTGTTTTTCTGCCGACGGGGCGGGGAATGGCGGGCAGGTCAGCCACCTTCATCCGCTTAATTACCTTGCGTCTGGACAGTCTTGAAAACCACAGTAGCAATGACGCCAACCCACTTGATTCAGCGCGGGGATCTGCCTTGATATTTCCAAGTCAAGAGCGGATAGGATGGAGCAAGGTGAGCTGTCTTGTGAACTTGATGTGTGGCTGTAGACTGAGAATGTGGTGGGATGAAAAGATGGGCGTCACCAAGCCTGACGATGTTTTACACTTGCTCATCAAGGTATTACTTCATAGAGCTCGCCCGAGGCCGATCGACCATGGATAAAATGGCCATGCTATCTGGTATGTTCATCGCTGACAGGTTATTAGATGTCTTCCATCTTATGTCATAATACTTGGTGATCCCGACTATCCTCAGGACTGGCCAATATGACAGTGATTAATGGCCATCGTGCTGGCTCTTGTATTTATTTCTTTTCTATGAGCTTGCTCACAACCCATTACAGCAAGGAAAAACTTCTCGAGCAGCTAGAAATTGTGGATATATAATCATAATACGGGCGCAGCTTCAGCGTTGCGCTCACCTCAATGCCATTATCAACGAGGCTTTACAATTACACCCGCCCGCTTGCGTCCTGACCGGTGGCTTACGTCAGTCTCTCCCCAGAACTGGGGTAATCTGATATGGACAAGGGTAATTTTATGGTTATTTCGGCACGCTACTCCCTCGCTCGTCTCGAGTGTTGCTATGAGCAGGCAGACAGGCGGATAAGATTTATGGGCGATGGTTCTAGGCAGATGAGGTTGCCCAAGAACACCAGAGAATCCTCACCCTTCTCGCAGGATCGGTATTAATACATCCAATTAAACAATGGCTCTAAACCAAACTCGATTCGTTGTGGCTTTGTGACTGTATTTCTGAGGAGGTTCTCGGGACCGGATTCCCGGAAGTCGGTCACGAAGAAATATCCTCCTTGTACCGATTTTGAGAGATCATCAGTTCACTTCCTCGCCTGGAAGTGTCCAGCCAGCATAACACCGAGACTAGCGAAAGGCACAGCACACATGTGCCTTTTCTCTGCATAATAGCTGGCCAGGCACCGAGCGAGCAGCTCGGGCATCCAGTCCCCCAAGGCATTGCCAGTGCGGTAGTACAGTCAGCACTTGATGTGTGGTATTTGCAAAACGAACCGAAGAACCAAAGCTCCCAATCAGCCAAACCAAAGTCCGTTGCGACTCTGTACTATATTTTGTGGGTACCTTGCACACAATATGCATCTACTATCGATTTCGCTACGGGATGGGCTGATTCTTGCTTGTGTTTATTACTGCGAACCACCAAGCGTTGCCAGGCATCAGGACCGGGGGAGTGGCAACGGAGAGGACATGCATACACGACCTGCAGATGACGGATGACCGTGGGCGGGGAGATCAGAGCACTTTGGAAACCGAAATGAGTCCGAGCTGTCTTATGCTGCAGATAGTCAGCCCACGGATATTGAGATTCATCTCGTATTGCACAAATTTGTGCATCTGTAGAGTCAGGAGCCACAGGTGCAAGTATCGTGAGTGCTTGCCTAGCAGAGTGGCGGGAAGAGAAAACACCGTAGCATTCATCACTGCTTTGAGATGGTAATGTAACGTTCAGCAGCACAACAAAAAGACTTATAGAATGTACTCAATAGTCTTGACAAGTATATAAATTGCCGTCTTCGCCCTCATCTGTAGCCTCACATCTGGTTTTTCATCCCTTGGACAGCAGCTCCTTCTTTTTTTGCTTGAGATATCACCTGAAAAGAAAATAACATCTCGAACAAATCTCTTCCATCTCTGCTCAATATGCTCTCCACCAAGTCGATCATGGGGCTTCAGGTCCTGGCCCTCTCGAGCCTCTTTGCTGCCAGCATGGCCCAGAGTACCACGTCCACGACCACCGCAGTCAGCACCATTGTCACCCCGACGCCCACACAGCCCGAGATGGTCGACAACTGCGAGAGCTTCTACCTCGTGCAGACCAACGACACATGTGACAGCGTTGCGGCCAGGTTCGACATCGACTTTGCCGACATCTACGACTGGAACCCCTCCGTCGGGGCGCTGTGCCCCGACATGATCCTCGGCGACTGGGTCTGCGTAGGCACGATTGGGTTCGCCCCGAGCCCCTCGCCCAGCCCCATCGACGCCGACACCGTTGTGGGATGCTATACATTCTACCTCGTGCAGAGCGGCGACGACTGCTCCAAGATTGTTGACGAGACGGATATCACTCTGGCAGAATTCTATGCGTGGAACCCGAATGTGAACACGGCAACTGCTGATTGCCCCAATCTGTATCCGGGTGAATGGGTCTGTGTAGGCGCCTGAGAGGCTCGCGGGTGACTTCTCAGCAGCAATGCTCATGGAGTATCACCCCAATGGCCCGGGAGGGATGACTTGGACCAGGGCAGAGCTGATCTTCAAAGATTGCAATGTTTCTTCTTCCTCTCCCGACGCACATCTTCTCTTCCTGATCTAGGCTAGTTGAAACAATTACTCATATCTACTTGAGTACTTTAAGTTGCAGAAAGGCGAGCTGTAATGGCACGAGAATTAGCTCGCACAATAAGTGACAGTCCGAATCGCCACCCACTTGGTGCTCTCTGATTATCATTCTCTCTTCCATCGATTTTGATAGGGGCGTTCCACCTCGTAGGTGCATTATTTAGTCCTCAGCAAACATGATCACCAGGGCGCAGGCTCTTTCCTCAGTTCCTCAAAGAGACCATTTTCCGCAGTTGCTGTAATTAATAGCTAGTCATGAAAGGAGTTCAGGAACTTCCACATTGACCTGCTCACCATCTTTCAGGTTGTTTCCATTGACCACCTCCAAGCTGGCCACCCAATGCGTCTTCCAGTCGGGAAGAATCATGTATGCCCTCTAATTTCGATAATTATAGTAAATCAATATTCTCGAGAATCCCTAGTGAAACTGACCCTTCCTGCTCAGTTTTCTCAATGCTATAATATAGGTGTAAACGATGAATTATATAATTATTTCAGACACTCGAAAGTTGAGTAATTCTTTCTATATTTGTCGTGTGAAGCTGGTATACGATGATTTGGGAAGATGCTTGGCCACTGATAATTGACCACGCCCAGATGAGGATCAGTAGAGGGCCACAAAAGCTCAGCAAGGATCGCAGAGTGAATGAAGTTATGAGTGCGCTGGTGATCGAGGTGCTTCCGAAGAGTGTGTCTAGAGTTCCGATGTGCTCGCCTCTTTCTGTGAACAAGATTGGGAAAAAATTGTCAGTCCTTACATATTATGTATTCATTTACAAATGAATTGAGAAATGGTCTCCGTGGTATTTTGCACGAGCCCAGCTCACAATTATGGCGATTTGCAATAATAGCATACTTGTGACGCAAAGCATTGGGGGGGGGTGGGGGACGCAGGCCGCAGTGATACTTTGAGCCGCACTTGAGCAAGTCCTCGACTAGAGTTGAAGCAGTAGTCGGCTCTCGCATAAATGTATATGCAACGAACAGACACAGCCCTCCTCCAGAGGTCGTGCCAAGGATCCGGGTCTTGGGAGCTCACTCGAGACCCACGGCCAGGCGGCGACAGATAGACGCTAAAGGTAGCATCACCACACTCCGGCGAAAAGAAGCATTGTTGTTCATGATGATGTCGAGGGAAAGTACCCCCTAGTGTAAGTTAGCCCTGAAAGATTCCCAGGGTTCTGCATACTGAGAATATTAGTTTAGGATTATCAATTTTGGGAGTGGTACTGGACTTGATTTCACATCATGTTCATCTCAAGTGCTCTTGACTCTCCGTTCTACCTCCCCCCCTCCTTCTCCCCCTTCTCTCTTTCTCCCTTTCCTTGGATGATTACTTTGAGGTAATTACAGTGACTATCACTACATTTGCATTCCCCAGGATGGTGAGCTGCCACCACCTGCCAAGGTACCGGGGGGGAGTGCTCTTTCCTGTAAGTATGCATAATTTTTTTCTTGAGAGCTTGTAGAGTTACTACAAAGGAAACATCGAACCAGAGATCACGGTGTCAGTCGGATACAGACGTACACACATTGTCAATGAAGACGTCTTGTCTTGAATGTATCCGTGCCAAACTGAACAGACACCGCATAGACTATAAGAGAAGAGGAGAAAGAAAATCCAGGAAATCCCTTTTTCGATGTACCAAAAGTCTTTGTACTTAAGTGATTATCCTCCCATCCCATCCCAAGCATAACCCCAAAGTATCAACACAGCCCGGTAGGCGGTAGTATCAAGGCAAACCCAGGAGCAGAGCCCTGGAGGTGAGAAAGCCCCGGGTATTGTATTATACCCAGTCAGACACACACCTTGACGCCTCAGAAATCTCAGCACACGTTGGCATACTGGAAAGACATCCGAGGACGATCGAGGAAGCAGAAAAAAAGAGCAAAGTAAGTCTTCAGGCTTTCCTCCTTGGTGCCATAGGACGTGAAGATCCAGACCATATATATAACCCAATCTGCCCATAACATCCACCAAAATCAGACAGAGAGAAATCAGAACTCCATTCAACAATGTGAAACTCCAAAGGAAATTTTTTTTTTTTTGTAAAGACCAAGGAGACATTAAGGCCGTGAAGTTTATCCAATACCGCCAAGACTATATCTTGCCACTACGCCTTATACCCTGGCCAAGCAATATTTCCGTGATCAGAATTTCTTTTCCTTCTGTTGTCCACACCGTGTGGCCCCGCTCAAGTGTAGCTAATATATATATATCCAAGAAGTCATCGAAGGTGCGTCGCTGAATGGACTCAAGGTTGAAAAACAAGGGGTGATGAGTCCAGCAATCGATTAGAGTACAGTGGAACAGGACCCAGGAGCGCTGGCTCTAGTATTTGCTCGTATCATATCCGCATGTATGTCGCTCGGGGGATGACGGCAACATCCCCCCAAAACCAAATGTTCAGTCAGTCGTCCGTGGGGTATCAGTCAAGATGAGGGCATCGAAAGCCGTCAAATGGCCGGCTCTTGGGCCGCATCGTGTTCGGCAGTGTCGTGGAGACTAGTCTTGCTGAATTGTTCCACAATATATCCTTCATTCTGTTCGAGGGCAGCGTCGTTGGTGTCCTGCGAGGAGCTGGTCCGTGGGCTGTTGCCGCCTGTGGTGAGATCGGGAGTGGGCATCGCAGAGCCAGAGTGCGAGTGTGTTTGAGATACGGCCACGCCGTTCGCACCGGTGCCAACGCTACTGACGCTGCCCTGCCTCGAGGGGGTGGAGAACTGATTGATCAGTTTCTCGAAAGACAGCCACTTATCATCGGGACGACTGGGCTTCTTCCGCGCCTCAAAGTAAAGTTTGCTCTCCTTCACGAGAGCCTCCTGCTCTGCACCCTTCAGGCAGTGGCACAGTTTTTCTGTAGGAATCAAGTTAGTATTGTGCACATTGTGCATATCATAAGCCACAGTGATAACTTACGGACGACGTAGTTGGCAAAGTTGTCCTTCCACATCGCTTGCAGCATGTTGCTGCCATCTTCTGCTTTGCGAGTGATGAGCCTGTACATCTCGAGCCTATTGTCCTCTGTTCCGTACTCGATGCAATGCTCCATGACGTTGCTGGCGACCTTCTGCTTCGAGAAGACGAGGAACTGGTCAATGCAGAGTCGAATGACCTTGGCACGTGCTTCCTGTCCTCCTTGGCGGATGACGGCCTGGACGACGTAGTTGCCCCAGCTGTCCGTCACCAGACGGGCAGCCACATCGTGGAATTCTTGCAGGATGAACTCCTTGTCTGCGTCTGTTCCCTTCTCGATCATCCGCTGGATCACCCTGCAAGCATACTGTTGCTGTGAGAGCTCGGAAACCCGGCCACGGACGGCGTTATAGACGAAGTCGATGCGATCGCGAGGCAGCTTCGTAAGTAGCTTCTGGACAACATGATTGCCGTTGTCGCTCTTCATGATGCGGATGATCTCAGGCTCAAGCTCCTTCGCGAGCTCGACCTGTTGCTCGACGAGGACGTACTCTAGGGCCTGGTGGGTTCGTCAGCTTTGCTTTTGTTAATGTGCTCCTACGTTTCTCCCGTAGTACTGACCTCTTGGACACATCTACACCCGTAGAGCTGTGTTGAGAGCTGGACAACGTGGCCCTTCATCTTGCCGGCGAGGAGCTTCTTCTGCACCATGGTCCCGTGCTCAAAGAGCTGCTGTACGACGTAGTTGCCAAACACGTCTACCATCAGAGCGTTGGCATCAACCATGATCTCGTCAAATATGCGTTGCCGATCGTCGCTGTTGGCAGTTGGTATCTTCTCCTGCAGAAATCTTGAACCCTGCTGGTCGCCAGCAAATTCGACCACACGGCCGAAGACGTTCTAGTCCAGAGTGAGCATGAGATCAATTTACAGAGCACAGGAAAGAAATATACCTTGAGTTCCCACTTCCTGTTAGATTTGGAGCTTCGGCGGAAATCCTCCAGCTCCTGGCACCGGACGCCGACGGTCAGATCTTGAGGACGAGCT
Organism: Cryphonectria radicalis; assembly: GCA_014849355.1. NCBI lineage: Eukaryota > Fungi > Ascomycota > Sordariomycetes > Diaporthales > Cryphonectriaceae > Cryphonectria > Cryphonectria radicalis. The sequence continues at coordinate 306,484 of JACWQW010000022.1, forward strand.
CCTCTGGATATCATGCCTGCAGGACCAGTGGGCGGGAAGAAGTGTTGTCCAACGGGGAAGTTGTAATTCGCGTACGGTAGGGAGAAAGCCGGCTGGATCTGCTGTATCAGCTGGACTGGGATATCGGCATAGGGGTTGTAAGTGGCGTCTAGGTAGGGAGACTGGGTCGCCTGCCTGGACAGTTGACCCTGTGATCGCTGGATCCTGTTCAGTGCGTCGAAATCCAGAGGTGCCGGCGCTGGCGTCCATGGATCAGCTTGTCGTGGCGCCCCAAAGTTGCGGGGGCTGTTCAGCGCCGACTGATGCACGCTGTTCGCCAGCGAGTCCCTTCTGACCTCCTGCACACTGCCATTTGCAAGGCTAAACCTGTTGTTGGGTGTGAAGTCCTGCCAGGTTCCAAGCTGAGGAGCTGCAGGTGTACTCGCCTGCGCTGCGTTCGCTCGGGGCCCCGGGGAGCTCGCCTGGATGCGGTCCCTAAGCAGACCGGCCCTAACGCTCTCGAGGGCCGCCTGTGCTTGCTCGCTTCCTGGGTTCAGACTGTAACTCTGAGAGCGTGAAGCTTGCGGCTGCTGTGCGAACGAAGTCGGTGCCGCGCTTAGCGACAGTCGGGATGGGTGGCGGGAGTGGGAGCCAAGAAATGCAGTTGTCTCGGTCCCAAACTGCAGAGGCGCCTCGCTCTCGGAGTGCCGAGAGGGGGGTACGTCGTCGAAAGTAGAAGACAGGGTCCGCTGAAACCCCATGTAGCTCTGCTGGAAAGCATTCCCATTGTCCACCTGTGCATTCTCGGCATAGCTGGAGTAGTTCGCCGGAGCGAAGGAGGATACCAGACTGGAGTTTGGGAAAGTCTGGTTCTGTGTGGTTGCGGCACGGTTCGGGTTGAAGGAGGGGGAGGTGTTCGAGGCATTCTGGAGGGTGTTCTTGGGAGACGTGCTTCGTGATGCACTTGGCCGAAAAGACTGGTTGTCTGTAGAGTTCCACGTGCTCGCCGTGGGCCTCGACCAGGGACTGCTGTCAGTAGCGCCGATACCCTGCGCTCTCTGAGCAGAAGCTAGATAAACTTGTCAATATGGGTCGTCTGCTTTTTTTTGGCCTTACGTCTGTTTGTTGTACGGACCTGTTGCGCCGCTCGGTTCCCTCGAGGGAAGGTTATCGGTCAGATGGTTGTTCAGCCATATATTTCCGGCGCCGCCCTGATAACCACTGCTATTCATCCAGCTTGGGAACCGGCTGACTGCGTTTCGACCTTGCTGCGTTCGACCTTGGGAGGACTGGCCCTGGCTCTAAAAAATCCATACATCATCAGCACACTGTCGATTTCCCGACCAGACAAGAGAAAGGGGGGGGGGGCAAGGCTGGCTCGAGGCGGTCCACGAGGGGATGTGGACAACAGTCGGCCGGTGCATCGATGATCTCGGGGTGCGAACTCGGCTGATCACTTCGGAAGAAGAGTTGCGGTTAAAAGGACAGTAGGGGGGGATAATGGGGCTAAACTTACACCATTCTCCATGGTGGGCTTTTCTTCAGAGCGGAGCTCTGTACCTGATGTCCTGCAGAAGGCTGGTCGGTATGGTTTGGAGTGATAAGAAGAAGAAGAAGAACTATATGCTAAGAAGAGGATACGTGTGAGAAAGCAGATCCAGAGGGACAGTGGTTGTGGTCGGCACAGAAAACAAAGAATCGAGGTGTGAAAAGATGACGATGTGTATGAGGCGGGAGCCTGGAGGATGTGACGAAGGAACGATGGATTTCCCAAGAAAAGGAAGTGTCGGGTGCAGATTGGCTCTTGCGCTAAGATAAAGGCATTCATTCCAGGTTCAGCTGTCAGACTCGCGTCCAAGAGGCAAGTCAGGTCAGGGCAGGTACTGTGTCATAGCACGCCCGCCTGGAGCCGGTGGAGTTTTCTTAGGCTTGGGCTTAGGCCTGGGGCCCTTAAGCGGAGCCTGCCTCGGAGGAGCAGCAGAGAGGCTGCCAGGGCTAATACAAACCACGTACCTCAAAAAAAGAGGGATGAGATAGCCTTCGAGGAGTTGTGCTTAGGGGATGGATCTTCGAGAGGGGGCGAGACTGCCCTGACTGAGACGGGCGCAATGACTGAGGAGGGAATGATGTGTAAGATACTGACCACGTTGTTTTTTCTTCTTCTTTTCTTTTTCTCTGGTTTGGCGGGAACAGGTGTCAGGTGTGGCTGACGAACAATCCGACTTGTCGTGTGAGGGAAACCAGATAGATAAGGTTGCAGCTGGAGCTTTTTGAGGGTCGCAGTCCCACACCAGGGGGACGACCTAAAATGGGGTTTGATCGTGTGTGTGTGTGTGTGTGTGTGTGGCAAGACACCCTAGATCAACCAGTCCAATACCAGGAGCCCTGTGGGGGAAGAGAGAGAGGGGGGGGGGGAGAAGATATTAAAAAAAGAAAGAAAAAAAAGAGGGTGAGAGCGTCAGCAGTTCTCTTGGGGGGGGAGACGAGGCTCCTAGTAACAATGACAACCGCCTGTACTAGTAGCGACGAACCCTTGACAAGAGGGCCCTTGTACTCGGTTACCCCTCGACCCTGAACCACAAATAAGCTCGGGATGTGTGTGAGAGAGTGAGAGAGAGGGGTGCAGTCCTGTTCTGGTCTGTGGTGTAGCGAGCCTTTTATGTGTTTTTTCTTTTCCTTTTCTTTTTCCCCTTCGTTCCTTTTTTCTTCTTTTTTTCCCCCTTCCCTTGTCGGTATCCCGTGCCTGTCTCGCGTGGATGATGACGACCTCGAGAGAGACAGACAGAGAGACGAACCCACAAGACGAGCGGAGGGTTCCAGGGAGAATGGGCTGCGCTCCTTGTTTAGCGCGTTGCTAGCTGCATGTCAAGGGGGCTGTCGATCATAGGCGGACGACAGACCGTCCTCCTAGTCACGCACGACTCACACCGAAGATGGGGGTCTCGTGTGCCCTGGACAGGTCCTAGCTGCTCGTGATATAAGAGACGGACTCTGTGCACCGTCTGTCTGCAGAGACGGCGTGAGATGACTGACGGTGATAATTATTGATGATGAAGCCTTTTTGTTTTTGTTTTTTTTTGTCTTCTCCTTTCTCTTGTCTGATCAGCGAGTGACAGCTGTCCAGATGTGCCCGCGGATGGGTCGGGCGCAGGTCGGGCGAAACGCTATCTGGCCTAGTCGCTGACCAAGAGGAGCGTCAAAGCTGTAGGGCTGATGCTTTTCTGATGTGCTAGCTTCCAGTCTCAAGAAGAAGAGATGATGTTCGGGCGAGAAGACCGGATGATCATGAGGATAGGATGATGATGGTGATGATGTTGTTGTAGGACTGCGAGAATATCCTGCTGTGTCCTGCGAAAGGGGATAGTGGGGGTGTTTTTGTTGTGGTTTGTCTGTTCGTTGTGGTGCCTAGGTTGAGAGCTTGCTCTGAGGAATGCTGTGTCGTCCGGCAACGGGCCAACGCCAGCCAGGAAGGGTTCCTTTCTTGTTCGATCGAGACCTTTTTTGGAGGGCTAACCCTTTTCTTCTTCTTCTTCTTCTTCTTCTTTCTGACTGCCTAAGAATTATCCGACGACGCCTTCCACTAGTGCTGACAATGCCTTATGTGTGGGAGCCGAGATGTTGCTCGCTTTGTTGTGGTGTGGGACCTTTGTCGGCTGCTGATGTACAATAATAATATATATCTACAGCGCAGATGTCATGGTCGGGGAAGGATGAATGTTCAGAGCAGGCGTGGAATGGTGCAGTGCAGAATGCAGGAGGGGAGGAGGCAAGATGGGTTTTGTACGATTTGGCAAGTCCTCCGGGAGATCAGATACACACAGGATTGATGGGGGGGAGAGAGAGAGGGAAGGAGCAAGGAGTGGTCTCTGTACGTGGTCTCTGAAGGGAGGAGCGACGAGAGGCTAGTTATCATATCGCCGCAAAGTCAACTGACGTATTACTATGGTATGCCGTACATCCTTTGCTACGCACCTACGCCACGGCTGGTTCAAGCATCCCCGCCCTTCATACCGGTAACAGCACTGTTTATCTAAGCACGGGAGAGAAATGTCTCGCGCGCACGGCAGCGACAGGAATGTTGGGAGGTCGTCAGCAGCCAATCCCAAGGGATATTCCAAACAAAAGAAGACGTCAAAAGTTCCCATGCTTGGATGCAGAGAGAGGTATATTATCTCTCACCCAGACCCTCACTAACGGTACAGGGAGCGGAGGCGCTCTCCACGACCGGATGGCTTAGAATCCAGACCCAAGGCTAGTGTGATATGAAAAACGGAGGATTTCATGCTGCATGGCTGCATGATGAACAAATAAACCTACCACTGGGGTTATAGTCCAGACACTTGTCTTGAGAGAGGAGAAGCCAGCACGCCAGTTGAGTGTTGTGATCCGCGGCGCCTGCAAGCCAGCCAGCCAGGAATGTGGAGAAACCTTGCCCTGCTGCAGCTGCAGCTGCTGCATTGTGTATCACGGTATGTGTACATAATAGTATGTACAGTCATGCAGTCCAGCCCGGCGCATGAACTGTTCATTCATTTCATGCCAACGGTCTGAAGAAGTGGTGGTGGTTGTGAACCCCCCACGGATCTGTCTCGCCCCTTCGAGGGGGGAAAGAATTTGCATGGGGATTCGAGGATGGCAATGGTGTTCAGTGTGCCTTGTATAGTATGAAGTAGCGTGTGTTTCGAAGTCCAGCATACCCTGGCCCCCGTTCCCCTCTTGATGCAACGCTCTTCGGAAGGCCCCGCAGTTTTGGGTGGGAATTACATAGTAGACGGTTCAGGGCCTGAGGCCTGGGCTGGGGCCCGCAGGCTTAGGGAAGGGGAGGGGGGGCGATCTGGCATCTGCAGCTGGGAGGTAAAATTCCCGGTAGCAGACTGCAAGTTGCCCTGGAGGGGTGCGTGGATCCCCTACCGTTGCAGTGTACGCCCATGCCTCCTCCCCCCCCCCACACAAGGGGAGAATGGCGCAGGTACCGAAGGGGTAATAGTAGAGGAGGGGAGGGGCTCATCCAGAACCATTAATTAGTTACAGTACAACTGGACACGCACCCACCACATCCACCTAACTTAATTTACTATCATAGGATGACTATATGGTAAATATGTGTTTGCACTTTATGATTTTCATTTGTGACCCTCCTGTTATATAAGCCATGTCTCAGAAAAGGAAAAAAGAAAGAAGAGGAAGAAAGCAGGTGCCTTTCTGCGGCCATAAGACCAACTAAATTGAGGGGTTTATACATAGAAAGAAAGAGGATCATTGTTTCGTAGGAGCGAACAGCTTTTATCTGTCTGACCTGAGCATGAAGGCCCAGACCCGCAAAGCAAACGACCTGTCGGACCTTCCGGGTTTCTATTTCAAGTACTGACAGTCCGTCCGGCTCACGAGAATACCGGGAAGCCAATTGTTAGCCAGCCAGCCAGCCAGCCAGCCAGCCTTGTCTACTACGGGGCAGAACAGAGAGACTTCTCCTCTCAAAACCAGAGGCCTGCAAGGCGGGGAGGGTGGTGGTGGCGACGGCGGTGGAGAGTCAACTGTGTTCTACCTTCATAGCATAGTACATGCTATGTACCAAACACCACAGTAATATGGTCTCCTCAAGGGCAATCAATATTGGCGGCCATTTCGAGGAGTTGCGGCCCTTTCCCCGCCCTTGTGCGATGTGCGACATCGAGGTGAAACATGACCAATTGACGCTCGGACGAACCCTCCTCTTGTCACAATACGATGACGCCTCATCGGAGTCACTCCTGACTGTTTGGGTTGGTTTTATGGTGACATTGGGGGGGGGGGGCGGTCTCAAGAAGGAACGGGACGAGATTTAACTGCCTCTCGATCATTCAATAATTCATGCACATTTCGTTGCGCCATATCTCGTAAGTTGCGCTGGGCTTCCTCTCTAACGTAGTAGGGCAAGCTACGGCTAGGTCCCGACATCAGGTGGGTGGGTGGCTTCGTGATACAGTCCACGCGCCCCAGGCTGATCTCTTGCTTGCCCGCCCACCCACTCACCTGCCCACAGAAGGTAGAGAGAGAGAGAGAGAGAGAGTGCATGCACCGTGCTCCTTGTGCCAGTGTGAGTTTGTTGAATGATCACACGAGCACCGCTTCGTGTACGTCGCCTCCTGTGTGCACTGGTGGTGATGTTCCCTGCGGCAGATTCCCCTGCCACTTAAATCTTCTACTGTGTGTATATGCCGTGCTAAACAAACGGCTTTGTGAGACGTGCAAGGGGTTGCTTTGGCTGCAAGTGTCCGATAGTGGCGAAGACAATACCGCAGACTCATAACGCGGCAGCCCAGCCTCACCGAGGACTGGTTGGCTGGATATGACGGGGCTCCAGTATGGGCTCTCAAGGTTGCTCCGGTTGGCAGGGCGTGAGGTGGCTCACCTTTTGAACACGAGTGACATGGCTGCTGGCCACGAGAACGTCCCATCTCGTTGCTCGATTTTTTTCGACTCTCCCCAGGGTGATTTCCGCCTGCGTTGTGGCGCAGGAATAGTCTGCTACAGACAGTAATGCCATCATCCTTAGATAGCTGCAACCCTTTTGGGATTGCCGTCGACGGACTGAAGGCCCCGAATGTATGATACGAGTTTGTCTCGCACGAGAGAAAGTCTGGACCTGCCGACGCCCAGACACTTGTAAGGCGTTCCTGCAAGTGATGGCCCCTTATCTTGAGGTACCATGCAGTAATAGTATGGACAGACAGACAGACAGACAGACAGATGGCATGCGTATGTATCAGAATCAGATTGCAAGCCACTGGGTCGTGTCCTCAGTTGATCAACGCCTTCACCCAACGATATGACTGCCGTAAGCAGATTGCCATGAACGTGTATTGGGGGAGGGGGAGGGGTGAGGCTTCATCACTGAAAGACGAGGAAAACAAGAGACAATATAGTAGGACACGTATAGGCACGGATACAACGGATGTGATGCTTGCTGACTTTTTTCTTTTCTTATTTTTGTGGGGGCGAAGAGAGAAATAAGGAGAGAAGGAAAGAAAATAAGATGCAAGGGGGGGGGGGGGAATAAACAAAGGTGTCTATCCCTAAAGAATCATCACGATCCCGGCGCTTCGTCCATCGTGATCATTGGTGGTTGGTGTTGTTTCCTTTCCTCGGTGACGGCTGACACCTTTTCGCTCTGCTACTGGGACAAAGGATCAGAAGAGATAAAGAGAGAGAGAGAGAGAGACGAGGAGACAAGCGAGAACAATAAACAACAGCAGAGGTCTCGAGATGCTCGACGCAATAGCCCCAGGATGAGGAATAAAAACCAGGGCTGTCCAAATTGGAGGATCCACCCTGGTGGGATCGGGGCTGGTGATTGGCGGCATGTTTACTGAAGATTGAAATTGAGCGCGGGTAGAGCTCAGGGGTGGCAGCAAATCAGCGAGCTCGGCGTCGAGGGTTCCTTCCCCACAGCGTGCTTTGGCGCCGTTGGGATCCCCATCTCGACCTGCATCGGGCCTGCCACCCTGCATCCGTGGACGCATCCTCGCTCCTGCTGCCCTGCAACCTGCAGGCTCATCGTTGCATTCGGTGGTGTGGTGGCTTGTCGACCTTCCCCCGTTCTCCCACTCTCCTTTCTCGTATCCATCTTTCATTTTGGATTGGAGCCGCCCGTGGCTGCACTGTCCAGTCCAGTCCAGTCCAATCCAGTCCAATCCAGTCTGGTCCTGGTTCCTTCCTGTCCAAGGCCTTCGTCGTTCGTTATTCCTTCCCTTTCCCTTTCTCCCCTCCTCCTCCTCCTCCTCCTCCTTTTCTCCCCTTCTCTTTTCCTTTTTTCTTTCACCACCTGGTCCATCGCTGCCGGCGTCGTCAATATCACCAGCCCTCTTTCGTTCCTTCTGCACCACACAGATACTGCTCGTACACTCCTTTATACGAGCGTGTCGATAACCCTCACTCACTCACACTTCACACACATACACACACACACACACACACACACTCTCTCTCTCTATATCCTGGCTTCGACTTCATTCTTTCAGTCGAGCCCGTCCTCTCATTTGTTCCTCGTCTTTTTCTGGTTTGCAGGCCCGCCCGTGCGTATCAAACGCCGGACTACTAGTAATACTTAGTAAATATTGCTCTGTCTCCTACCACCACGAGGTCCATTCTCTGCAGAGGTATGTGAAGCTTTTCCTCCCGAGACATCCATCTTATCAACAGCATCTTGTTTCTTTTTTTCTTCTTCCTTTTTTAAGGTTTCACCTAGGTCTGGGGGACAAAGGTAGAGACCAATAACCTGACCGATGATCACATAGGCTCGATCATTTCCAACAACCCCTCGATCGTCGTCCTATCCACCGTCAATCCCAGATATCGAGGATCTACCAGCAGCTTACGGTTGCTCAAAATAAAACCGAGACACTCATTTTATATTACACCTCATAAAAAGCAATACAGCTCCGGCACAACTCACACACGCCATTGTCAATCTTCATCATGCCTGCTATTCTTGGACAACCCCTCCAGGCTCGTGCCCCGATCAAGGTCACCCGTGGGGCCGACGACACCGGCAACACCAGCGTCATCAACCTGCTGGTCATCATCCTGGCCGTCATTGTCGGCCTCGGCCTCGTTCTCCTTGGGATCCTGCTGGTGCTGAAGAGGGTCCGGCGTCAGAGGGTGCAGGCAGCTAGCCCGCCCCGGTACAACGATGTCATCCACGAGAACAAGAATCACCACCATCTCACCATCGAGACAAAGGACGGCCGCTCCAGTGTCATACTCTACAACAAGGATGGCCGCCCCATGCTGGCAAACCCCAACTCGCCGCCTCACTCTCCTGACAACGTCCCCGAGATTCACATCACCTTCCCCGACGAGGAGGACAGCGCCAGCGGCAAGCGCAAGTCGGGTCGTGTCGTGGTCGTCCGTGTCGGTGACAATGCTGCTGTCGGTCTGGAGCCCCTGGACGAGGACCAGCTGCCCGCGTACGAGAAGAACAACAACTCGCACTTCTACTCGATCGACATGGACGATATTGGTGGCCTGAGGGAGAAGGAGCGCGAGGACTACCACTAAAGATGAGGGGGTGCGAACCTTGAGCATGCCGCTCAACATTCCCCCAGTCATGACAACAACCCGCCGCCTTCTCTCTTCTTTCATTATTATTCACGACCTACTCATATCCGTGCTGGGGGCTTTGCGACTGGGGGGAAAGCCTTCACACTGTAACGACTTTTGATACCGTATTTCGATGGGGATTGGAGTTTGGAGAGATGCCCAGTTATTGCTGCCTGCAGCCGAGATACCCTGCACGAGCTTCACCTTCTTCATCCTGTCGACCAGTTGACCGCATTTTCCTTCGTCTTTTGGGGCGGCGCTTGTGCCAAGTCGGTGGTGGTGGTGGTGGGGAAGGGGGAGGAGGAGGGAAGGGGAAGGGGAGAAGGAGGGGTGTCAGCAAGGAAGATGAGCTGTGGTGTAGTCCACCAACAAGAACAACAACAACAACAACAACAACAACAATGAAACTCCCGCACCCAGCCAGGCGCCGGACGTGCCCGACCCTTGCAGGCGCCTGGGAGAGAGCGGGAGGGCGCCCGAACTATTCGCGACGGATCTACCTCGTTCATTACCATGGCCGTCTTGTATTATGGCTCGGCATCGCATCCTTTGCATCCCGTCAAGGCTTTTGGATGCGGGAGGACGAATTCCATGACAAAAGCGAGCGTCTGTTAGCATCGTTTTCCCCGTTCAAACATTTTGACTTGTGTGGAGTTTGTACATTCTCAATATTGTATAATCATTATTATCAGAAAAAAAAACCTGGACCAAGCAGCGTCTGCCCTTTTCTACTTGAGAGCAGTGCTCCCCCTTCTAGGTTTTTGATCAAATTGGATTTGGTTCAATGGAAACTTTATATTTCCCCCACCCCCGTCCCTCCTTTGCGCGCTGTGCTTGTGCTGTGTTCACCTATGGACTCACGTCTTCCATCTCGTGTCTTGTACCACACCAGTCCAGAACAACAGGTCCCCCCCTAGTGAACCCAAAACTTGAGACGAACCCTTCCGCCGCCACCGCGCACGGGTATTTCCCAGGTGGAGGCTCTGGGGAGGGGGCCAAAAGCGTGGTGAACTTCTTCTCACACTTGTGGGCGAAAATTCCCCGATACGAGATTGCTGACCGAGTCAAACAAGCGTTTTATTGACGGGTAGCGAATAAATAGTCTAGGGTCCCGCTCATCCCCCGATGATAGTTCGCTCGGTATACCTCTCTTTTTTCTCTTTCTCTTGTCTCAAATGAGTGGAGAGAGAGAGAGAGAGAGAGAGAGAGAGAGAGAGAGAGAGAGAGAAAACCACTGGAGATTCAAAATCACCACGAGAAAACCCCCCCCCCCCTTTCCCCCTCAAAAAAGCTAGTTGCCCAGCTCGAGTACCGTTGGGTCTTTCCACCCCTCTCCCCCCCTCCCCCCCGCCGAGAGATGACTTCCTGCTCCTTGATCTAGATAATATATATATATATATATTTATACCGGATTCGCGCACTAAAAAGGATAGGCCATCCCCAGTACAAGCTGGCAATGATGTGTGGTCTATACAGAAATGTCTGGATCTTGCACAATTGAGATTTACCCCCCATTCATCTTATGAGCCTGTCTCTCGGTATTACACGTCTAAATTCGCCCGGCGGCCGATCTTGGTATGGAAGAGAGCAGCAGGCTACGGGTCAGGGTGAGATGTGGTGGTCGTCAGATCTGCAAGTCGAAGAAAGCTGGAGCGGCTAATCCGGGCATGTCATAAAAAGACAAAAGAAGCCGTATCTTTCTCTCTTTCTGCCGATGTGACCGAGAGAGAACATGCCGGTAATCACCCCAAGTGCAGACGCCCAGGGTATATCATCATTGAGCTACCCATATGCCACATCCAAAGCCGCGAGGGTATAGTAGATAAAGTACATACACTTCCAACTTTATTTTCCCACCCCCCTCAACATCCCCCTTTAGAGATGCCCTAATTGGGCTTGATATACCAATCTGAAAGATCTCTATTGAGCTATACTTCTACTATACAGCCATCAAGCTAGCCCGCTACGACACCTAATTACACATCTCCCGAGGACTGGGCCAATCTCATGGTCACAAAAGTCTGGTATGAGTCCTGTACAATACCAAAGCCCCGCTGCAGCATCGAGATACGTCTCTCATCAGAAATGTCGGTCTCATTGCGCAGCAAAAGGTGGACCCTTTGTGTAGCCGTCTCATGAGCCGACAGAGGGGCTGCACAACCTCGCCAACGTGCCGCAGCTTGTTGGGGCGAGCAGGAGCGTGGAGACGATTGTGTTGCGGCAGATGAGGGGGACTAGCCACTACTAGCTGTTTCAGAGAAGCCCGAGGTTTTGTGAAGGTAGAGAGAGCCTCAAAAGTCTAGAAGCCGATGGGAGATGACGAGATCAAAGAAAGAGGTTATTCCCTTCAGAGTGTCAGACATGGGGCCAAAGCAAGTGGCACAGAGTAAAATTGATTGTGCTTACCCCGGCCATAGATCATTGGGAACTAAATAATCTGCGCCGCCCAGGATTCAAACAGACTGACCATCAGATGCGTATTCTAGTCGAGTCTAGATGTCTTCCCAGGTGCTTTCTCCCCTTCTTTCTTTTCGAGTCTTTTCTAAATGTTGACTCAAAAAAATAAAATAAAAAAATCACCAAGATTGTGAAATAAAAGTGGTATCATGTCTAGATATGTTGAGTAGAAGCCGAACAAGAGGAAAGATCATATAATCGAATCGATATCTGGGAAGGGCAGTGTCTTGCCCCCTGCCCTGTGATAGAACCCCGGATGGTCGTCACGACCTGGACTGGGTCCGAGGATGGGGGCTGTGTAACCAGGTTGATTCATGTTTGTGGGAGCCAGTGGTGGTGGTGGCGGCGGCGGCGGCAGTGCTGAGGGAGTAGTATGATACATGCCCATAGAGGTAGGCAAGGACCCGGCACGGGCATACACTGGCTGTTGAGCAACTCCTTGACTCTCTGGTGGCTGAGCCACCGCGAGCGCAGGCATTACGGGAGATTGTTGCGGAATGGCCAGCGTACCGGGCGCGGCCTGGCAGTTTCGTGCTTCGGCGAGCCAGACCGGGATATCAGGTCTCTGAGATGCACCTGCGTTGCCGGACCCAGCCGAAGAGGGCACCGAAGACAGGCTTGACGGTTGTCTTCTCTGACGTAGGAGGACATCTGCTCCGGACCTGTTCCGGTGTTTGTCTCGTTCCTCGTAATCTGGAGGCGCGATCGCTTGTTCGAGCATATAATGCGGGCCGGGCAGCCGAACATTCTCTGGTGGCTTCCTGGCCGGCATTCTGACGAGACGATGGGGGTCAGCAAGGTCTATCCGAGTGAGAGAGAGAAAGAGAGAGAGAGAAGGGAACGTACCCAATGGTCTCCCTTGGGTTGTCATAAGGAGTACCGTGTTGGATGCCATCAACGGCAAGTCGAAGGTCACGAGTCTTTTCAGGTTGTTTTGTTATTAGTACCTCTCCTATGGACACATCTGGCAGCAACAGCCCCTGTAGACTCACGTGGTTCTCAATAGTGGCAGGAAAAAATACAGCAAAGGCGTCAAAGAGTCTCATGTTGGACTGTATCAGCGAAGCTAGGGTGTCGTCGTTGACGACTTCTTGTCGTATGAGTGGCGCTGAACTGCCTTCCTCTAGATTGTCGTAGAGACGGTGTTGTCTCGCAGCCAGAAGTATCTTTGTGACTTGAATAATGTGGACAACCTATCATCGGAACGGACATGAGCCTGTCAGCCAGTGTACCCGTAGCTGCTGCGTCCAGCTGCAATCTTGAGAGAGGCATACCAATGTCTGATCAACTGTGAGAAGCCTTTCCCTCCCGTCGACCCACGGCCTCTGATCGGCAACTGCCTGGCCGTATCGCCAGAACCGCGAGAGGCTGATGGCATATCCGACTGCCTGCTTCTGTGATTTTACCACAAAGTCTGAAGGCAGCTGCTTCGCGATCTCTGCGCTCGCCTGTTCCCGCAGGCCCGGCACCGAGAATCGGTACAGGTCGATGTAGAGCTCCCAGAACGTCGTGTACAGCATGATGAAGCTTCCGCGCTGCGGCGAGTTAAACCAGCGCTGGATGGTGCCTATGTCTGAGACCTTGAGGTGTTCCGGCAAGCTCTGGCTGAAGGTGAGGAGCATCTGCTGCAGCTTGTTGACCTGGTTCAGAAATTGCGAGGGCTCCAGCTGGGCTGTCCGGGGATGGCGGGTTGGGGGATCCGCCAGCTTTTTCGTGACTCCGAGGATGTGATGTTTTGCCCTGTGAAGGTGTATGTGGTACACGCACAGTGGTGTCTGCGCGGGTCGGGTCGGTACAAGTGTGGGCTTCGCCGTCGTTATGTCGCCTTCTGTAGGAAAGTCGCTGTCGGTAGCAGGAAACTTGAGGTGCATCACCTCGTCCCGCAGGATGAGGTGCTCATCAAAACCGCTCGCCAGATAGCGATCCAGCTTCCAGATGGTCCAGACGGCACGGCGAATGATCTCTTGTTTGATAGGCGTGTCGACAGCGCCGTCCCAGTTCATCTGCAGGGCAGTGATGAGACGCCCGGCAAGGCCCATATACATCCAGACTTTTCCCATCTGAGACTCCACCCAGAAGTGACAGATCGTAAGAAGGAGGATGAGGAGATTCTCAAGCCCATCGCCACTCCTGAGAAATGAGCTGATCTGCTGTAAGACGTACTGGTCGACGTCCTCGGCACATTTTTCGGCGAACGAAGGAAGGCTTCTAGACCCCGGGATGAGGAATCTGGCCGTCATCGCACACACGGACCGAGCAATGTGCGGACTCAGCGTCTTGTCGTGTATTCCCTGGTATGTCTGTCCCGGGTGGAAAATGGCCATGAGAGGCAGTCTGCCCCAGGTCTCAAACCAAACATCGAAATGCCTCGAGAGCAGGTCCACACGGGCGAGAGTGTCTCTGCACAGTGAGCAGGTTAGAAGGAGCGTGGAAGGAAGAGAAGTACGAGAGGGAAGGTTGCAAGGTTGGGACAGAGCCTGAAAAAAAAAAAAAAAAAAAGAAAAAAAAGAGCGCACGCAGGAGTGTTTTGCCTCTACTTCATGTTCGAAGAGAGCAACATACTTACTCGGAAATCAAGGTACTTCCGAGCGAGGGTTTCCGGTTCGAGTCCGTCAGGCCGGGAGACACACTCGATGCGCTGGGTGAGATGAGCTGCTTGGCCTCGGCACTGACGACAGACGGCAGCGATCGAGAGGCGACATTCTGGACCGGGTTGAGAGGTGTGGTGGGTGAGGCGCTCGCGCCGGGAGCCGCGGTGAACTTCCTCCTGGAGACCTTGTACTCGCAGTTGAGACAATTCTCCAGGCATCTCTTGCATTTGGGAAACTCTCCGGAGCACTTGGTCTTGTGCGAGTGACAAGCCTCACAGGCACGCTGAGCACGTTTCCGACGAGTGCCGGCCTCGGTGAGGTCTTGGGTTGGAGTCACTCGTGAGACTTTTTAGGCATAAGCCAGGTTAGCTGAGGAACAAATGCTGTACAACATCACATGTCGGCCGGTGAGTTGGACGCGATCTGGGTGTGGCTGTGTGTGACATGATCTAGATTCGATGACGCGCACAAGACTGCCTCTCACGATGAGAATGCTGATGGGAAAGCGGGCACGTTCGTCCACCCGGGGGAAAGAAGGGGGGGGGGGGATGGGGTTGATTGCGACGATATAGCGATACAAGAGAGGAAAAGGGAGGCAGAGCTTGAAGGTAGCAGATATACCAAAATAGTGACGAAGGGTAGCACAATGTGACGACCGGGTGGAAATGATGATAAAGTGACATGGCCACACACACACTCTCTCTCACTCTCTCACACACTCTCTCTCTTTCTGGGTACGATAGGGACACGTAGAGAAACAGAAACCGTCCTGCTCACCTTTCTCTCCATCGTCTGCGACAAAACCGCATCTTATACTGGCTTTGGCGCATTTCTCACAAGGCGCACCGTGCTGATTCGCTGGCCTCCCAGAACATTTAATCTAGACGATCAATCGTCCCTCGTCAGCCAGGCAAAGGGCCACACAAAACATGTTTGAATGGAGAGGAGGGGAAGGATACGCAGGGAGACTGCATGCATGCCGTGGGCCATGGCCCCTGTGTGTGGGTGTGAGAATTTGTGATGGAGACGGCATTGCCCAATTTTTTCTCTCTCTTCTATTTTTCTTTTTGTTGGTCTGGACAGACAGTACAGTAACGGTCTTACAGCAGGGCGATCGATCACAGGTGCATTCGCGCCGCGCGCCATGCCGGACCGGACAGTCGGGATGGTGACGCACGCAGTAGCGGGCATTCGCTTGCTTCTTCTTGTTCCCTTACCTTTCGCAGTCTGCAGGTCGAACAGCTATCATTCGAACCGGCCAACCGGGGCCGCTTCTGGACGGGCTGTTGGATCGTTGGCGGCTCATGTTGGTGCGGGTGGTGGTGCTGATGAAGGGGCGGGCTCGAGCTGGATGTCGCGATGCTACCGCCGGCTGTCGCTGCGAGCGCGGGCGCGGGCGTATCCATCTACGCATCTGGTTCTAGGTGCGTATGTGCGTGCCCAGGTCGCGAGGTGCAGATTAAAAAGATAATGAAATAAACTTTTAAAAATATAAAATAAAATAAAAAAGAGAAGGAGGAAATTGCGGGTCAACAACGAGGACGAAGGGTACCGAACATGACATGGGGTTGGTAAGGGGGGGGGGTAAATGGTTCCCTCTCCTCCTCCTATGATCTGGACTGGCGATGATGATGAGCGAAAAGAAAAGCCGTCTCTTGACTAGACAAGAGGGTAAGTAGTAGGTAGAGCTTGGCCGCCCAGCCGTGCGTGCATGGGCACGTGGGGAGAGTTATCGAGCCTGGACCTGGGCCTGACCTGGCGGTTGCCCTCGAAGGAACGTCTCGGGTACGATAGAGAGGGAGAGAGGGAGAGACGAAAAGATAGGCCCAGGCGATGAGGGACTGTGTTGGGTGTGGGTGGGTGGAGTGTCGTGTGCCTGTAGGTAAGTAGGTAGGATGAGTGGTGGTAGAGGTAGTGCGATTGACGGACCACTCTTCCTTCCCCCTAGCCTGTGTTGATCCTTCCCAGAGCCCTGGAACCTCCTTCCGTCGTCGTCCCAGCTGTTGCTCGAATCCTTCCCAGCGGCACGCGATGGAAGCTAGGCTGTGTTGGTGGCTGTCTTACGTGGGTGTGCTTCCTCGATGTGGAAGGAGAAACCTTGCCCCCTTTCCGTTTCCCCCCTTCCTCCCCTTCAGCACGAGCACGGCACCCTGGATGCTTTTTTTTTTGTTTCTTTTCTCTTTTTCTCTGGGGAGGGGGGAAGGGGGGCTCAATCCCACAGTGAGAGCCCACGGACCCTTCATGGGGGGGAATGCAGGACTCCTTTGTGGGTGTGGGTGTCGAGAAAAGAGCGGAGAGCGGGCCCACCCGTAGTGTCACCCAGTGAGAAGTGATGCAGGTAGAAAAGCCGTGTGCGTAGTAGTAGTAGTAATAATAATTTAATGTAGACAAGTATTGAAGATGGTAAGAATCTTGATCAAGAGGTTGGGGGGGCGAAGAGGGGGGGGTAGAATGAGATGAAAGTGGGTGAGAGAGACCAAAAAAAAAAAAAAGTTGGGGGTCACGCCTCTCACAAGGTAAGTTTAACAACTGAAGGAACAACCAACCGGTCTGGTAACTAACTGCCTTTCGAGGTGAAAGAACAGAACAGGCAGGGAGGGCATGGGAACAGTAAGTAAGTACCTAACCCAAATCCCTAGTACACATTAACGTGTGGTGGTACCATGGTCCTGGCGGAGGCCTTTGAATTAATTGCCGCGACCCGCTAACCTGGGGAGGAATAGGTAGTGGCGGCGCTATAACTATGGCACCATTAGTAGATCCAGCACAGTGGGAAGCACCAATGATCACCCACTCACTGCTGAGCGTTTATTTTAACGGACGGTTGGGGGCAGAGAACTGAAGAAGAATAATAATAATAATAACCAACCAACCAACCCCCACACACGCTGTTTTCTCTCTGCTTTGTCTGCAAACAGTTATCCGCCCAACGCCATCCTAACCAAGCCCTATCGCTAGATTGTACTAAACCGTACTATGTACTACCATGTACAAGATATTCGCCTCCATGAATCTTGTCCCTCATATCTCCTCACCCACTCGATCGGTATGAGCAGTTCAGACTCAAACAGTGGGATTGCCAACCACCCACCCGTCAGATGCGAGACGTCGCGAGTGGTCGGCTCCTCCTGTTTCCTACTGGGATCTGGATCCTGATTGCACCAACCGGGGGAAATAAGGCTCAGGGATTCCATCTTGTCTGTCGTAGATAGACGTAAGCTAGAAAAGGTGTTTCGAGGAGTGAAGGCGGCTTCTTGCTACAAAAGTTCTTGCAGGAGCAATCCTTCTGACTGCAAAATTCACCTTCATAATACTTACGATACTGTTCAGTCACCAAAGCCGGAGGGATTATAACCTGACCTCTCTTATCATCACCTAGATCTTGTTTAATTTTGGTTCCTTTTGTCTTGGCCGCCTGCTGATTGTCAATAGAGAAAAGAAGAGAGAGAGAGAGAGAGAGAGAGAGAGAAAGAGAAAGAGAGAAAAATAATGCTTGCATCTATGTATATAATGTTTTCGGCTTCCCTCACTGGTCCCCCCTACGACGCACCACCTCGTCCGCCGGCAGCATCTCTCGCCCTCGCCGCGTCGACCTTGATCTCCGGCAGCTGCCTTCCCCGTCCCGACGGCCACGCGATATACTTGATCTCGGCGAGATACCTCAGGTACCTCCCGACGTCCTCCCGCGATACGCCGTACCCTGCGCTCTCGTCTATGCCCGTGAACCTGTCCGCATCCCGCCTTAGGACGGCGACGGCGTTGCGGTCGTCCAGCTCGGGCGCGCGCGTGTTGGCCGGCAGATCGTTGACGCAGAAGTGGAACAGCGGCATGAGCGCGTTCTGCTCGGCGTCCTTCTCGAGGGGGCCCGACGACACAAAGTTCTCGAGCGCCGCCTTCCAGTCGTCATAGCTCACCTCTGGTGTCTGGTAGCCGTAGTACTCCAGGATCGAGAGGTACTCGCTCATGCGCAGGCGCGGGTGCGCCGTGACCTGGACCACATTGACGCCGTGGTCATTAACGAGCGGGTTAAGGGCGCCAGCGACGACCACGCGCGCGACGTGGTTGACAGGCACGGCGTTGACCGTGTTGATGATGCGCGGGCGCGACGACAGCTGGATGCAGCCCTTGAGCATGCGGATCAAAAAGTCGTCCACATTGCACACGCCCGTCTCGCAGTCGCCCAGGATGTACCCAGGCCGGATGATGGTGCCCTGGAGACCGCGCCGCCCTGCCTCGCGGATCAGCTGCTCCGACACCCACTTGGTCTGGCCGTAGCCTGTGCCCAGCCCGACCCGGCTGCCCTGCATGTCGTCTTCTTCCAGGATGGAGCCCTGGCCTGTGCGGGTCTGCTCCTCCGAGAGCTTGATGTAGTGGTCGGTGTCGAGGACGGCCGTCGAGCTGACAAACGAGAAGAGCTTCGGCTTGCCCGTGTTGCACAGCTTCATCGCCTCGATGGTGGAGAGGACGTTGGGCGCGACCATGTCATGGTACCGCTTGACCCAGTGGACCGAGGCGCCGTTGTGGATGACCACATCGACTTCCTCGGCCAGTGACTTCCATGTTGGATCGTCGATGCCGAGCTGTGGCTGCGAGAGATCACCGACAGCACAGCTCAGCCTTGATGTCCAGTCATCGTTCCACACTCCATTTCCGAGGAGGGAGCGCCGTATTCGTTCCAGCGCCGCCGCAGCGTCCTTGGCACCTCGCACATGCGCTATCAGCCTGATGCCGGACTGCGTCCTCTCCAGGATCTCCCGGATGAGATAAGAGCCCAGGAACCCAGTAGCACCGGTGAGGAAGACGGTCAGGCTGCTAGAAGAGCCGATAGAGCCTGCGTCTGCAGACTGGTACTTCTCGGGAAGAGTAGCAATCAACTCGTCCAGAGACCTGGCGTAAGCAGGCACGCCGTCCTCGGCGGCCTCGCTTGCACCACTCTTGCCCTTCTCCACCTGCGCAGCAAAGCCTGCCAAGGTTGGGAACTCGTAGAGAGTATTGATGGAGACGTCCACGCCCAGATCCTTGCGGGTGGTCAGGAGAAGCTGCTGGGCCAACAGAGAGTGTCCACCCAGGTCGAAGAAGCTTTGATCCCGCCTGATGGTCTTGGGGTTCAGACCACGCACAAGTTCTGCCCATTTCTCCGCGACAGCTCTCTCGGTCTCGGTCAGTGACTCCCAGTACTGCAGGTCTTCTTCTGATGCCTCCTCTGTTCGCTCAGCCACGTCAGGGAAGGGTAGGTTGGGCTTGTCGACCTTGCCGTTGGGGTTCAGCGGCAGCTTGTTGAGTACGATATAGATCGTAGGCACCGCGTAGACTGGCAGGCGTGACTTCAAGTGATCTCGGACCTCGGTCTGCATCCGTCGGTACTTCTTCAGGTAGACTCTGACAGACCCCATCTCGACACCCTCGTCCTCGACATCCTCCAGTTTGTACGTCGACAGCCATTTCTCCCATTCCTTTTGTTCAGGAACCACGTAGCTGACCAGGGTCGGCTCTTCGTTTCGATCCCTTCGGACGAGGGTCTTGCAGTCCCGGATCAGCGAGTGTTGGCTCAAGTTGCTGTCGATGTCGTTCAGCTCGATGCGGAAACCTCGAATCTTGACCTGGTCGTCGGCCCGTCCGGTGCACTCGACGTCCCCTGACTCCAGGTACCGACCAAGATCACCAGTCCGGTAAAGCCTGTCCCGAGGACCCTGGTAGTACCTTCGCCAGGGTTCGTTCTTGTTGTTCTTGGCGTCTAGCTCAACCCACTTCTGGTTGTCGACGAACCAGTTTGCGAGGAACTTCTCCTTATTCTTCTCCTCGTCTCCAAGGTAGCCCTCGGCGAGACCAGCAGCACGGCAGTAGATCTCACCTACTTCGCCCACCTGGCACATCCGGGCTCGGTCCTCGCGGCTGACGACCAGCAGCTGCACATTCTGCATACCCTTACCGGCGGGGACAGTATCCTTGAGCTTGTCCAGGTAGTCAGGGTCCCTGGCGGCGCTGGGGATCTCGTAGTAGCTCACTGCTCGCTGGGTCTCGGTTGTCCCGTACATGTTGATGATGTTGGCATTCACAGCCAGTCGCCTGAGCACACGGCAGTCTCTTGTCGTCAGGACGTCCCCGACGAAGAAGACATTCTGAAGACTTGGAAACTCGGCTGTTGCGCCGCCAACAAGGATCTGACCCATAGCTGGTGTCAAGTGGCTGACGGTTGGCTTGTGCTCCCCCATCCACTCTGCCAGCTTCTCGTGCTGGATATCCTCCCTCGAGGGCACGAGTAACTGCGCTCCCAGGAACAAGGGCGTGAAGACATCTCTCTGCACGGGATCGTGAGCGATACCAGACAGGAGAGTAAACCTGCTCTCCGACGTGAGGTTGAAGCGCTCGGACATCCAGTTATAGTACTTGGTCAAGCTGAAGTGCCGACCAAGCACGCCCTTGGGGCGTCCCTCGCTTCCAGAGGTGAACGACAGGGTGGGGTTTGAGTCTGGGCCCACGACGACGTCTGGAGGAGCGGCGGCCTTCCCTCTGGCGCCCCCAAACACATCCTTTCCATCAACATCACCACCAGCGAGGTATCCATCATCTCGGATGCGCAGGTCGGGCACCTCTGCCTTGAGCTGCAGCGACTCGTCGATGTAGCTCTGGACAAGAGACGCCAGGGGTCCGTTCTCATCCGTGGCCCGGCCAATCCGAATGAGAGCTCGCGGCTGGGAAACTTCCAAGTAGACCTTGAGAACAGTGAGCATCTAGTAGACCAGAAAATTGCCAACAAGTTTGCCTGTCCCGAGTTCCTGCTGCCCACCTGATCCAAGCAGGGTGGTGACTCACCTGTTGACGAGCTGGAGGGTATGCCGGGTCCAACACGGTCATAGTAGCTCCAGAAGCCTAATGATGGTGTTAGTGTAAGTTGAGATCTGCCCCCTCCAAGAGGAAGGGTACAAAATCACGATTGGAAAGACTCACCAATGTGCCCATCATACAAACGACCAGGTCCACCGACCGATGCGCCCAGATCATGACCACATCCCCATTCGTAACGCCTGCATCATGCAGATAGTGAGCGAGGACATTGGAGGCCTCGTAGATCTGGCGATAGGTGAATCTCCTCTCTGGCGTCGTCGACGTCTTGGTCTCGACGACGCATGTGCTGTCAGGGCTCCTCTCGACGGAGGCCCTGAAGCGCTCGTGGATGGGGCCGACAAAGCCTGACCAGTCGAGGTCCACGGTGGGATCAGGAAGTTGCGACATGGTTCTCTGCTGTCTCCCCGTATGTGAGGGGCGAAAGATGCCAATTGAGAACCAATTTCGAGTTGTAGGTGGTGAAAGCAGTTGATGGATTTGAAAATTTTTGGAAACTCCCGTTTGGGTGACTAACACGATCCCAAGGCCCAGCAGGCGCTGCTCCCCCGCCAGGGCTTCCAAAACCCTTGCCGAATATGATGCATAGGGATCCGACTGCGGAGGCTGGAGGGGCACCTGGTGCAGGTTCTAGTGGGGTCCCTGCATTAAGTAAGCCTGACCAGGTACCGTCCCTGTGCACAAACCAACCAGGCCACCAGGCATGGTCCTAACCCTCCCTCCTCTTTCATCCATCTGCTGCAAGCAGCTGCAAAGAGATTTATTTGCCTAGTCCTGCACACAGCAGAAAATAAAATCATTAAGTCTTGGACATTGATCCATCAGTTCACATGTAATCTGCAAGCCTGAAGCCTGATGCTGGAACCCTGCCATGTCATTCAGCTGCAGAGTCTCCAGGCAATTGACTGCAGGGCGGCGGAGAGGATGCAGTGTTGGTCATCAAGCAAGTCACCATAGCAAAGAATCACTATTAGCGCATGCTAACAACTCGGCACGGCCCGCTTTCAAAACACACATAAGATCCTTTGGCAAGCAAGAAGAAAAAAAGAAAGAAAAAAGGAAAAAGGAAGAAGGAAGAAAGTCTGCATGAGATGTGTAGTGTTTGCTTGAGCATCTGCTGCTGGGCTGTATCACCAGCATATGCATGAGGTGGTTGTTATGGAAATTAGATTAGAGTATTGAGGAATGACCTAATAGGGAGTTCAAGGTCAGAGAGAGTAGTGTTAGGGCTCAGATGGGCATAGGCCAGATTAGACTTATGGAAACCACAATATTAGTAGCATGATAACAAGCAATACAAGAGCTGCTCATAAGGCAGGGGGAGAGAAGGGGGGGGGGGGGGTTGTATAAAAATCAGGAGAAGGAGGCGCTTACTTGTTATAGAGACTGTAAAATGAAGTTCTAGGTACTTGTTCATGCTGAGAGAACAGCACTATACTGGTAAGCTTAGGGGCCCTTGCTGGGTATGCCTGCCTACCAACCTGCCACAAAGGAACGTGGGGCAGTTTAGTGGAGAGCTGTGGGCTCAACCAGCTTCAATGCTCCAGCTCCAAGGTCCCCAGAACCAAATCCCAAATCACGACGTCTTGTTCAATTCCCCTTGCTCACTCATCCTTCTCTTCCTGAGCCATTTACTTCACTTCCAATCATGTCGTTATAATTTCAACAGCTTTGTCGACACCAATCTCCCCTCCTCCATCCCCCTCCAGATAGGGCACAATGCCTCCCCGCAATCCTCCTCGATCTACCACCGATCGCTCGAAACCCCCTCCCACAGACTACAACACCATCGCCGCACAATTCGCAGCAGCCAAGCGTCGGCAGCAGGCTGAGGGGGCCAATGACAATAGTGAGGGCACGGCTGAGGAGGATAAGCGCGCCAGCGCCCTCAAGAGACAGCGTGCAGCCCTCGAATTGCGTCGGAAGGCCGCATACGAGCGACGTTGGGGGTGGACAGTCGGCTTCTGGGTTTGGATGCTGTGCATACACGCCGTCGGCATAGCATATTTCACGTCTGGGTTCCTTCTGACGCGCCTTGTTCTTGACGAGAAGTCTAACTGCACCATCAACCCCGTAGAGGCTACGGCGACAGGGGACCTGAGTTTGTTGTCGGACTGGACGGGCCGGGGTACAGTCGAGGGTGGATGCTGGCACCCTAAGACGTTCGAGCGGGCAGTGGTGGTCATCATCGATGCGTTGCGATATGACTTCACCGTGCCGGTGGAGGACGATGCGGAGTTCCACAATGCGTTTCCCTTTATGTACGAGACCGCTTTGAACTCTCCAAACAATGCCTTCCTACGGCCCTTCATTGCAGACCCTCCGACAGCGACCATGCAGAGGCTAAAGGGGCTGACGACCGGGACGTTGCCGACGTTCATCGATATTGGGAGCAGCTTTGCGGGCACGGCCATCGAGGAGGACAACCTGCTCATACAGTTACGGGACGCCGGGAAGAAGATTGTGCACCTTGGAGATGATACCTGGGAGGCCTTGTTCCCTGGATATTTTGAGCCCAATATTAGCAGGGCTTACGACAGTTTCAATGTCTGGGACCTCCACTCTGTTGACAATGGTGTCCTGGAGCACATCTTTCCCCTCGTGACGCCGGAAAGAAAGGGAGAGTGGGATCTGCTCATTGGACATCTGCTGGGCGTTGACCATGCTGGTCACCGCTACGGTCCTGCCCATAGTGCCATGACGGCCAAGCTCCGCCAGATGGATGATTTCATCCGAGATCTTACCGGGAAGATAGACGACGACACAGTTCTGATCGTAATGGGTGACCATGGCATGGACCCCAAAGGTGACCATGGCGGCGACAGCGATGATGAGATCGAGGCTGCCCTGTGGATGTACTCCAAGAAGCCTGTCTTTGGCCGGACGAGACCCGAATTCGTCATCCCTCCGTCCACAGCCAAAACCAGGCCGGTCAACCAGATTGACCTGGTCCCGACCCTGGCTCTGTTGCTCGGCATCCCCATCCCTTACAATAATCTGGGCGCGCCTATCGAGGAGGCCTTTGCTGGCAAAAAGGGCGACGCTTGGAACTCTCTGGCAGCTGCGGCGCGCGTCGCGGCTTCAGGGACCCAACGATACCAGGCATCCTATTTTGCAGCCCGGGGAATCGACCAAAAGATCGAGGCCGGATCGCCTAATGAGTTCTTCCAAAGCGCCGAGAAGGTGTTGAGGGATTACTCTTGGGGCAGGTCCTACGAGACGGTGTACTCTGCTTTCAGGGACTACCAGGAGGAGAACCTGAAAGTTTGCAAGAGCCTATGGGCCAGATTCGATGTCCCCAATATGATCATTGGCCTTGCGATTACTGGCCTCGGCCTGCTTGCACTGGTCATATACATCACCAGAGATGACGACGACGATCTCGCTGAATTGGACGACTTCGAACTGGACATGGCAGAGCAGAAGCTGGAGATTGAAGACGGCAAGACGGATCTGGACATGCAGTCGTATCAGACGTTCCCCAAGACAGCTGTCAAGGCTGCCCTAGCCGGTGCTGTTCCAGGCGGTGTGCTGGGCACCGCACTTGCGACCTTCACGAAGGCGGATGACTACCGTCTCGGTGCTGCCTCGGCTGGACTTGCAAGCACAGCTATGGTCATAATAGCACTGTTGAGAAAACGTTTCGTCGTCCCGATTCCATCCAACATCTGGGGCTGGCTGGCAGCCATTTTCACGATCAGCCAGTCTATTGGCTTCGCTTCCAACTCGTACACCATCTGGGAAGACTCCATTCTCCTCTTCTTTATCACCACATTTGGCCTGGCAAACGCATTGGCCGCCGTAAACATCGAACACAGGCAGAATCGCTACCTCGCCATCTACCACTCGGTTCTGTTTGTCATACTCGGCCGTGTCGCTTCTTTTTCGAAACTCTGTCGTGACGAGCAGTACCCTTACTGCAAGACCACTTATTACGCATCTTCAGCGTCTTCGACGTCGGCACCATGGCACCTGGTCATCCCGTTTGCCGTCTTTGCCATTCTCCCTTCGATCATCAAGGCGTACTATATACCCACACGATCCTACTATGGCCTGGCGCCCACATGGATCAGCTACGCACTTCGTCTCACTCTGTTCCTGTCAGCAGTATACTGGACCATGGACACGGCAGACAACGCGAACTGGATCCCCTCCCTGCCCGCAGGCATCCTCAAATATGCTAGCGTGTACACCGCGCAACTTACCCTTGGAATCGCACTCGT
This sequence comes from Cryphonectria radicalis, assembly GCA_014849355.1. Lineage (NCBI taxonomy): Eukaryota > Fungi > Ascomycota > Sordariomycetes > Diaporthales > Cryphonectriaceae > Cryphonectria > Cryphonectria radicalis. The sequence continues at coordinate 331,658 of JACWQW010000022.1, forward strand.
CGCAGGTGTCACCGCATTCATCTGGGCCCCTCCATGTATCAACATCATCACGACATCCGCAGACCCCAAGAGAGCCCAGATCGTCGTCCTGGGCTACGGCAACGCCAATGGCGCGCGGTACCTTCTGCTCCCCCTCAACATCATGGCGGCCTGCATCCTGCTCTCCAAGCCTATGGGCGGCGGCGCCGTGGCCCTCCTGATGTGGCAGGTGCTGTCTCTCGTCGAGCTCCTCGACCTCAACGACATCGCCGGCGAGACCATCGGCCCCGTGATGCTGGGCCTGCTGGGCAACTTCCACTACTTCAAGACGGGCCACCAGGCCGTGTTCAGCAGCATCCAGTGGGACGCAGCGTTCATCCCCCTGTTCACGCTGCGATACCCGTGGAGCCCGCTGGTGGTCGCCATGAACCACCTTGCGGGCCAGATCCTCGCTGCGGCGTGTGTGCCCCTGATTGTGCTGTGGAAGACGGGGCCGAAGCGCAAGGGCGTGTTAGAGGGCGTCAGTCGGGCGCTGGGCGTGTTTGTGGCATTTTTCGCCGTGGAGAGCCTGGCGACGATGGCCTGGGCCGGGTACCTGCGGCGGCATCTCATGTTGTACAGGGTATTTTGCCCGCGTTTCATGATGGCCGCCCTGGTGCTGTTGGTCGTAGATCTGGTGGGGATCCTGGTGGCGCTGACGGGTGTCAGGATCAATACTCTGGCCATTGGCGAGGCGTTTGGACTGGCTGATTAGAATGTGTATGTGTGTGTGTGTGTGTGTGTGTGTGTGTGTTTGTATTGTTGTTGTTGTTGTTGTTGTAAACATGGCCATTTGATTAGGTTGGCAATTTTTTGTATGATAATTACGGCTGGATATAGAAAGAAGAAAAAATGAGCTACTTGATAGTCTCCTTTGCATGCTCGGCGAATAAAAACAAGGGGTCTCTTCAGACTGAGTGCCCTCCTGGTGGTCTTTTTTTCTTCTTTCTTTCTCTCTCCCTTGAGCATGAAAAAAATGGGGGCCTTGGTATTACGGTGCGTAGGCGTCAAGATAGATACCCTGATTCAAAATCTGTTTAGAAATATATTGATTGTGCTTCGCTTGTCGAAATGTATGAAATGGAAGATTCAAACGAAAGAAGAAGAGAGTCTCGGGATATCAAATCGTCTCACCCATGTCCTCCTGCTCACGAACAAACCAAATACATACTACGATAGGACCAGAAGAAGAAGAAGAAAATAGGAAACAATGAAGATCGACAAGAGAGACCCAGGCGCCAATCAGGTCTGTCTACGTACACCCTGACGTTCTAAGAAAACAAAAACCATTATAACCCATATTCCCTCCAAATCCCATAAATCTGGTCTCGAATGGCCTCACATCCCAAGGTGCGAGGATGAAACGTCTTCCCATAGCTCGTAGGAACCCACCACATGCCGTTCTGCGCCGTCACGCCCCCATACGCCGGGCGCAGTGAAGGGTCGCGGCTTTTGGCCATGGCCATGTAGCACAGCGCCAGCTCGCCCCAGTCCCCGGTCGCCTGTGCGTTGCGCAGACACGTCTGCGGGTTGACAAGCTCCGAGGCAGGTGACAGCAGCATCATCGCGCCGTCATCGTCCGGAGGGGGGTGGTCGCTATCCGGCGGGTCGCTGTCCGGCGGGTCGCCGTTGGTCCCGTTGGGCCAGGTCGTCTCGTTCCGCGCGTTGTCGGGCCCGCCCACAAGAAAGAACCAGCTCTCGATGCGCTCATACGCAGGCTCCACGACGCCCGGCTCGCAGAAGCGGTGGCCCTCGAAGAGCGCATCGTAGTCCACAAACAGCACCCGCGGGTGAGGACCACGGAACCGTGCGGCGGCGCGGGCGACGGCCCCACGCAGCTTGTCGTTGGCGGCGTCGACGAGGGCGTTCATGCGGCCCCGGATGTCGCGCGACAGCCTTGGGCCGCCCCACCAGACGCCGAGGGACATGGCGTCGCACTCGGGGGTCTGGTCGTTGAAAAAGCGGGCGTAGCCCGTTACGGTGAGGCTGAAGAAGGGCCGTTTTTCCCAGGTGACAGCGTCGAGGATCTCCTGGAGGATGATGTCGAGCCTGTGCTCGAAGACGCCGCTGGCGAGGGCGGCGTCGCTAGCGGCCAGGGCGGCGGCGCAGGTTCCGCTGTAGAAGGAGTAGAAGCGGAAGATGCAGGCGTTCATGACGTTGAAGAAGCCTAAGTCATTGCCGCCAATGGAGAGGGTGGCGAAGTCGAGGGAGAGAGAGGTGTTGATGGCATCGACCTGGCTGGACGGGTCAACGCCGGAGAGGAGGTCGGTAGTCACGGCGCCGGTGCATGAGAGCCACTGGAAGGAGGTGTTGGTCCCGGTGGTGTTGTCTAGGTCTGCGTGGAGGAGGAGAGGGTAGCCATGTTGACCTCGTCGGCAGTCTCCTTCAGAGACGAGGTAGTGCCCGTCGAGACCAGTGCCGATGCCTGCGGAATAGGAATCGCCGAGGGCGACGAAGCCTCGAGAATGCCGGTACGAGGGCGGAGAAAAGAGAGGAGGATTGGGTTGTGCGTTCAGGCCGAGGATATGTTGTTGGCCGTCATCACCGTTGGCCCGGCCATGAGGGAAGAGAGATGCTGCTTGGCATATTGATGTGGAGATGGCAGCAAGGAAAAGAAATGATTTGCGCATTATTATGACCAAGTCTTGCCTCTAGACATTTATTCACCTTGTCCTGGATTTGCATCCGTGTCATGAAATCAACATTGTCTCTCGAGATTGTCATGAACGACTAGAATGAAGTATTGAGGCCAAAAGGAGAGTCATAGGGAGATAAAGAAAATAAGCTCCCGGCATTGTGGTGAGGATGCTAGGCAGCAGACAAGGGGAAGGCACATGAGCACTAGGTATGGCCAAATAGGGCTGGCTGGCCGATACCATTGTGGTGGTGATGGTGTGTGGCAGGTGATGGTGGTGGGGTAGTACTTACTACATCAAGTAAGTATTTAGTACATGATGCAGTAACTAACAGAGCCTCTTTAGCGCTTCTGCAGTGTTACCTTGACCTCGGGAGCCAATGGGCTGAGCACATGTTCCTGAGATGAATTTATAAGGTGAATCTATAGTAGATCTGAGAAGCAAAACCCATCATGCAGACATCATTTCAAAGACATGGCAGAAGACAGTAGGGAGTATTGTTTCTGTTTCAGTTTATTTTTAATTTTTTTTGGGGGAGGGGCGGGGGGTTGCAACTTACCTTAGACCTCAAATCAAGTATCTAAACTTTATTAGGCAGTGTCGACCCCCCCCCCCCACAGGCCGCTCTTACTGCCTGCCTGTCATTGTCATGGTATCCACGTGTCTGAGGTGCATTTGCCTTCCCAAAAAGATACAATATTGCAATCTCACACAATCCTCATCTTCACTTTTGTGGGAGAGGAACCAAGATACATTCCTTCGTCTGATTTCAGTGTCTTGCCCCAGCAGCCATGGCTCAGGTATTTGGTATCCCACCACATCCATACTATCCCCAGCATACACACATCCCAAACTACGTTCCCAATACGAGTTCTCTCGTTGAGCTGCTTCTCCGCCTAGCAAGCCTACTGAGCATCACCGTCTTCACCGCACTGTGGCTCGCGACAAGGTTCAACCCGAGGCTCTCTCTGGCCGACAAGGCTGTGTTTGGATGGTTTGTTCTATGTAAGCCCAAAAGGCGTCTCGGGGTATTCCCCCCCCCTCTAGAAACCATATTCAAGTCAGTAGTGGTTGACATATACACAGGTGGATCGCTGCACTGTTTCTTCGAGGGTACGTGTCGCCGGCTGAACTGGCCATACATCGTGAAGACCAGACCAACCCGACCCAACAAGTCTGATGACTTACTTACTATTGGACAACTCGCCAGGTTACTTCTTGTATAATCATGCAAATCTCGCCGGCTCACAGGACCTCTTTGCTCAGTTGTGGAAGGAGTATGCCCTGTCCGACTCCCGCTACCTGACGTCGGACCCCTTCATGCTCTGCGTCGAGGCCATCACAATCGTGAGTAGGGATGGCACCTTTTTCTTTTCCAATACCTAGCCGTAGAAAAGAAGGCACCAATAAGACGTACAGGGCTAACTCTTCATTCTGTAGGCTGTATGGGGGCCCCTCAGCTTCACAACAGCCGTGTCCATCGCCCGCACAGGCAGCCTGCGCCATCCCCTCCAGATCATCGTGAGCGCGGCACACCTCTATGGCGTGGCGCTGTACTACGCCACCTGCTACGTCGAAGAGAAAATCAGTGGTGTCATGTACAGCCGGCCCGAGTTCCAGTATTTCTGGGTCTACTATGTTGGATTCAACGCCCCGTGGGTGCTTGTTCCTGCAGGTGAGTCGATGGTCGCTTTTCTACCGTGGTCTGTGTGTCTGCGAGGAGGACCTTGCTGATTTGACGGTGGTGACACTGCTGGAAGTCATCATTATACGTAGTATCCAGAACATAAACAAGTCGACTAGGGCGTTCGATAAGGTGGCCGCCACTCTGGACAGAAAGAGGGATAGTTTGAAGGCTGCGTTTTAGTAGCTAAGCATCCCATATCACAGCATCGGACCGAATCTATACCCATCGATGCCTTTGCTTCAACTTGAGAACAATCGCTCACGAAACTTCCTGCCTTGTACGCACCGGCAAACCCCATGCTGAAGCTCCATTTCTACCGCACATACTTGCCCATGAACCGCTTGTGGAAGTCACTCCGCAGCATATCATTCACAAACTCCTTGCTCTTGTTCTTGTCCTCTGTGCCCCTCGCCTGGTTCTTGAACACCACATCATCATCCCACCGCCTCTTGACCGTAAAGTCTGACTTGTTGAGAAGCGGGTTCCCCCTCGCAATGTCCTTCTCCCTCTGCTCCGCCTCGGCCGCCGCCCTCTCCCTCTCCTCGCGCTCGCGCTTCTCCTGCCTCTCGCGCTTGACCCTCTCGAGCTCCCTCTGCAGCTCCGCCTCCTCGTCGTCCGAGTCGCTCTCGTCGGAGTCGCTGTCGTCATCGTCGTCATCATCATCCTTGCCCGAGCCGTCTGAGCCATCCGAGTCGTCGGCGTCAATATCCCGCGTCTCTTCTAATATCCGCCGCCGCTTCGCCTCGGGGTCCTCGTCCTCCTCATTATCAGCACCGCCGGCAGCCGAGGCGCCGGAATCGAGGAGCCGCTTGGTGCCATGGCTGGAAGGGGCAGGCTCGTCGTCGGCAGCAGGGGCCGGGCCGCCGTGCAGCTTGGCCTGGTGCGCAGCCTCGGCGGCGAGGAGTTCGGCGCGCAGGTCCCGAGTCTCTTGGTCGCCTGTGCCGCCCTGTCCTGGTTTTCTGTAGGGTAACAAGAAGATCGTGTTGTCAGCAGGCTGCAATTCCCAAGGGAAGGGGAAAATGCGTGGGACAGAGGGGCATACCGAAACTTGAGTTGGGTGTGCGCGGGCAGGAGTCGCTGGTGGTAGGCTGGACCGCGAAGGGCCTCTTTGCCACGGGCCTGGTGATCTTGTGTTAGTATCTGGGGGTGACTGGAGAGAGAGGAAGACAGGTATTCTTACGGGATCAAAGGTAGGTCTGTGTGCGGTAGTCATTTTGTGGTGGAGGAAGAAGTAGAAGAAGAAAACTTGTCAAAAGAAAGGGTGGTGGTCAGGGCGTGCGTGAGTGAGGTAGTAGAGAGTTTGGAGAAAGTTGAGGTTCGGCCTGGGAGTGGTTCGGCTGGCGTCCCGAGGCTTGTGGTGTATGCTGAAGGCACCCCTGTAGATCAGCGTCACCGCCTGGCAGAACTGGATGCGACCTGCTGTGGGATCCCTGCCACAGCGGGCTAGCAGCGAGCTTCCCACCCGCCCGCGATCGAAAAAGTTCAGAAGCGGACGGGACAACAACTCTCCTCCAGGCTTGGACGACAAAAGACATTCTGCAGCCCTAGGCATGATTGGTATCACCTGAAAGTCTTTTGGGCAGAGGAGAGAGAGAAAGAAATATACTTCAAAATGCCCCGAGAAGCAGAACCTTCTGTCAACGAGAAGGCGTTCGTCACGCAGGCCCTCCAAGAGCACCTCCGGCTCGACGACCGCAGCTTCGACGAGTACCGGCCGATCGAGCTCACTTTTGGGGACGAATATGGCACGGCCGAGGTTAGGCTGGGCAAGACGAGGTATGTTATGTTAAACGTATTTCTTGGGGCCGAGATGGGCTATGTCCTGAGAAAAATCTAACCATAAATCAATCAACCATGCAGGGTCCTCGCCAGGACTTCAGCCGAAGTCACAGTTCCCTACCCAGACCGGCCCTTCGATGGCGTCTTCAACATCGTGACCGAGCTCAGCCCCATGACCTCACCCGCCTTCGAGGTCAACCGCCCCACCGAGACCGAGGTGCTCCTCTCCCGCACCCTCGAGAAAACCGTGCGGCGCTCCGGCGCTCTGGATGTCGAGTCGCTGTGCCTGGTCGCGGGGCAAAAGTGCTGGTCCGTCCGCGTTGACCTGCACGTCCTCTCACACGACGGCAACCTGACGGATGCGTCGTGCCTGGCGGCGGTCGCGGCCCTGCGCCACTTCCGTAAACCGGACACGGGCATGGAGGGCGAGGTGCTAACCGTGTACACGCCCGCGGAGAGGGAGCCTGTGCCGCTGAGCTGGCTGCACTCGCCGTTCTGCGTCACCTTCAGCTTCTTCGGGGACGAGGCCGAGACGGCGCTCGTGGACGCGAGCTGGATCGAGGAACAGGTGCGCGTCGGGAGCTGCACCGTCAGCCTCAACAGGCACGGCGAGATCTGCCAAATCTCCAAGCTGGGCGGGACCCCGACCGAGGCGGTCGCCCTGCTGCAGTGCACGAATGTGGCGCTGGCCAAGGCCAAGGAGTTCTCGACGCTGGTGGACGAGAAGCTCGCGGAGGATACCAAGAGGAGAGACAAGGGAGGCCTGATCGCGGAGCTGTTGTCGGCGGAAAACGACAGGCAGGTCGAGACCTAGACAAGAAGAAGGCTTAGGCAAGAAAAATAAATTCATGATACCCCCCCTCCCCCCGAGAAATCCATCCAGCTTGTCAGTCATCTCGAGACACTACTGGTTCTGACATGTATGCGGAGCTGCCTGATCACGACAAATGTAGGAAGTAGTCTTGCTCTCTCTCTGCTGCGTTTGATTGTGCCCCCAAAGAAAAATCACACTCGAAACTCCGCCGTTCCCTGCCAACCACTCTATAATATCCTGATGACCCCCCATAGATCCGAAAAAACGCCTGGGACGCCATGCACACACACACACACACACAAGCAACTGCCTCGTCACCGCATCACCGGCGGCCTCGACTCCTTGTTCCATTTCACCCTCGACCGCACCCACTCGATGGCTTCCCTGACGCCGGTGCCCGTCAGGGCGGAGACGGGCAGGACCCTCGAGTCACGGATGCTGCTCGCCTTCTCGCCCTCAAAGACCTTCTTGACCAGGCCCTCCTTGATCCTGACGACCTCGACACAGTCCTCCCTGTCCTGCTTGTTGGCCAGCACCAGCACGGGCACGCCCTCGGTCTCGCTGTGCTGCAGCACGTCCTCGAGCACCAGGCGGCACTCGTCCAGGCGGCCCGTGTGGTCGTGATCCAGGTTCCCGTCGCCGATATCCGTGCTGTCGATGATGAAGATGATGGCGTGGCAGCTGGCGTAGTAGCTCTGCCACAGCTTGCGCAGCGAGTGCTGCCCGCCCACGTCCCAGATCTTGAGGTACATGTCCGGCAGGCTGATGGTCGAGACGTTCTGCCCCACCGTCGGCACCGTGTTGAGCTTGGGCTCCGGGTTGTCGGGCAGGAAGAGGGACTTGACCCGCTCGTGGAAGGTCGTCTTGCCGGCGTTGTCGAGGCCGAGGAGGATCACCGAGTACTCTTTGGGTGATGTTTATGTTAGCCTGTTGGTTATTTGAGAGAGGGGGGGGGAGGGGGTTTGGGTTGGGCTGGACCGGTGTGGTGTGTGCACGAGAGAGAGGTTACATACCTTCCTTGCTGGTTGCCAGCAGGTAGAGCCCCTTGGCGAGATGGTACATCTTGTCATTGGGCTATGTTACTGGAGGGGGTTTTACAACAATCTACTTTTGCGACGGCAGTAGGTGAGGATGGTGAGTTCCAATAAGGACAGGGAATGATCTCCCATACCGCTGCAGGGTTCCTGGACAAGGGCAGCAGCTGTAATGGTTAGAACTGTACAGTAATAGTACAGGGGTAGCCCTAGTGATCCTGCTGAGCTTCAGTGACCCACTATGTACTACCACATAGTGCTCTGTAGGACTATGGAACACTAAACTACTACATAGATAATACGTCCTGTTTTGTTTTCTTTTCCCTCGATAATGCAATCCTTTTTATAACTAACAACCTCGCTAATACCCTAATTGACATATATTATCACTGGGAAACCTAATCTTAGGTTGGAATGCCACTTCATTCAAAGTGTCTCTAGGTTGATAGCCTCTGTATCACGAAGTATCCAGCTCTACGTGAAGAGGAAGGATGGGGTGCTCATGTAGCTCCATAGGAATACATCGACAATCTCCTCAGCCGTCCTTACTGGTCCCGGGTCTGGGTCCTGCAGGAGCTCTATCTCGCACGAGATGTCCTCCTGGTCACAAGCCTGAAGACGACTTCCTTCCACCATCTCACGCTTGCTCGGTAGTGGTACGTCTCGGTTTATATTGACCAGCCAACCCGGCCGGATTTCATGGGCACCTATTCGTGGGACTTTGTTCATATCCTTCGCCGTGAGAACTCGGGAACTTTTCGCAGCATAGAGCATTTCGATCATATTGTGAACTGCAGCGAAAAGGCCCAGCTCCATATCACACAGGACGTAATGAAAGAAGTCGGTACCGAAACGCCAGCGACTCTTGGGAAGTATTCTGGTATCGAGGCTCATGTCGCTATCCTAGAGCATATGAGAGAAGCATGATGCTCGCTGACGACAAAAACGCCATTCCTACGACCTCGTATAGATTCAGAGCCCCTCTGGTTCCTGAGGGCGGCGGGAATCCGTACCACACAGGACGACGACCACTCATGTTGTGTGCCGTCGTGGACGCCTACCTCCCTCTTCATCACGAACTCGAGAAACTCAGGTACAAGCCCTCTTCAGCGACGTCCAGGAGATGTGAACAACACACAGCCCAGCACTCCGTTCTGCGGCAGTCAAGATTGATGTCATTGTCCACGCAGGTGTGGATTATTCCCCATCTCGGAGGAGAGGAACGCGCTCTCAGAAGGCGGCTCCTAAGGTGGCTCCTGCGGTTCCTGGTACTGCACAAAAACTATCCAGCTGGCTATCCCTCCACGGTTGCCGTGTACAAGGCTTTGCAATTCTCGCGGTCAGACGAGAGGCGCTCATCCCAGCCCGATCCACAGACCCTATAGGCCCTTTGCCTGCGGGTGGTGTGGACTGAAGCGCTGGATTACGACCGAATCCCGGCCTCGCTGTCGTCTCTCGTTTCTGGTTTGCATGCACAATCTGGATGTATTGGCTGGCGCATGTCCACCGGGGAGCTCTACGCGTTCTGAAGCGAATGAATATCGCGTGCAGAGCGTGAAATCGGGACCAGCTACACAACCTTTTCACGAAGGGTCAGGGCTTGCCTCGGCCGTAGGGCGTATGGCTTGGATCGAGAGAGGTTATCTCGGCGTCTTTCCGAAAACAGGCGAGGAAGGTGATGAAGTATACTTGCTCACGAGCTACCGTAGATAGGCTTGCCTACAGGCGATCTTGAGTGCTCTCTAAGGTGAGATGAGCGTTATATCAGGCCGTATTCTAATTAAGTACTCAAGTACTTGAAGATGCGTTTGACGCCAGCAGAGGGCGACTGTACTATACTTCTTTTAGTACAGCTGCAGCTGCCGAGCGACCAGGGGCATGTCCCCCAACTGCGTCACTGTGCAGATGTACACCTACACTGCAATGGAATTCCTGCCCTCCACTGACCATGAGAACGTGTATGGTCAATGTATCTATACATGAGCCTCGGCATTACTATCTTCAATCCTGTCAACTATGATATAGAAGGAAGTAGGCGGCCATCCATCCCCTCATCCCTTCTATCGACTAGCCTTTGAAGAGGCTCGACATCAACATCTCAGCACACAATTCTGTGGTCTCAAACATGGCGCCCGTTCCTATCGAGCCCGAAGTAAGGTCTGTTACACATCGATCATAGTAGTATTCCTGCGACCCTGCTTTTATGGAGTGACTTCATCTATGTAGCGCGTTCGCTGACTGCAGCGCAGATACACGGAGGCAGTATTGGTGGCCCTGCACATCCTCAGTGTAATCTACTTCACCCAGAGTGTAGGCGCCAGCCTGTATCGCTCGTTCCGATCCCTTAGCCCGTCTCAAGACGTGAGACTTCGCCTCGATCGGCGGAAAAAACTGGTGCCCATATTCGTCGGCCTTGCCCTGCTCAGCCTCGTCACTGCATGCTACGCAGCGTTGGCATACGCATCGCTGTCGTTCCGTGTCTGGGCCGATGAAAGAGGGGTGGCTGAGAAACCTCAGAGGTCAGTCCTGCTCACAAAATCATACTACTCAGAAACATCAATCTATTGGGATCTAATGAGTGTTCTCATCCGCAGCACACAAGAGGGCCTCGCTACCAACACCTCGGTCGTTCAGGATGGGCCTCACGCATACACCTTGTTCAGCAACAGCGTGCGGTGGCTGGCAGATACACCAATCTACCAAGATGCCTTCGAGATCGTCGCAGAGAAGGCTCGTCGATTCTGGTGGGGGCAGCAGCTGGACCTGTCGTCTGTCCCCTGGAGCGTGCTCCTGGCTACCGAGGGCACCCGCCGTGGCATCTCGAATCTCTTCGCGTTCCAATGCCTAGCCCACCTCGTCAGCCTCTCCTTTGCACAGAACCTCTTCTTCGTGGCCCTGCTCCTCACTCCGACACCATTACCAGAGGGAACAATTCAAGCGCCATCCCGGTACATTTCATTCCACCACTCAAGAGAAAAATTCATCCAACATGCATCTGTCGCTGATTATTATGCAGGTTCGCTCGGGTTCGTAATGCCGTTTTCACGCCCAAGCCGCGCGACTGGGTTTTGAGCCCGCGCCTGTTGTTGCTCACCGTCCTGGCCAGCTATGGTACTATCTTCCGTCTGCCTTATGCCGCAGGAACAGCATCTTTCAGCCGAATCCTTGGCGCATCTCGAGCCTTCACATTCGCCCCCTTGGTGCTGCGGGCTGTGGCGCCGATCTCGTGGGGGTCTGTACAGTCTGGCCGCAGGGCCCATGCTGCTGCTTTTGTCAGCCTGTTCAGGTTCATGGCAGTGACGAGTGCTATACTTCACGGGGTGGCCACCTTGAGTGGTCTGCGATACAACCTGCCTGAAGCCCATTACCATCGACACAGCAGGTTACTGCCCTGGGATATTGAAGAGCGGTCGAGATGGGAACGCACGACCACTGCGGTCGGCAAGCTTCTGGAATCGACGAGAGACCACCCAGTTGTTGCCGCTGTCGGCTACGATGTCCTGCTCAGTGGGCTGAGCGTTGGTCTCTGGGCAGCTGTCCGGTCTTTGGGCGCTGGTGACATTCTCAAATCGGTTGTGCCGCTGTATAACAAGAACGAGCCTGTCGAGAGTGGCTCCGGCAGTTCGGAGCAGGTCGAACACGAGGAGGAGTACCATGACGACGCCTCGGATGATGCAGCCTCTACGAGCGTTCGAAGAAGAGCCGTGAGAGGCCCAAGATCTAAAGAGGACGATGATGAGGGGCACAGGGAACCAGCCACCTCATCGCGCCGCCGCGGCAGGGTACGCAAGACCAGGCGAGACCCTGAGGAGGAGCCCGGCGACGACACGTACCATCCGAGCCCCGAGGAGAAGGGCAGCGCGAAGGGCGATAACATGCCGGCCCAGGAGGTAGACCTGGAGGCTGCAGGCCTGGCGTGGGGTCTCATGTCGGTTGGTGGTCTGCCTCTGGGGAGCGCTGGTGTGTTTGGTGGTGAGTGCCTGGCGTGATGGACGATCTAAAGGCTGTCTTTACGGTTTTGGACTTTGGGGTTTCTATCATATCTTGAGACAAGGCTGTGGAGGCTTGCTTGGGCGAGGAGGTATGGTTAGGAAAGGATGGTATGAGATTGGACCTGATGGGCGTATAGTTACGATGAGGTGTTGGTGTATGGAAGATATGTTTATGTTGAATGTGGAAATTTGGGTTGGAGAGGGACTTTGTATTCAAAACTTTCAGTTACCACAGAAATTGTATGTCTTACAAGAGTGTTATCACTGTATACGAGGGCATTTTAGTTGCAACGTCTTAACATTATTATACGATGCCGCATCGCTTCCTACGAACCACATGACTTCCTCAAGGTCTTCCACAGAGTCAACGTCACCAGGCGCAAGGCTTCAGGCACAGATAACCCTACTCAAGCCAAAAAGGTTGGATTTGGTTAATCCCGACTAAAGATACGGCTTCTAGTATTAGACGGCGACATTCGTCGAACACCATGTTGGTGTAATCTATTTCTGTTTCCTTCTTTTCCCCTCTTCTAATACTGCAAGATTAGACGATTCGTTGAGGGCCTGACCGAGTAATGTACCGAGACATGATGGAATGCCTTCATGGGGACCGAGAAGCAAAAGAGACATTCATTTGGTGAAGCAGGGGCCTCACTTGGGGCCTTCGGATGTCGTTTCTGCACACCGAGTCGCGAGAGCGCTCTTTCATGAAAATGAAAACCAGTATTGTTCACTCTGCTTGGTCACCATTACTCGATAAAGCCCTGTTCCTCCCCGGCCCAGCACGGAGCCGGTAAAATGTCTGAGATAAGGAGAGATAGACCAGACGGACCCGAGACGGGACGGATGATTTTAGGAGAGTCGTGAGTAGTAGTAGTATGGTTTAGCATCGGGTAAGGGAGGAGGAGGAGTAGTGGAGGGAAAGAAGAAGGGAAAGCAGGGGCGTCGGTAGAGATCCGAAGGAGCGGGACGGGACTGTTCACGTATACTGTTTTTAGTTTAGACACATTTTCACATTCATATGTGCGAAGATACTATGTATAGAGAGAGAGACAAGATAGAGTTTGTTCTCTTTTGACAGTGACAACTTCCGGGTCCATGGGAGCCCAGTTCTAGTGCCCGTGGGTTCTGCATCAGATCATGAAGGAGGAGAATTTGATCCGGACAAGACCCAAGAACCAAGTATAGAGTATTTATGCTTGCTACAGGTTCGAATAGTAATCATAATCAGTAGGATGATTTGAGATCTGAGATGTTGGGATTGACAGGTGGGAAGACAACAGCGAGATGGGTGCGTCTATGTTCTGGGAGGAAGTGCATGGAGTATTTACTATGGTAATAGTCTACGCATAGAGGGTCCAGTGATTTTGACCATATGATTGATTGTATGCAGGAAACGTCGGGTGAGGGAGCACCTGAGAAAGAACATCGACAGACAGTCACGCCACAAAGTCCAAAGAGACTAAACATCCTTTACTACTAAATAATTCACTCGTAGTTCAACGAATCAGATGCTTTCCCCCCGAAAAGATATTTTCTCTGCCAAGTCACTATAGCCTCGAAAAAAATAAAAATAAAAATAAAAATAAAAAATTGAACTCATGTGGATGCATACCCGCAAACGGCAGAGATGGGCACGATGGGTTTGCCCTCTTGGTACGGAACCCAGATGCACCCCCCGCATCGATCTGGCTGGATCCTCGTCGACGGGCTGTTCTGGACCCCTGGAATGGATAATCCGGGGCGCGCGACCGCTGCAGGAGGGACATAGGGCGGCCCCACATCCTACCCGATCTTACTGTGTGGTACGAGGGCCAAGACGGGCGCCAGTGAAGAAAAATAGCCGACGATTGAGCGAGTCGAGCGTGAGAAGAGAGAGAGAGGAAAAAAGAAGTAGTAGCATGAAAGAAGAACCAAAATCTATACGGGTGCATTAGGTAAGTGAGTAAGGATGATCTGAGCCTTGAGCCTAATGTGGGGGGCTTAAGGAAAGTGGAGGGGAAGGAGGCGGAAGAGGAGGAGGCTCTGCAAATAATGGTGAATAAAAGGGCTAAAGGGGAGTTTAAGTACTTAGATAAATACGTCACGAGTCCCCCCCTCTCTCTCCCCCAGCGCTGTGGGGCAATGAACTGTTTCGTGTCTCGACTCTTGCCAATTTCCTCATCTTTCTGGGAAGGTAATTACCACTAATTGTCTCTGGACGTCCTCTTCCTGTACTGACCTTTCTCACATTTGATGACCTTTGTCTATTCTCTCTGTCCTCACCATACCTACCAACCAACCAACCCACCCGCCTTTGCCCTGAGAACCAGCAGTGTGACCATCCTCATTTCTGGGACTCTTACCGAGATATCCACTTGGCCTCCTTACCAGTATATCCAACCAAGACGCAAGAGAGGGGAAAAGAGAAGGAGAGAAAGAGCGACAAAGGGAGAGAGAGAGAGAGAGAGAGAGAGAGAAAGAGAAAGGCACGGGAAAGGAAGAGCCAGCCAGCTCCATTTTCCACCAAAGAAATAACAACAAAAAACAAAAAAAAACCACACACCACATCACCATGGCGATACGAGACCGCTTCAGCCGCATGCTGCGCAAGTCCAACTCCTCGTCCTCTTCTACAGGCCACAGCGAAGACAGTCACCAACCTGGCATCGTCACCGCCGCCCACACCGTCAACCCCTCTACCCCGACCGCGCCCTTCTCCAAGGCCACATCACGCCTGGCCAAGATGAAGTCCTGGCGCTCGAGCGGCGGCTCCTCCACATCCCATCACTCCCACCAGAAGAGCGATGGCACCAACTCCTACAACTCGTCCTCCTCTGCCGCCGCCGCCACCACCATCACCACCACCGCCACCACCACCGCCGCCGCCGCCGCCACCCACCCCCTACCGCCATCACAACCACCGACCCGCAAGCCGAACAAGCCCAGCCTCAAGCAGCCCCGGCTCCACCCCAGCGAGCGGCCCCTTACAGAGCAGAATCTGCGGCACCAGGAGATGCTGGGCACGTTCACCATCAAGTTTGGGCGGACTAGGGGGATTAGCTCTGGGAATGCGAGGCCTGAGAGTCTGGACCTGGGAGGAGGAGGCGTGGCGCCGGACGAGGTGATTGCGGAGGAGAGCTCATGATGGTGGTTTTTATCTTGATGACTATGACGATGGTAATGGTAAAGGTTGGGGGGGGAGGGGGGCGAGGGGTTTTATGGGGCGTTCCTGGGGTTGCACGGTATTAGGTGCATCATTTCTGCCACTCTGCTGGGTGTTGTTTATTGGCGTTTCTGTGTATACATGCCTTCTTAACAGTGGGTGTAATTTGGGCCACAGCACATAGAGAAGAGAGAAGAGAGGGAAGGGTGATGCCGTGTCTTTCCCTCTTTCTTCCACAATGCTGGTCTGGACAGAAGGGGACATAGTTAGCATCTATGCCTAATCAATCTTAAAAAAAAGTCTTATTTATTTTACCTACCGTAGTAGGTTTGGAGTACAAAAAGCAGACCCCCTGAAAATGTAACACAACGTTGCTGCCGACGTTTGCCGGCTTTTCATCTGCAAAGGGGGGGGGGGGAACCACCAGCACCTTGTTTGGGTGCAACGTAGATGGAACGGAACACGCACGGGAATAATCATCGACAAGTAAGGAAAAGGGAGAGAACAGCCGACACACCCAACTCTTCCCTTCCTCAGCTTATGCATGGAATATTCTTGGCCTGCTTCTACGCTGCATGGCAAGACATGCTTAAAACTTTACCGCACCATACTAAGTATAAGTCCCTATCTCCATCCCTGGACCCCCCATCCATCTCGCCGCCCAACCATAGATCTATCTCATCGGGCCTGTTGAGGGGACGACGTCTTTTCAGAATTCCCACCATGCCATGCCCTGTCCAGTCTCGCCAACAACTTGATTGCGACCGACGGTAGTACTCAAAGTACAGACCCAGTCAGTCAACTCGTAATATATGTCGGACCCCGACAACGTCCTTCCTAGAAGGGGAGGTGGGAGCCACGGCGGGTTGCTCGGATGGATGAATGGACGGCTGAAGGGGCTGGAAGAGAGATGGGTGAAGGATCGTGATGATGATGATGATGATGATGTGGATATCGACGGATGGATGGTTTTTTTTCAAGGTGACAGCCGTGTGGGTTGTTTGCACCGTCGGGAGCGTCCCGTTCAAATCTTGTCGCCGTCGCCACCGATTCCCGTATGTTGTTACTATTATGCCCTCGAGTATTGGTCGATGCTATGCTCGTACCACCACAACCACCACCACTCCTCACATCGTCCCACCATTATTACTCAAAGCACTATTACTCACTATTCAACACTTCTAGTCACATTTCAGTTCTACGCCAGTACATACACCAATACCTTCCCCCCCTCTCCCCCCTCGCCCGCCCAGAGAGGCCTGCACACCGAGTGTACATGGGCAGGTGTCCGTTCAGCAGACCCTCTTCATGAACAGGCCCGCAAACGACACCTGCCCCCGTCGTGCCTGTGCCCTGTTCAAGGACCTTGCATAGAGTGAGCGGACCTTGTCTTGGCCGCTCCTTCCAGGTACAGTATGGATGTGAAGGGTTGATGATGGTTCCTTTTTGCCGTTGGTATCCACCCTCTCGATCTTCTTGCCTCTGTCTCTCTCTCCCTCCCCTTTTTTTTGTCCCTTCTCGCCTGCTACTATGGTACAGTATTATGGATCTGTCATCAGCCGTCTTTCTTCTTTGATGGCCCCCGCCTTCTAGTCTTCATCCTCCTCTTCTGGCTTGCTTATTATAATACGTCCTACGTATCGCAGCCCTCCCTCCCTCGTGCTCAAGACCCCTTCCCTCCTTCTCCCCTGGTCACCTCTCGTTCTTGTCTTGGCAGACTGTTGCCCATAGTCGATCCCCCCCCCCCTTCCCCTTTCTTCTTCTATTCTTCCTTTGTCACCCCCCCTTCCTTTAACTTCTAGAAAAGAAAAGGGGTCCCCTTCCTCGTCAAGATGCAGCTGTCCGTCCTCCTCTCTGCCCTGGCCATCTCTGCGTCTGGCGTCTCCGCCAGGCGTGACCTCCGCCATGTCGCTCCCGTCGGCGAAAGGCTACAGATGCGCAAGCCCGAGCGCCAGATCAAGAACGAGTATGTCGCCGAGGTCAAGCGCACCACGTCGGCGTCTGGTTACCAGTACCTGACCAACAAGACCCAAGGTGAGAGAAAGAGAGAACCGAAGAGACACGGCAGTGGTGGTGGTGATGGTGGCGGCAGCCCCTCAGTGGTCTTGATAATGACAAAGAGCATGATATCTGGGCTGTTGACTGACTGAACTGTCTGACAAAACAGCTTTCCTGGTGGACGGTACGGCCATCCCTGATGTGGAGTTTGATATGGGCGAGTCTTACGCCGGCCTGCTCCCTCTGGGTAACAGCACGGAAGACGAGCTGTTTTTCTGGTTCTGGCCTTCGACCAACGAGGATGCTGAGAACGAGATCCTGATCTGGCTGAACGGCGGTGTATGTCTTCTTTCTCTTGTCTCTTTCTCTGTGGCCTGACTTTGGACTGACGCTTTCTTCTCTCAGCCTGGATGCTCATCCCTCGAGGGGCTGCTTCAGGAAAATGGTCCTTTCCTTTGGCAGCAGGGAACCTACCTACCCATTCAGAACCCTTGGGTAAGTTAAATCTTGGCCATGCATGCAGAAGGCGGTTACCTGGATGTTTCCCGATTTGAAACAAATTTCGCTGACTCTCAAATACCTGCTAGGGATGGTATGTCTTTCCTCTCATCAAGCAGTGCTGGGTCGATGTTGTTGAAGCACATAAGGCCAACCAAATCCTGTTGATGGTCGCTTAGTTTTGAAACGTACAGTCAGTTGACATGTTTTTAATCTCTAGGAACCGCCTGACAAATGTCATCTATGTCGACCAGCCCGTTGGCACGGGTTTCTCCCAGGGCACACCCACTGCCCAGGACGAGGTTGATGTCGCCAACCAGTTCATGGAGTTCTGGGAGACCTTTGTCGACACCTTCGACCTGACCGGGTACAAGGTGTACATTGTCGGAGAGTCCTATGCTGGTATGTACGTGCCGTACATTGCCAGCGGCATGCTGGACACCAACGACACCGACTACTTCAACGTAGGGCTCCCCTCCTCGTGGTCATGGAGTTGGGTCGTCGCCGCTAACCCGGGTGTCTCAGGTTTCTGGAATCATGGTGTACGACCCGTGTATCGCCTACGACTACCTCCAGGGCTCGGTCTCTGTCGTGCCTTTTGTTCAGAACCATCTCAGTAGGGAATACCGCTAGCTCTCTCTCTCTACACAGGTGCACAGGTTTTATATGCTGACCCATTGGACAATAGACCTGTTCCCGCTGCAGGACATTGATGAGCTCGTCACCCTCGATGAGAGCTGTGGGTACGCCGCGTTCAGAGAGGAGTACCTCACCTTCCCACCGACCAGCACCATGCCAGACATCAGCGACCTGCCTGGCCGGAGCAACCCGGCATGTATCGCCCTGTATGACACTGTGTATGAGGGTATTCAGACGTACAACCCCTGCTTTGACATCTATAATGTCGCTATTACCTGCCCTGTCCTCTGGGATGTTCTTGGCTGTGAGTGCTTCTTTGATTCTCATAGAAATAGTGAAGATTGACGCAAGAAATTTCTTGACTGACCTGGCTTTACAACATAGTCCCCGGCTCCTTCGAGTACATCCCACCAGGTGCCCAGAGTAGGTTTTTCCCCTTTCCGATTTTGTTTTGTTGTTCTAGATGCATGTTGCATACTGACATTTTATCCCTCCCCAAGTCTACTTCAACCGCACCGACGTCCAGGAGGCGATTCACGCCCCCATCATGGAATGGGAGGAATGCAGCAACGTCAACGTCTTCCCTGACGGCGACGGCTCCCTCCCGTCTGCCGTGACGGTCCTGCCTGGCGTCATCGAGCGCACACAGAACGTCATTGTCGCCCACGGCCTGCTCGACATGGTCCTGATCGCCAACGGCACGATCCTGCAGATCCAGAACACTACCTGGAACGGGGCGCAGGGCTTCCAGAGCACCCCTTACGCCGACAGCCTCTACATTCCCACCCACGGTGAGTACCAGGTCGAGACGTACGCGGCATCAGGCATCATGGGCACCACACACACGGAGCGCGGCCTGACCTACAACACGGTCGACCTCTCGGGCCACATGATCCCGCAGTACCAGCCGTCTGTGGCCTTCCGCCAGGTCGAGGCCCTGCTGGGCCGCATCGACAGCTTGACGAGCAAGGCGCCCTTCACCGTGAACGTGGGTGCTGGGGCGTTTGATTAAACAAGATGTGAGATCTCAGGACCTGACGGGGATGTGTGTGGTTTCAATTCATGTCTGGGACTGGAAGATGGGGTATTGTGGCAGAAATATATAGTATAGGACGGAGGGGATGGATCTTGTCATGATAATACTAGTTACCAAAACAAAGACGATACGAATCTTGCAAGCATATCTGATTGTCATAATAAATCCTTCTTGTCCGAGCCTTCGAATTGTCAGTCTTGGGAAGAAGTAAGTGGTGAATCCGGAGCCGAGTTCACCGGGAGAAGTGGAGAGATGCACTCGCAGCAGATGCAACCGACCCCCGGAAGCCGACGGGCCCATGGCGATCTCGGAGTCAACTCGCTGCACGTCATCCCTCTCAAACCTTCACTCACCCACCCACCCACTTCACTTCACTTCCCAACCTGTCCCCAAGTTTCCAACATCGGGAGATTCTCAATTGCCCAACAACAGCTTTTGTCTTTTCTCGAATGAAGAACCTCGCTCTTCTTCTGAATCGACTAGCTACTACATTCGACCAGCAATTCACAAGATCAACCAACCCTTTCTTATCTTCGAGAAACTGTTGTTGGCAGGATGGATTATTCTAGCGTAGCTACTCCGGAGCGGTGTTATGTGGATTTCTGTCTTGTTCCTGTGAGTGAGATTTCCTTTCCTTTCCCCTCTCTCCCTCCCTCTCCCTCCCCCCCCCCTCTCTCTCTTTCTTTACATCAAACAAACACGTGTTAACGCTTGCCCCCCCCCCCCTTTCAAAACACACAGGTAGGAACAGCCTCCCCCTCCGTCGCCAAAGAAGTCGCCGCCGTGCAGAGGCTTCTCAAGGCGTCCGGCTTGACGTACACGATGCACTCGGCGGGAACGACGGTGGAAGGGTCGTGGGACGAGGTGATGCGGGTTGTGGGTAGGGCGCATGCGGTTGTGCATGAGATGGGGGTGGGGAGGGTGCAGAGTAGTATGAGGGTGGGCACGAGGTTGGTTTTTTCTTCTTTTTCCCTTTTTTTTGGGGGGGGGGGAGGGGGGTTAAGAGGGCTCGAGGTGAAGGGTTGATGGTAAGAGGGGTGATTTTCAGATGTGTATGGCTGCTGACTGAAGCTTTTTTTTTCGATTTGTAGGACGGACAAGAAGCAGACTGCTGCGGACAAGGTGAAGAGGGTGGAGGATCTGCTGGCGGAGGATGAATAAGAGGACCAACTGTTTTTTGAAAGACAGATCGCCAGCCAGCCCCTCCTTCATTACAAGAAAGCCTTGAGAGACGGGACGTTGGTCAGGCGCGGGTTTCGACAGGTGCTGGTTGCTCTCTATACCTGCTCATGCCATGTCATTGATCGCTTAGCGAGACCCAATCGATCTGTTTACTTTTCAATATCACCTTGAGCGGGCCGAAGCATCACAGTAGTCCGTCCTGGCACTCTCAACAAAATGACTGAAGAATTCTGCCTCCGTTGAACTTTTTAGATGGACCACACAGTGATAACTTATACAAGAAAACCATAAATCTCAGTCCCGTTTTTAGATGATCACCGTGCCTGGTACAAAAAAAGACGCCACAGATGGCGCCCATAGCCACCAGCGACCTCGAACCCAGCGCCAAACCCCACTCCTTCCCTCCCCTGTCCTTCCTGACACACACACACACACATAAAATCCCTCCCACCTACGCGCGCGAGGTCATCCTCTTCTGCTGCTTGCGCTGCTCCTTCTCGCGCTCCTTCTCGAGGTACTTCTTCTGGCCCTTGGCGTCGAGGGCTGCCAGCTCCTGGTCACGCTTGGCCTTCCTGGCCTTTTCACGCTCGTAGTTGCGCTCCTCGGACTTCTCGTCCAGGCTGGCCTTCTGGATCTGCTTGACCGTGTCATCGCGCACGCTCTTCACCTTGCGCAACACCTCGGGCCGGAAGTGGGCCTCTTTGGCCAGCTGGTCCGTCAGCCGGATGGCATAATGGAAGATGGGCAGGAGGGGCGCGTAGTTGCTGTCGGACGGGAGGCGGTACTTGAGGAAGATGCGCTTGCGGGGGCTTGTCTCCTCGAGACTATGTGAAAGGGGTTGAGTCAGCATGAGATATGTAAAACAACAGAATTGGGTCTTTGGGGATGATGGAAGTGACATACGTCTTGGGCTTGTCCTCGGGCTGGTCAGAGACGATGAGGTAGTCGAGAAGCTCCCCGGCGGACTCAACAGCCTTGGCAAGCTCATTGGTGAGCAGCACATTGGTGATCTCGGCGCTCTCGCTCATGACGGTGCTCCAGATGGGCAGCTTGTTGTGATCCTTGGTGAAGGTCAGGGAGATGTCGAACCGCTCATCACGAACCTGCTTCATCCGGTCCTTGTTGACAATTGCCCAGACGAAGCCGTCGTAGTTGCTCTTGGCCTCCCTGTTGCGCAGCTCAGCCGTACCGGGGACACCAGGGACCAGCTGGTTCTCCTTGCCGTCGAAGGGGTAGATGGTGATCTCCACCAGGTCCTGCGGCATGTTGAAGCTGTCCATGAACAGGCTCAGGCCGGCCTCGGCGATCGACATGAGCGGGTTGAACCGGCGGATCAGCGTGAGCTTCGCGTCCAGGAACGCCACGTTCTGGCGGCCAGTCGCATACGTCGCGAACTCGAACAGCGATTTCTCCCTGAGCGCCAGGTCGGGATTCGCAAGGTCCACATCGCCCTCGTTTGCGGGACCGGCCCTGTCACCAAAGCCGACAAGCGCAAACTCGGACGCCAGCACCTTGGAGTGTGCCCTGATCCACTTCTTGGCCCTGCTCCTGTTCAGGCGCGAGCCGATGACGTGCAGGGTGAAGATGAAGATGATGGCGGCAAGAATGATGCCCTCGGCGCGGAAGTCGTTGAGGGTGTACCGTTCATCGATGCGGTACCACTTGGTATAGGGACGAGCTGTGGCGGCGGGCGCATTGGCACCAAAGGTCGCACCGCCTGGCGGAGGGACAAAGGGTTCAGGCGAGGGTTCTGAGGCCTCTGCAAAGTCGGCAAAGTCTAAATTGAGGGGAGAACAGTGAGGGTCAGCATGCAATCAATGGAGGAGGCAGCATATGCTGAGAGCAACTGCTTGTAAGGGGTTTGAGGATTGCTCGATTAATTGATTGACTGGGAACAGGATTGGATTCAATTGAACTGGTAACAAAGGCGCATACCTGAATCTCCAGTGGCCACTGGAGCTGCAGTAGACTTACTGCCTCCAAAGAGGCCCTTGAGAATATCAGCCATTGTCGGTGGTGTCTCGCAATGAGTGGCGGGCTGCGAGCTGGTTCGAGAAGGAGGAGGAGGAAAAGGGCAAAAAGACTACGTAACAGCGGCCGGAAAAGATAGTGCCAGAGAGCTGCTGCAAGTCCATACTAAGTGAGACCAGGGTCAGGCACCCTTGGATCTAGACCCAGCCCGAATGGGCAAGGTGCCTGGTTGCCCTGTCAACGCGCCTGCCTTCTACAGCGGTTTCCATTCTTCAACAACGCTCTTTCCAACACTTACACTTGACCATGACGACAGATTGCCTGCTCTAGCCATCTGCCTACCTCCTTCCTTCTTTGTAAAGGGTGAAAGTAGAAAAGAAGGCAGAAAGACATCAAAGACTCGAAGACTTCAGAGACTCATGCTAAATCCGGTCTGCTCTCGAGACCACCATAGCGAGATCCAACTATTTTGCGGCTGGTCCCAATTCTTCAACATCTGGGAATGTCTGCTGCCATATGAAACAATGTCTCGCTCACTGTCAGTGCGAACATATGGCAAACGAGCCAGAAAGCCTCAGCGGGGGATGATGCCCTTGGCTGAGCTTGACGCAAACATGTCTGTTGCGACAGCGGCTGCAAGGAATACGGGAGGAGATGATCCCATCGTCAAGGATCTGACCACCAAGATTGGATCCATCAGCATCAAAGATGAGAGGCAGTCTGTACCACCCAAGGAAGAGGTCATCCTCGCCCCGTCTTCGCCCACTCCAGCACGCCCAGCACCCGAGACGCCACAACAGCCCAGGCGGACGGCGAGACTGAGCATTTCGACACCGCTGCACGAGCTTGAACAGGAGGAGTGTCTGCGTGTGCTGGCTTGGGAGGATGTATGCCCGCCTGGCGACCGCATCGAGAAGATTGCGGAGGCTTCTTATGCGGAAGTCTACCGGGTCACAAACGAGCGCGGTACCAGCATCATCAAAGTCATCCGTCTCGAGTCGCCCCTCAGGCCACAGACGAAGACCCAACAGAAATCTGGGCTCGTCGACGAGGTGCCCCATGGTGAGGAGGACCTGCAGGGCGAGCTCAGGATCTCGGAGCTTGTCGCCGACATCCCTGGCTTCGTCATCTACAAGGAAAAGTACATCGTGGAGGGCAAGACTACCCCCGCCCTTCTCGAGACACATCAGACTTTCCACAGGAAGGCCAAAAGAAAAGACCCTTACCGCCTACAGTTCTATCCAAGCCCCAGTCGGTACTTGAAAGGCACCCGATTTCTTGTTGTCGAGCTGGGTGACGCGGGGACGGCGCTGGAAGACCTGGAGATCGAGTCAGCTGCGCAGGTCTGGGACGTCCTTCTCGGTGTTGCCGTAGCTCTGGCAAGGGCGGAGAATCTGATCAGGTTTGAGGTAGGCCTGCCCGGAACTGAAGGATACACACACACACACACACACACACACACACACACACACACACACACACACACACACACACAAACACAAACTTACAAGCAATACAGCACCGTGACCTCCATGAAGGTAATATCTGCGTCCGTCAGGTCAGTCCGGCGAGGCCAAAGTCTGACAAGTCCACTTGTCAATTTGGCTATTCTGGCCTCGATGTGACTATTCTTGACTATGGCCTCTCACGGGCAGAAGACACCAACTCGCCTAACGTTGCGCCCGTAGCCAATGATCTCGAAAGGGACCTCGGCTTGTTCACCAGCACTCACGCAAAGCAGTGCAAGGTCTACCGTCAGATGCGCTCCTATCTGATCAACGGCGATCGTCTCTGGCTACCGCCCCAGGAACACAACGAACCCTACGAAAAGGACCTTCACGGGTCTCCGATTTCCTGGCTGCGGCAACACCCATATACCAACGTCCTGTGGCTGGCCTACCTCTACGAGTACTTGACCGCCAATTTTCAAGGCCCCGAGAGGGAGCTCACGGCTTTCCAAAAGGACTCACAAGAGTTCTGGACCCATCTCAGCCCTGATTCTCCGCTGGAAATCATGTCATTTTCCAGCGCAGAAGATATTGTGGAATTTGCGGCAGAGGCGGGCTGGATCACTGAGGAGCAGCTTGCCGGCTCAGCTGTAGGAGAAGGATACTCTATGGCAGGAGAAGAGAGCATTATAGAAGCGAGGACGACGAGCCGGACAGAAGACGGGCATCTTCGACGGTCACCAAGAAAGAGGGCAAAACCTCCCGTTGGTTGAGTAGTGGAACAGCATTCTTTTACATCTGGAACCGAAACAGAGCATAGCGTTGATCTTTCACCGAGCGAGCATAGGAACTTGAAGAAAGTGGGGCATGGTATTAGGTGTTTCCTTAACCCCTTGTACATCTATTCCAGTGGAAAAGTTTCGCGGGCTTCCCCATGTGCAGTTAAATCCTCCCAAACCCCCTGCGCAGGAAGGCTCCCTTGTCTTAAGAACGCGAGGGTTGCGCGCTGACCTGTGACTCATGCGCAGTCACCAACATGTGCCAATAATTCAATGATACCTACTCAAGTACCTAACCTGATAGCATCCCAACTGGCTGCTGTGTGAACTTGAACTCGTCATTTTGCACATGTGGGACGAGCATATCGTCAAACTGGCCTGGTTATACACTCTAAATCCATCAATGTCTACCGCCATAATCACCACCACCACCACCATGGCGAGCCCAAGACCAGCGATCCGGATCCGCCGCGCCATGCCCGCTGATACAGAGGCCATAACGAATGTCTACTTTGCCGGCTTCGCCTCAATCATGCCCAACAAACTGATATATCCAGGAGGCGGCAGTGTGAGCGCGCGAACCGAGTTTGGAGCCAGGCTGTTCCCGCCGCCTGAAACCAGCGCCGGACCAGAGGGGCAGGACACGACGGCGCCTCCTCCGGTCGAGACGATCATCATGGTTGCCGAGCTGGTTCCCCCGACCAACGAACAAGACGGCGAGATCGTGGCGGTCGCCCGGTGGAGGCTCGTCCGGGACGCCGCGCCTCGAGAGGAGTACGCCGCTTATGTGGAGATGACGGAGGAGATCATGGGGGAGGGAACGAACCCGCGGGTGTATAATGCTTTTATTGGGGGATTGCATAATTTCCGGAGGAAGTGGATGGCGGGCATTGCTTGTCTACGTGAGTTCCTTTTTTTCTCTGGACCCTTCACTGGGCTCTTTCACTGTGGTATTATCTCTGTGGCTTATATCTATATCTGCACACCTTGCTGCTCGGCACATCGTCATGGCCTGTCTGAGTCCTCCATCTTTTTTCCTTTGCACTTTCTTGAAGTTATAAGAAGATGTGTGTGTGTTTGAGTCAGAGCTTTGGGACTGCTGGACGACAGAGATGCTGATCTGCTTTTTATTATTATATAATAATAAAAAACCTTATCTCAGACCTGGGCACACTGACCTGCCACCCAGCCCACCGCGGCCTCGGCGCAGCGTCCGCCCTGTTGCGGTGGGGCACCGAGCTCGCAGACGCAGAGGGCATGCCTGCGTTTCTGGAGTCCTCGCCGTACGCGCATGCGCTGTACAGGAAGCACGGCTTCGAGGATGTTGACGCCCAGGATCTAGATCTCACGGGGCAGTTTGGAGTCGTGACGAGAGACGGAGAGGATTGGGGGTGAGTTTTTATGGAGAGATATGAATTTTTGAACCCTAGTTTTTTATTTTATTTTTATGGGTGGAATTTCCTGCTGATTAGTGATTGTGTGATTTATTTTTGGGCCGATAGGGGAAATATGGCTGTTGAGATAGCTGGGGAGTTGAAGAAGGGGTTCTTGCGGGCGGCAGTTATGAGGAGGTTGCCCAGAGTGGTATGATGACTATGTATGTGTGTGCATGGATAAGTAGATGGATATTGGGGTGTTTGTCTAAAGCTGAGAGAGAGAAAGGTAAAAGCCTCATGGTCCTAGATTGGGTTTGTGTGGGCAGCAATTCATAAAACGTAATGGATGGCCAGGAAGAGTATCCACAAGTCTCTGTGAGCTCAACAATTGCGTAAGAAATGAGGCAGCAATATTATCAGGAGTCAGCAGCAAGCCCAAGGAGCTCATGTGTTAAAAGAGAGAGAGAGAGAAAGAAGAAGAGAAGTAAGACATAGTAACGCTGAACAAATATCCTATATAGACATGCTTAACAGCCACAAGTCGAGCCAGAATTCCCTCTCTTGCTGATCAAGTGTTCTGGACAAGATCCCCTGCTGATATCTGTGACTGGGAGTGGCTATGGATATAGTCTAGACACCTGAGGTGATGAATGAATGACCCTTTCTTTCCTCATAAACTCATCTGCTTCAAAAGGGCACGTGTTGGACAGCCTCTGTACTACCATTCCATCTTCAAAAAGTAGATCGAATCACCTGCTTGCATTGAAAAGGAAGGCAGGCGTTTCGGCAGGCGAGGGGGGCATTCTGTGCACCTTACCTTGTCCCTTCTAAGCTATCCATCCAGATCCAGCCTTGATGAAGGAAGTCTGGATAGAAAAGACCAGCAGATTCTTGAGTTAGATAGCCTGAACAGGAAGGTCCCTCAAGATAGTATGAGGGAGAAGAGCAAAAATAAAGTATGCACGACATACTTGCATCGCAGATGTTTTGACGATTATGTGTGCACAGCATGGACATGGCCGCATAACAGGCTGGTGGATTGGTCGAGAGAGGTGAGGAGGGCGTGGGTTCTTGGTACATAGTAGTGCGTGCCTATATGAAAAAAGAAGTGAGTTTGCTGAATTGTCCAAAAAAAAAAAAAAGACAAACTCCCTCCCTTCTGCATTTTCCTAGGTTCATCTCTCTCCGTCCAATAGAAGGAAAATGATGTGTCGTCTTGAGGCTGGAAGTCGAGGAGGGGTGTGAAATAGAATAGGGTACTTACTTGGTAGGTAGTGATTACTATGTACTATGTACAGTAGTCCCCAGTCAGGTGGAGCATCGTGGGGTCAGGCGCGTGGGGGGAGCGGAGAGGGCAGGGGACCACCTGCACAGGCCTAAACTGTACCAAGTAAATTGTCCCTACCACAGCACTATAGCGCAGTAATTAGTGACCACAGCACATACTGTAGCACTACGATGTGGTATGTAAGCCCCCCCTCCACCCCTCCACCCCCTCCACTGCCGCCAAATCGCATCCGCAGCATTTCCAACGTCCTACCGCCCTTGTGATCTGTCTGAGACAGACGACAACCACACCTGTCGATAACACATGACAGACACAAGACGCACGGCTGAACCCGCAGCGTAGTGCTGTTCCGGGAGATAACACAACTCTGCTGTGACGCCCGTCACGGGGGCTGTTGATCGTTGCACAGTGGGTGTCGTGGGAAGAGGTCAGTCAACGAGGAGAAGCAGCCAGGCAAGGGAAGAGGAGGAGCCCAACAACGAAACGGATCATTAGTTGTCGTGGTTCGACGGGCCGTCCCTTCTTTTTCTTGACCTTGCCCCCTCCTCTTTGGAGACATGTCGAGGACGGTTGATGCTGGCCCAATCTCTTCTTCTTCCCTCACCGACATCATCAACATGGACAGGCTACGAGGCATCCTCACCGGCCGAGGCAGCGCAAAAGGCACGCGCAGTGCCAACCCAGAGGAGTATGCGCCGTTGCGGACATCCTCCGACGGGGCCATTGAGGCGGGCAACACGACAGACGGCGAGGGCGACACCTTTGAGATCGGCGACGTGCCTTTCTCGTGGTTCGAGTACACCATCTTTGCCCTCCTCGGCGTGGCCATGCTATGGGCCTGGTAAGAATACCGTCTTCTGCCTTCTCGTCCCCAAGATCACAGCCACTGCCCTGTCGGCTAACTCTGCGCGCCCCTCTGATGCAGGAATATGTTCCTCGCCGCCTCTCCGTACTTTGCAGCGCGCTTCTTCGCGCACCCTTCCATCGCGCGCACGTTCCAGTCCTCCATCCTCACCGTCTCGACCATCACCAACCTGGCCGCGACTCTCCTCCTCACCCAGATGCAGCGTGGTGCCGATTACGCCAACCGCATCAAGCTGGGCCTCGTCATCAACACCCTCGCCTTCGCCCTCCTGACCCTCTCCACCTCCCTCTTCCGCGACATCTCACCCGAGGCCTATCTCGGGTTCCTCCTGATAGACGTGTGTTTCTCGGCGCTGGCCACCGGCCTCTTCCAGAATGGTGCTTTCGCCTTCGCCGCCAGCTTCGGGCGTTCCGAGTACACCCAGGCCATCATGGCGGGCCAGGGCCTCGCCGGCGTGCTGCCTGCCCTGGCGCAGATGATCTCTGTGCTGGTGGTGCGGCCGCCGAAACCAGCAACCGGCGCCACGCCTCCTCAGGACGGTGGTGGTGGTGGTGGTGGTGGACGGAATGAAGAGGACGATGCTCTCGGCGACGCGGCTTTCATCTACTTCCTGACTGCTGTGCTCATGTCCATCGTCACATTGGTGTCGTTCTTCCCGCTGGTCAGGCGCCACCAGCGCCTCGCCGCGGCCCGTGCTGCGAGACTGGACGACAGCGATGGCAATGACGACGACAACGATGGGATGGCTGGCCACCAGCAGCGGGCGACACGCAAGGTGGTCTCCATCCCAACCCTCTTCCGCAAGCTCCACTGGGCTGCGGGGTCCGTGGCCATCTGCTTCGTGGCGACCATCGGCCTCTTCCCCGTGTTCACGTCCAAGATCCTCTCGGTGCACCCCCCGCCACGCAGACGCCTCCTGGATCCGGAGGTCTTCATCCCGCTGTCCTTCCTCGCCTGGAACACGGGCGACCTCGCAGGCCGCGTAACCACCGCCGGCCCCCTCAACGCCCGCGCCCGCGGCCGACCCGCCTCCTTGTTCCTGTTTGGCCTCGTGCGGTTCGCTGCCTTGCCACTGTACCTGCTATGCAACCTACACGGGGCCGGTGCGGTCGTGAACAGTGATGTGTTCTATCTGGTCTTCGTTCAGTTGCCGTTTGGCCTGAGCAATGGCTGGCTGGCGTCGAATGCGATGATGGCCGCTGCTGAGGGCGTGGAAGAAGCTGAGAGGGAGGCTGCGGGCGGGTTCATGGGGCTCTGCCTGGTGGTTGGGCTGGCGGCTGGGAGTTTGTTGAGCTTTACGGTTACGGGATTGTAGGTGGAAATAATTCTTGGGGGCGGAGATGGGGGTTGATCATGTTGTTTGTTTTCATGAGAGACTGTTCATTGCATAGATGCGGCGTTGGTCACGGGAGGGGCTCTGACTCAAAAGATTAGCATGAATGAGCATTTTGGGATGAATATGACTATAGTAAATAAGTCTTGGATCATATAGAATCATTATAGCAGGGTGAATGAAGGACAAGAGTCACAAGGCTTTCATGCAATAGACCCCCGATCAAATAATATTTGACTCAGTCATTGAGAAACCAAGAGCGATCCAGAGTGGCCTGGGTTGTATACCATTTTGAGAATCTATGTCCCATCTCTATCCGTTTTTCTTTCTTTCTTGCATATCCAACCCCCTCCTCCCTCCCCCCCCCTCCGACCTTATAACCATTACAATACTGTACACACCACACACATCTCAAAGCATTCCCTTCCTCCACGCCCTCTCAGCCAGATCCTCCAGCTCCGGCACCTCCACAGGCCCCCTCGTGCCCTCCTCCTCAAGCGCCTCCACAGCCGCCCTGGCAACAACATCCACCCGCAAAGGCTTGGCCCCGGCCGCGCCCAGGAACCCACCCAGAACCCCCCGCGTCAGGCCATTAAACAGAGCCCCCGCACCGGCAGCGGCGGCCATGGGCAGCGTAAAGGCGCGGCTGGAATCGTAGAGGAAGGGCGGGCGGAGGAAGACGCCGCGGAGGCGGGGGAACTCGCTGGCGATGAGGCTCTCGGCGTCGCGCTTGGTGGTGATGTAGCGGGCTGGCAAGACGGGGGCGCCCCGGGCCGCGGAGACGTAGAGGAAGGCGGAGGCGTCTTTTTCGTTTGCGGCACGGGCGAGGAGGATGGCGGAGTCGCGGTTCATCATCTCGTAGGTCAGCTGGTGGCCGCCGGCTGCTGCAGCTGCAGCTGCGGGATTCTTGTAGCTGTGGCCATCGTGTTGTTGTTCCTGTTGTTGTTCCTGTTCCAGGGGGTTGGGGCTGCCGCGGGCTTTGTCAGGGGAGAAGGCCTTGCGGAGGCCTGAGATGGGGGACTCCTGGCCGGAGATGACGCCCTTGTAGTCGGCCTCGAGGAGGATGCCCATGGAGTGGACGATGTAGTCGGCGCCGGTGAGGAGGGGCGCGTAGGTGGCGGGCTGGAAGATGTCGGCGCGCTCCCAGGCGACCTTGTGGGACCAGGACGGCGGGTTTGGGGAGGAGGTCACAGCGGACCACTTGGGCTCGCCTGAACGACTAAGAGAGAAGAGGAGGGTCAGTGAAGGAAGGAAGAAAGAAAGGGAGGGGGAGAGAAGGAGAGCTCTCACCTGATCGAGGTGACGTCCCAGCCTCTGGCGACGGCGTATTTACATATCCTCGAGCCGAGGAAGCCGTTTCCTCCACAGACGATGATCTTCTTTGCTGTCCCTGCTTTTGACATGGCGGTGGGGATGAGGCTGGGGTTGAGGTGGTGAGTGTTTGGATAGACTAATCTCGCTCTTGTGTTGAAAAGAGTGTCAGGCCACTTTTTGATGAGACTTTTTTATGGGAGGAACTGATCAGGGTGAACAGTTAGTTGGTAGTTCAAATGGACCTTGCCTGGACAGCTGTTTGTTCTTCTTATATTGTTAATGGAGTGGCAAGGAGTGAAGAGGTCAACAAGCCTGACAGACAGTGAGCAGGGTGAAGGGAGGTTATGCTTCAGTGTAAAGGTCTCATAATATCTGTAGTGATTGAGAGAGAGAGAGAGAGAGAGAGAAGTAAGTTGAGCAAGGAAATAATAATACTCTTACCAGTCAGTAAGCCCAGATCAGTTCTTGCATGGCCTCAAGAAAAATAAATATATTAATTGTGATAAGTGATGAATATTCTCTCAGCCAGGCTGTTCGTCATGTTCTTTTCCTTGAGGTGAAATCAAAATAATATTCTTATGGTGGTGCTACAAGCAATAAAATACACCTTGTCGATGATGATGAGATCATGGATGCTGCAGCTACTCGTCAAGCTCTGGAAGCTACCGTAGTAGTAAGAGCTGAGGCCCCATGGCAGGGGTACAGGGCCTTTGAGGGGCCTTGCAGAAGAAGCTGCAGGGGCCCACCCCACTGAAGAAGAAGCAACTGCAGACAACAAACACGCTAGCAGCCAGCGGGGTCCGTGTGTTAAGCGGATACTTTTGCATCACTTGGGCGTGTTTGTATGGTGGAGAAGAGTCGTGGGTGGTCCCAACCTCAACGCCTCCCAGCTTCTCAACGTCCAGTCATGTCTCCGGGCATATTTTCCCGGTATAAAAACCCTTTTGTCTCCTCCTCCTCCTCCTCCTCTGTCTTGTCTATTTTTCTTTTTTTCTAAGAATCAAGTTTCTTCCTATGCAAACGCTGTCAGAATCCTCTCCCTGGTAGACGATATACCATTTTTTAAAGTTCTAGCTCAGGTCACCCAAGTAAGACCTGCCTCACCTAGTTCCCGCCTAACAGGGTCTCCTTCCCTTCCTGCCCGCTGGATTGTATGTGTGCCTCCTGCCGCCCCAAAGGACCCCCAACCCAGTCAAGTCAGAATTGCCTATAAAGAGATAAACCGCCCGCCGCCGCCGCCGTCGGTCCCCTGAAAAAAAGAATGTCCCGCCACGCACCTCGCAAGTCCCTCTCCACCGCCCAAGCAGCAGCCATCATGGCCCCATCAACAGCCCAGGGAAAACGTGTCAAGGGGCGCCAGGTGTCGCGCCCCTTCGTCTACGGCACCACGGCAAAACCCTTTGACCCGGAGAAGAACCCCAAACCCAGCCATGTGCCCGACGACCACACGCACAGCTGGACCGTCTTCGTCAAGGGCGTCGACGACACCGACCTCACCTACTGGCTCCGCCGCGTCCAGTTCAAGCTGCACGAGTCCATCCCCAACCACGTGCGCATGGTCGACGGCCAGCACGGCCGCGCTTTTGTCGTCGAGGAGACGGGCTGGGGCGAGTTCGAGATCGCTATCAAGCTCTACTACGTCCCCGAGTCCGGCGAGAAGCCACAGACCCTCTACCACCACCTGCGCCTGCACGCCTACGGCTCCGACGCCGAGCGCGCCGCCATGGTCGCCAATGGCGAGGTCGTCAGCTGGGTCTACGAGGAGCAGCTCTTCAACGAGCCCTTTGAACACTTCTTCGACATCCTCACCAGCGGCGCCGTCGCCCCCTCCAACCCAAACTTCACCGGCTCTTCGGCCTCTGCTGGCGGTTCTAAGAAGGGCGGCGGCAGTGCGGGAGCGGGCAAGGGGAAAGGAGGAGGCGCTGCCGGTGGTCCCAAGGATGGCCAGCCAAAACGGAGCGAGGGGGGCGTGATCGAGCGCAGCGCCATGATCCCCATGCGGTCCAGCCCGGGCCAGCCCTTCAGCGCCGAGGCCGAGAAACTCGAGATGGACATGATCCGCCGCGCCATGGACGAGGTGCGCCAGATGCGCGAGAAGGACGAGAAGGCCATCGAGGAGATGACCGCCAGGCTCGTGCGCCTCAGGGAGGAGGGCAGAGGGGAGCTCGCCATGGCGGCATAGGGTCCTCCGTCTGGCGCGCAACACAACAAGCCCTCGCTTCCGAGGCCACTCACCGCCGCCCCCACACAAGGCCTTCGGCTGGAGACTCGTGGGAGAAAGAAGGGAAAGAAGCAGTCATAAAAGAGGAGCAGCCTGCGAATACAAACAACAAACCACTGGCTTCTCTTGTGTTGAGTAGGTCGACATCTTTTATAGAGAGGAGTTTATTTCGGAGTTCTACCAGGGACGGCTTTGTACTGTACATCATTGGGACTGGGATGAGGAGTTGTCGGTTGGGCGTTTTATGGACTGATGAAATTTAATATACCAAGGAGGTGGGGGTGGTTAGCTCTTGAATTGCAATATTGCGTCTCGTTTGCCTCTCTTGGTCTCCTCAACCTGGGCCTTTATACACAATCATGTGCTGAGTGATTTTTTTTTTTTTAATGACGTTGTGTTTCGTCGTGGGGGGGGGGGGGGACATCTATCTCCAAGGCTCACCGTTCTACACGATGCCTACCGAATTTTCCTCACGCGTGGATTGCTCCCAGTTCCAGGACCTGCACTACACACATTCAAAGGAACGAAACACAGCCGTAGGATTTCTTTTTCTTCATTTTTCATGTGATTTGTATTTGTAAGAGTAGAGGTGGGAGTCTCATCATTACGGGAACGTCCCAGGTTTGGCCAGCAACGCAGGCGCTCTCTTGTCTCATCTTGGCTGGCACGCACAACCCATCTATGCATCATCGTAATATGACGACGACAACTTGAGTGTGGTTCGTGCTTTCTTCTCCTTTTTCTCTTGATCACCATCTTCTTCTTCTTCTTCTGCTGTACTTTACAACTGTACGCATAACACCCATCAAGGTGCAACTGACCCTCTCCGCCATTCCGATTGACCAACCAACAAAGGGAAACCTCGTCTGAGGGGAAGGCAAAAAAAATAAAAATAAAAAAAAGCAAGAACGAGTGTGAGCATAAAGCTTGGTGTGTGTGTGCAGGTATGGCCCAATCCTCTCTAGTCCATCTATGCCATGTAATCACCCCATCAGGCCACCCCTTATAATATCCAAACTGAGATCACATCGCCTCGCCGCCAAAAGTTTTTGATGTTCCACCCCAAAGCCTGAACGCCATGCAGGATCATTCTTGGGAAGAAAAAAAAAAAATCAAAGAAAAAGCATTCTCGTGGCTCCATGGGGTATAACGCCGAGACCCGAAAGAAAATTGCTCTGAGGACATAAGAAAAATGTACACGCTGTGTCGCTATCACTGGGCCTCATATGCTGGAGGAGGCCCTTCTTCGCGATCTTCCCAGAAACTAGGGTTGCGCCGCTTCTCGTCGTACACCCGTCGGGCGATCTCGCCGGCCATCTTCTGGATCCAGGCTTGCTCAAAGATTGCGGATGACGTTTCGGATGGTGGTCCTCTTCTTGGGCTAAACTCAAAGGGTGTCTTGATGTCGGCCGGTACGGAGGCCTTCTCTGACGACTGCGTCACTGGAACATATGCTGTTTGTTGTGGCTTCTGGGGCTGCTTCTCGGAGGAAGAAGAAGATAGCGCCTGAGATACTTCCGTGTTGTACAGTTCCGGCTTCAAGGGTGGGCGGGTCAGACTGTCGGCTGCAGCGGCGCTGTCGAACCGCACCTTGGTCGGCGACAATGGGGCATGGTCTTCGGGCTCCTCTGGAATGGTGGTGGTCACCAGGGGCTCTGACAGAGGTCCCTCCACGGATGCCGTCTCAGTGGCCGTATCGCTTGCCTCGCTGACGGGCGCACTCTCGGTGGTGCCCTCGGTCTGCCTGCGTCGGAGATTCACAACACGCGTCTTCTTCTTGCGGCCAGCACTCGACCTCGAATTTCTTCCTGCTCCGAGCGACAGCCCTGTGGCGGCCGAGTTCAGGTTGACCATGGATGACCGTGATGATGGCATATAGCCCTGATCCAAGCTGCTCGTGTCCGAAAAGGTGTACGTTGTCGAGTTCGCCTGGAACGAGTGGGCCTTGGTCAGGCTGGGGGTGGCCAGGGGTGGGCTGGTGAAATCAGATTTCTCCTGTGAGCCGGCCCAGGCTCTGAAGACAACATCACGCAGGGACGGGGTGAAGAGAGACATGGTGCGGTTGCAGTCGTTCAGTGATGCCAACCTGGTGAGGTTCTTCTGAGAGAACAGCGTCTGCAGCTCAGACCCTCCATCCAGAGATAAGCTGGAGATCTCGCTGGGGTCCAGCAGGTTGCCGTTCGCATCCACCGCATCCTGTGGTGGACTGGCAAAGGGATCAACGGCGGGCTCGCTGGTCTCTGGCACGCCGTCCTCATCCCTAGGGATCTGGTCCGGGCACCAAAGGCGCAGCGACAGCCGGTGAATAATGGCCGGCAGCTCGTCCATCATCAGGTCCCGAAGCTTTCCCTCGATCGTCTTCTGCAGGTAGTCTCTAACAAACTGGATGGAGTCGAAGGTCGAGGAGACCTTGAGCGATTCAAGCGGGTCATTTCGAAAGACGATGGTGAGACCCTTTTGCTTGGAGAAGACGACGATGATGAACGCCGACAGCTTGATGTCGGACAGCGTCAACGACAGAGGGATCGTGAGCCCCGACGAGGCGGCCAGGGGTTGTGGAGACGTGAAGTCTGGCTTTGAATGCAGGTACGTGTTCAGGGGATTTGCCTGTGTGGTCGGATATATTAGCCCTGTTATATGCATCGTGCTGGGATAGGCTGCAGAAGCCAACGCGCATCCTTGCCCAGTCATCTCTCCCCATTCATGCAAAGCGCGTGGGTCCGTAGAATATCTGGGGCAGGGAGAAGAGTCATCGAGGTGCAGCTGGGAGAGCGGCAGAGGCGCCAATAACCAGATGCAGACGAGACAGCCAGACAGACAGAACTCGCACACCGCCGTCGCCACGCAATTGATGTCTTGAGAACCAAGCCGTCACCTGGATTTCGTGGCAGCTGGCCTTTAGAATGGACCCTCCACCGCGTGCCCTCCTCTCCCGAACCCCCCCCTTCCCCCAAAAGCAGCCGCCTCTATGATGATACAGGCGCCAATGAAGATATTGCAAAACCGGCACTTGCCGGATTGCATTATGTCTGTATAAACCTCCGCTGGGCTCTCCTGAGCAGCGAATAGCTAGCTGGTCTCGTCGAAGGAGGCTGAAGGATTTTCGGGGCCCGCGAGTGCAGCGATATTGCCCGGCGGGGAATGTCGGGGAAAGCAGAGATTGCCACCAAGAAGGGGGGGGGGGGGGAAGGAAGAATTGAAGGCAATATCAATCACCTACCTGAACTCTTGTCCTCAGGGTCAGGAAGGCATCGCCGCTGTAGCACATCTTGAAGATGCCTCTGAAGCGATCCTCAGCCAGATCCCCTATCTCCAGTATTTCCAGCTCGGGCGGCACGGAGCCGAGGTTGAGTTCGGTGACGAGGATGTCATCGACGATGATGGGAGGCTTCGGAGACTTGTTCAGGGCGGTGGTGAGCAGGTCGCGTGCGCGCTGGTAAAAGTCCTCGTCGGCCGTGAGAGGCGACCAGTTGAAGTTGAAGGCCATCGCGCGGGCGTGTTTTAGGATGCGATGTGTCTCGTCATCGCAGTCGAGAGCGTTGGCGAGGTGAGGAGGAAGGGGAAGAAAAAAAAAATTCGGGATGCGCCGGACGGGATTTGGCAGACGGCGTGATCGATACTAGGTCGTGGTGATGATGGCTGCACAATCGATCGATGCTCGAAATGGTCGATTCGATCAAAGGTTGTGGAAGGTGTTCGGTAGAGTAGTGAAGGAGGGTGGTGGGTGGAAGTTGAGTGATGATGATAATGACGGGCAGAATGGCAGGGCACGGAATGACGAAAATTGAGAGCACGGGCGCGCGTGCAGGCAAGGCGGATCACAGGAAAAAAAAAGAGCTCTTCTCCAATTTTTGACTGGGTGAGGGAAAACCCGCCGAGTCGAGGGAAGTCTGGGTGGGGTGGAGCCACTGATGGGGACATTTGCTTTTAATTCCAGCGGATTGTTTTGTTGCTTACAGGGGCAGCAGTAGCACTGTAGTGGTAGGGCAGCAGGGCAGGTGGAGTAAGTTAGTGGGTTTTTTCCTCTTCCTCCCTGGGTCTTCTCTTTTCTCTTTTCCTCAGTACATACCTCTTTTCCTCTTGTTTTTGGTTCTGTTCTTCTTTGCCTGGTCCCTTTCCCCCCCTTTGTCTCCTTCATATAGTCTGAGGTTCTCTCTTCTTTTTCTCTTTTCTGGTTTTGTATCGCATATGGTTTCTTTATTATTATTGATATTCTATTTGTTTATTTTTCATGCGGGATCGTGACGGGCTAGCAGGTGCCCTGTGCTGCCCCCGTGCCAGGACAGGATGACCCTGGATGTCTTAGCGTCCACCGCTGGTCCCTTCCCCAAACAAGCCCTGTAAGGAATGGAGGCAGTCTCAGAATTCTGTAGGCGAGAGAAAGAGAAAGGAGTCAGGTGCTTGCTTTACGAAAGTACTGAGCTTATAACACTCGGTCCTATAGCTATGTACTGTGTGTGTATCACGGTGCATAGCACACGGCTGCTACTTTGTATGTAGGTGGAGAACTATTCAGGCTTGCATGATCCTGTCTATCATGATGATTCTGATTATAGAATAGGCAAGACGAGAATGGAAATTGGAAAGGGAAAACGCGGGGAGAGAGGCGGAGAGAGTGGTGTGACATCAGAGCCTAGAGCGGCCAAAGAGGCCCAGAAGGAAGGCCTTGGTGAGTTGATTCCCTGGTAGATCTGGACGTATGTGGTCTAGCCAGGCTGCTGCTCCCCCAGGCCGGAGAGTTTTCGTGGCAAGAACAAAAGAGAGAGACGGAGAGGCGCGCCTTCAATTTTCTCTCCCCATGGGGTCCGTGTGCCTTCCTTGGCCTTTGCCTTGCCTGACGTGACCTGATCTATCTTGACCTGACCTGAAATGACCTGACCTGCCATCCTTCTTCGCTCTGTCCGGAAGCATCATGCGATTTGTACTCCTCCAGGACGAGGTCACAACCTTCTTTTTACCCTTCTCCTCTTCCTCCGGCAGTCGAGGTGGCAGACAGAAGGCGAGCTGTAGTATCCAGTCAAGAGACATTCCACGGTTCTTGTTTGTGTTATTCAGACTTCTCATTCTCGTTGCCAGGTCATCCAAGACACAATCTGCGACCTCATTCGGCACCATACCTGATCCGGACCTCCAACTCTCCTTCTCGAAAGTCCCCTGAACGGAACAAATGAATGAATGAATGAATGAATAAATCAATGCAACCGTACTGTACTTACTTGCAGGTGTCTTCTGCATGTTTAGGGGGAGGGGGGGGGGTTTTCCTCCGCCGCAAAGGGGCGCAGCCCGCAGACTGTGGCAAAGTTGCCCACAACGAACGCCACAGTCCGAACATCTAGACCTTCAACAACCTTCCACACACCTACACACGGGACGAAGGAGATGGTCCTGACCATCCTTGTGTGTGTGTGTGTGTGTGTGTGCAAGCAACCGCCCAGTTCCTCGTTGTTTGATTCCTACCCCGTCTCCTATCGTGCTCGCCCCCCGGTTGGCTCGGGGGGGGGGGGGGGGGGGGGGGGGGGGGGGGGGGGGGGGGGGGGGGGGGGGGGGGGGGGGGGGGG